>CAUJRU010000060.1:1034937-1430308 GCA_963277665.1 Viscum album
CACGATGCTCTTATGTGTCGTGGAATATGAATGGAATGTGAATTTCCTATAAAGTGCCTAATATGATGCATCCTCAATGATATATTTACAAAATATCATCGTTTAAGTATGTAAAATAAATTCCAATTGAAATAATAATAGTATCAAAATTCAAGGGCATCACCCAATAGTGGAATCATATCAACTATAATTAATAGAAAGTAGAAAATTTAAATTTACATTCAAGGAAATTTATCTTTTCTTCATACATGGGTTAGCTACACCCAAGAAAAACTCATTACTAAACACCATAACTTCCTAATATCCTGTCAATTATCTCCAAATAATATGTCAAAAAAAAACGAAAACAAATATTTCCATTTTGTGAAGTCCTAGACACAGATGAAACACAATAGTTCCATGATCTCAGTTAGCCACATGTCATCAAGTGAATCACCCCAATCACATGATGCTACCGACTAGAAGTGAGGTCCCTGAGTGTATCAGTGCGGAGACTATGACTTCATTACCAATGTCGAACAATAGTATAACAATTAGATAAATAGAAGTGGTAATATAAAAATGGATTATCAGTGGAAATTGATGAAAATAACCAATAAACATATATCAACTAATAAATGGATCATTTATTAATGTATGGTAATTTAAATACCTGGAAATTTCAAGGAATGTTTTTAAAAAAATACTTTGGAATTTTACGAGTCTGTGGCCTCTGACGGCACTTGATTCCGAGGCCCGGTGTGCCCGGAATCAATTTCCGAAGTTTAGCTCGGGTACGTTCAATGAATGAACGATGAGGTTTTTCTATCTTTTGAACTGGTGCTTGGAATTAAAATCTAAGGGAACTGATGAACTCACAATTCTGGTAATTGCTTAACATGATCCTTTTCGTAGTTTTGTTCACAATGGATGAGAATATAATTTTTGGGGGTTTATTTAAGAAGTAAATAAAAATTATAGGAATAATTTTTATTTTATAAGGTGGTTATTCCCTCCCATGGCTAGTTAAGGGTGGGGCACACATCCACTTAACTACCCAAGTATGGATGTAAGAGAGGTGGGGCCCACACAAGCGCCACCCATTAATTTTCTCTAATCTCTTTAATAACCCCTCATTAAATTGGCAACCCCCCAATTTAATTTCCAATGTGTCTAATTAATGGGGACCTTCCCCCTCCCTTCCTTTAAATCAATGGTCAACACGTTATTAAATGTGGTGATTTAATTCTGGGAGTTTCTTTGAATGTGTAATTAAATAATAGGAGGAACCTATTATTTAATTTGGGGACGAGCTTTCGTTGTGCAGGAGAGATCGGGAGAGATTTGGAGCTTTTGGAAGAACACCTGTCTCCAATGAAGAACGACAAAGAACGCCGGCCTCTGACGAAGAACGACGAAGAACGCCAGTTCCTCGAAGAAGAAAGACATGCCACCAATCCTCTTCTCCGTGACAAGAGAGGAGACACCGTTTCTTCCTCGGTGCACATGGACAACTCCCACGAACCCTTTCCCCACGATGACGTCTACCGCGACGTCATCTACCGCGACACCATCTACCGCAATGCCGACGTTCTTCTTCATTTGTTGAGGTAGGGGATTTGGTTTATATATTTCATAACATGAATTATACCCTCGGAAAGGTGTACAATTGTTGGGAGATGTTTTGAACTACTAACGCAGTGGGTGCGGACTAACGAACAAGTCCGAACCCACATATATTTTGGTTCGTGATGTGCGTAATACATGGTGATGACGAAGTGGGACCGAAATTGCGATTGGAGGCCTTCGTAGTGATGTATGGGTCTCGAGGCGACCGCATGCACAGACGGTAGCATAATTGGACCATCGTAATGACTCCGGTGGCCTGGAGAAGTCCCAGGCGGAGCCCTGGCGCGTCGCCGGTAGGAGCCCGCCGGGGCTTCAGCCGCAGCGGCAAGGGTTGGAACCCGCGGGATCCAGGGGAGCAGCGGCGCCACCCCTGGCACCGCATCCACGGAAAGCGGGGTCGCGCCCCCCGCACAGCTCGCTGGCCGAGCCAGCGTGCCCCCGGGCCGGGGTGGGTCACGTGGAATGGGCCACACCGGCCGGGCCGGGCCGCATCCAGCCGGGCCAGACCTGGACCCAGGTTCAGTCGCCGGGTTTTGGCCGACCCAGGGGGGTTGGGCCGGGTCAGACTGGTCCCAGACCCCCACTTCGGACTATTTTCGGTCTTTTTCCCATAACATGACCTATAGACCTCCGATCAACATAACATCAATTGCGTATAAATCCATGGACCAAGACAGTCATTTTGGTATATTACACTCGAGGTTTCGGCAAAGTTTGTGTACGACCGGGATGGTTCAAATTTGAAACCAACCGGGCCCTTGGAGTGGAAACGCTTATATCTCATTGACCGGATGTCCGTTAGACGCGTCGTCAACTGCATTGAATTCCCCTTGATTAGAAGGTCCTTTTTTCTTACTTATCTTGAGGTTTGGACGTAGCTGGAGTATGGTCGGGTTGGTTTTTGCTTAAAAACCAACCTGTCCCCTAGGAAAGAAAAGCCAATAACTCTCAGACCAGGTGTCTGATTGACACACCGTCTATCGCATTGGGTTTCTTTCGACGAGACGGAAATTTGGGATACATCAACTCTATAATTCATGACATTTGGTGTATCAACGCTCTTTGTCTCGAGGAGCGGACCCTCCCTGAATCAAGCATGTTGTGTGCGGGAACCCTAGAGTGGGCTGCGACTGCATCGACTACTGTACTGGAATCCTCCGTGGGTTGGACAGCGATGACTACCATACTGGAATCCTCCCTGTTTTCAACAGCGATGACTACCATACTGGGATCCTCCATGTGTTCGACGGCGATGACTACTGTACTTGTATTCTATGTGGGTCCAACTGTATTGACCACTGTACTTGTATCCTATGTGGGTCTGGCAGAGTAGCTGGTCTTTTATCCTCTGTGGGTCCGACAGCTTAGCTGGACTTGTATCCTATGTGGGCCTAATAGCTTAGATGATTTAGTGGCTACATCTGATCATCTCTATCTCTATTCGAAAGATGTATTCCGGTGTGAGCTGAGTCTTGATTTCAATCATTATCATCGATGTGATTGTCTTGTTTTACTGTGTGGACTGGGTTTTGATTGGGATCGAGAGTTGGAGACGAACTGTAACTGATGACTTAGGTATATGTATGAGCATATATCTAAGTAGAGTTGTTGATACATTGTGATTGTATCTTTCTTTTGGGGTTTATCCTTCATGGATTCTGAGAGACCTTTGGGGGTCTCGGGGTCCCTACTAAGTATCATATACTCACCCCTGTACGAGCTATACTCGCACTACGTTGTGTTGGATGCACACGACGGACAACATTGATCGAGGTGGAGGCTTGTGGAGCTGGATGGTACCTGGAGGTGGACCACTTGGTGGCACGTACACGGAGCGGATGACCGGACCCGAGGAGCCGAGGAGACTATTCGTACCCACCCTTTAGGTGGGATTTCCGGAGCATGACTCGGTGTTGCTGTTTTAGTTACTGTTGTTGTAATTTCCTTTCAGTTGTACTGTTCTTTCAGTTGGGTTTGTATACTGGCCCATTTACTTTCAGCACTTACCTTATACTCAGTTTTACTTAGTGCTTACTTCACTTGCATACTCTATTGTGTTTTTGTTCACATTATAAAAGGAAATACCTTCCCTTTTATCGGTATTTACGCATTTGGTGCTAGTCTCCAGCCCCTAGCCTATGGAAGGTGGGCTTGGGTTAGTCACGACATGGGCCCCGTGGACGGGTCATGACAAATTGGTATCAAAGGAAGTCGGTTCTACCGCAGAATTCAGGACTCTGATCTTTCCATTCTGTGAAACAATAGTCTTAAGAGTATTGAGTATGGTTTTCAGCCTAGGGAGTCCAGTGTTGGTGCGGTGGCCGACGTATCCATACACCAGGACCCTGACTTCTGATTTCCGACTCAGTGCACGAAAACACTGATTACATGTGTGTTTCATTTCAAAATATTTCTTTGTGATTACTTCGTGTCAGCTCACTAGGTATACTGTTTGACCGTGGTGCACCTGTTTCTTTACAGGATGGCCCCACGAAGGAATCCAGCCAGGGTTCCTAGTTACGTGCGGGATGGCAGCCCACCGAGTAATGAGGCCTCGGTGTAGGGCCCCATTATAGCAGAGGCACTAGCGGTACCACTACCTACTGAGCCACCGATGCTACCAGCCCTAGTGGCGGAGAGTGCATGCTGCCTGAGCGCGTTGTACGAGTTTCAGAGATAGAGGCCACCCAGGTTCCGCAGAGAGACGGATCCTCAGGCAGCAAGGGATTGCATGGGGGCCATCATCAGAGTCTTTAGACTGGTAGGGACACCAGCAGATCTTATGGTGATCCTTTCCATGAGTCTCCTGCATGCAACAACAGGTAGATGGTGGAGCCTGATGCTCCAGGTGCATGATGAGGCATCTCTACATTGTAAGGACTTCGAGAGCCTCTTCCGCTCGGAGTTTGTTCCAGCCACCCTCTATGCGGTGCGCATCCAAGAGTTACTACAACTACAAAAGGGCAACATGTCAGTAGCCCAGTACTCGGTGAGATTTACCAACCTCTCGTGCTACTCCACAGACATGGTACGAGACCCATTCTTCTGGGCTCGGACCTTTGAGAAGGGACTGAGGCATGAGATCAGAGCTTCGACGATTCCCCTCAGCATCCCGACACCAGCAGGGGTGCTGGAGTGAGCCCTATTAGTGGAGAGATTTCTCATCGAGCAGCCAGCAGCAACGAGACCCACTACAGGACGACAAAGAGTAGAGTCTTCTGCTAGCAGAAGTCAACATATGTTGCAGGGGTCCAAGCGGACCAGGCCGTCAGGTGGGAGACCTCAGGATATAGGTTCGGCTGTGCGAGGCACACAACATAGAGCCTGCCTTACGAGGAGCAGAAAGTGCTATGCATGCAGCGGGCAGGGACACATGGATCATGACTTCTCGACCCGCCATGCAAATGAGCAGCAGAAAGTGGAGGGACCTCCCAGGAAGACGCAGAGGTTCGACAGTGGCAGTTTGTAGGGAAAAGGTGGATGAGGGAGATGAGTAGGCCGAGCAGTGGGTGGTGGATGATGCTTCAAGGCTCTACCACCACCACCCCCAGGAGGTCCACCCTGACCACAAGGAGCTGGCGGGCAGAGGCAGGCTCAACTCAAGCAGCAGAGGCTTATGACCATGGTGAACCTGAGATGATTCGATGTACTATCTGTTTCTACTCCACCCATGATGCAGTTCTTATAGAAACAGGTGCAAGTCATTCTTTTATTACCGCTGCCATTTTTCGGAGCTTGGAGATTCCGACGGAGCCGTTGGCTCGATCCTTATTGCTATAAACTCCTACGGGAGCAGAATCTATGATTACACACTGGTTCCGGCAGTGTGAGATTAGTCTAGTAGGAGAGAGCTTCAGCTGGGATCTTCTTGTAGCGGTGTCGAGGCCTCACTACGTCGTCTTGGGTATGGACTGGTAACTACAGTCCATGCTCAGACCGACTGTATTAGGCGCAAGGTACAGTATGTTCGCACGGATGGGACCAGGTGCACCATCACCGGCGAGAAGGGAACCTTCGCAGCACAGGATGGACGTACGTAGAGGAGAGGGTAGCCGATCACACATCAGTTGTCTAGTCTCATCCTCGGAGCAGTTCATGTGCGGAGTCTGAGTTTCCCTGTTGTGGTGGATCAGTATGCGGATGTTTTCCATGACGATGTTATAGGATTACCTCCTCTCAAGGAGGTGGATTTATACATAGAACTGTACCCTAGGACATCACCGATATCTACTCCAGCATAACGGATGGCTCCCGCCGAGCTTCGTGAGCTGTGGGTACAGCTAGAGGACTTACAAGGGAAAGGTTTCATCTGACCCAGTGTTTCACCCTGGGCTTCTCTGATTCTATTCTCCAAGAAGGTGGATGGGAACTTGTGACTGTGTGTCGACTACCATCACCTAAACCAGGTGATTGTGTGGAACAAGTATCTGCTTCCGAGGATTGACGACCTCTTTGACCAGCTCAAGGGAGCACGTTGGTTCTCGAAGATAGACCTCAGGTTAGGCTATCATCAGATCTATGTTCGGGACGAGGATGTGTAGAATACGGCCTTCAGGTGTCGGTATGGCCACTATGTGTTCTTGTTCAAGCCCTTCGGTGTGAACAATGATCCAGTAGTGTTCATAAGTCTCATGAAGAAGATCTTCCTTCCCTACCTCGATCGGTTTGTCGTAGTCTTCATTGACGATATACTGATTTACTCGTCCACCGAGGGGGAGCACGCCTACCACTTACGGGTTGTACTGGATACATTCCGAGAGCACCAGCTTTATGGTAAGCTCTCAAAGTACCAGTTCTGGATTCTAGAGGTGCACTTCTTAGGGAATGTCATCTCAGAGGCAGAATTGCAGTGCATCCTGCGTAGGTCGAGGCGGTACATGCTTGGGAGCCACATAGGATCGTGACGGAGGTGCGGAGTTTCCTAGGTCTGGCTAGGTACTATCAGAGATTTGTACTAGACTTCTCTAGAGTTTCAGCACCACATACAGCCTTTACGAAGAAGGGGAAACCTTTCGTGTGGTCAGACAGATGTCAGTAGAGCTTGCAGGAGCTAAGCCGGAGATTGACCAGTGCGCCCATCTTGAGGCTACCGAAGGAGGGCATAGGTTATTTAGTTTACTAAGACGCATCTGGGACTGGAATCGGGTGTGTCCTAATGAAGGAGCGAGCAGTGATCTCTTACGTTTCATTGATGTTGAGGCATCACGAGCAGAACTACGCTACCCATGACCTGGAGTTAGCAGCAGTGGTCTTCACCCAAAATATTTAGCGGCACTATCTCATGGGTGAGCGCTTTATAGTATACTCTAACCACCAGAGTCTTAGGTAAATTTTCTCATAGAAGGACCTGAACTTGAGACAACGACGATGGATTGAGTTCCTCCAGGATTATGACTTTGAGATTGTCTATACTCCTGGGAAGGGGAACATTGTGGATGATGCTCTCAGTAGGAGATCAAGAATTCAACTACTTGGAGAGGCAATAGAGAAGTTAGCCACTTTGTAGATATCCTTCGTGGATAGAGATGGGGCATCATATCTTTAGTCCCTCATAGTAACTCCTCCACTACTTCAGCGGGTCAGAGATGCACAACGTGGGGATGTTGACTGTGAGGCACGACGTGCTCTGATATCCTCAAGGCTGGCACCTGATGGATTTTCTGAATGTGGGGAGCATGTCATCCTCTTCCGGGGAGGTACCATGGTACCAATTTCACTACAGGAGGAGGTGCTGAGGTAGTTCCACAAATACCCTCTAGCGGTATATCCAGGAGTAGTGAAGATGTATCATGACCTCAGATGACAGCACTGGTGGCCGGGTATGAAGAAGGTTGTGGCAGAGTTCGTTTCTTGGTGCCTCATTTGTCAGCAAGGGAAGACAGAGCACTAGGTACCTACAGGTTCAGTACAACCCTTAGAGGTTCCAGAGTGGAAGTGGGACGGGATATCCATGGATTTCATGATGGGACTCCCACATAATTCTAGAGGACATGACACTATATGGGTGATCGTAGACTGACTCACCAATTCGCTCACTTCCTACCAATCAGGGAGCAGGGCTCAGTAGAGGGCTTGGGATGCCTCTACGTTCAGGAGATCATACGGCTTCATGGTGTGACATCGTCTATCGTCTCTAATCGAGACGATCTCTTTACGTCCCGGCTTTGGAAGGGGTTGCATGAGGCTTTTGGGACGCAGTTATGCCTAAGCACTACCTTTCACCCTCAGATGGATGGCCAGATGGAGAGGACCATTCAAACACTCGAGGACATGCTTCGTGCATGTGTCCTTGACATTGGTCGTAGCTGGGAGGATCACCTGCCCTTGGTGGAGTTTGCGTACAATAATAGCTACCACTACACCATTGGGATGGAACCATACGAGGCACTGTACGACCGACCTTGTAGATCACCTCTGTGCGGGACTGACCCTGGGGAGTCAACACTCGTAGGACTAGAGATGGTTCAGGATATGATAGAGAAGGTTCAGATCATTGAGGAGTGGATGAGGACTGCACAGAGCAGACATAAGTCCTATACTGATCGGAGGCGGAGATTACTGGAGTTCGAGGATGGAGACCACATTTTCTTACGGGTCTCACCTCGGTGTGGGTTGCGGAGATTTGGCCGGGGCGGCAAGTTATCTCCATGCTTCATTGAACCTTTTTAGGTCCTCAACAAATTAGGTGAGGTGGCTTACCACCTGACCCTTCCACCTCAGTTGCACCGGGTGCATGAAATCTTCCATGTATCTCAGCTGAGGAGATATGTGCATGACCCGAAGCATATCATCGACCACAGGGAGCTAGATATAAATGACGGGGCGACTTTTGCAGAGGTCCTGGTGGAGATCGAGGATCGATAGGAGCGGTTCCTACATGGGCGGTCATTTTCCTCTTGTGTGGGTTCGTTGGAATCATGAGAACCTCCAGAAGAGCACATGATAGTGGGAGGCTCAGATGCATGCTCAGTACCTACATTTGTTTCCCCAGTTTATGTTGTAGCTTTACGGTGATGCAAATCCCTGAGGTGGGAGTAATGTAAAGACCCATAAATTTCAAGGAATTTTTTTAAAAAAAATAATTTGGAATTTTACGAGTCTGTGGCCTCTGACGACACTTGATTTTGAGGCCTGGTGTGCCTGGAATTAATTTCGGAAGATTAGCTTGGGTACGTTTAGTGAAAAAATGAGCAGGTTTTTCTATATTTTGAACTGGTTCTCATAATTAAAATTTGAGGGCACAGATGAACTCGCAACGCCGGTAATTGCTTATCGCGATCCTTATCGTAGTTGCGTTCACAAAGGAGGAGAAGATAATTTTTGGGGGTTTATTTAAGAAGTAAATAAAAATTGTCGGAACAATTTTTATTTTATAAGGTGGTTATTCCCTCCCATGGGTAGTTAAGGTTGGGACCCACAACCACTTAACTACCCAAGTGTGGATGTTAGAGAGGTGGGGCCCACAAGATCCCCACCATTTAATTTCCTCTAATATCTTTAAGAACCCCTCATTAAATTGGAACCCCCCCCACATTTAATTGCCAATGCGTCTAATTAATGGGGACCTTCCCTCTCCCTTCCTTTAAATCTATGGTCAACACGTTATTAAATGTGGTGATTTAATTCTGGGAGATTCTTTGCTTGTGTAATTAAATAATAGGAGGAACATATTATTTAATTTGGGGAAGAGATTTCGTATTGCGGGAGAGATCAGGAGAGCTTTGGAGCTTTTGGAAGAACATCGGTCTCCGACGAAGAACGATGAAGAACGTCGGCCTCCGACGATGAATGATGAAGAACACCGGTTCCTTGAAGAACAAAGACACGCCACCAATCCTAATCTCAGCGACAAGAGAAGAGATGCCGCTTCCTCCGCGGCGCACTCCGATGACACCCATGAACCATTTCCTCGTGACGCCGTCTACCGCGATGCCGTCTACCGCGACGCCCTCTACCGCGACGCCGATGTTCATCTTCATTTGTTGATGTAGGGGATTTAGTTTATATATTTCATTACATGAATTATACCCTTGGCATGACGTATAATTGTTGGGAGATTTTTTGAATCACTAACGCGGTGGGTGTGGACTAACGAACAAGTCTGAACCCACCACTATTTTTTTTCTTGATGCGTGGAATACTTGGTGATGGCGAAGCGGGACTAAAATAGTGATTGGAGGCCTTTGCAGTGATGTACGGGTTCCGAGGTGACCGTAGGTGCAGACGGGAGCAAAATCGAACCATTGGAATGACTCCGGTGGCCCGTGGAAGTCTCTGGCGGTGCGGGTCACCGGTGCGGCGGCGCCGGCGGCCGGAGTCGGCGGCCGACACCGGCCGACCTCTTGGAGGCGGCGGTGCCCCTGCGCACCGCCGGCAGGATCCCCCCATGGTTGAAGCCGCGGTGGTAAGGGTTGGATCCCGTGGTCACGCGGGATCCAGGGGAGCAGCGGCTTCACCCTGGCGCCGCGTCCGCAGAAGGCGGGGGTCGTGCCTCCCGCTCGGCTTACTGGCCGAGCCAGCGTGCCCCCGGTTGGGCTGGGGTGGGTCATGTGGACCGGGTCGCGCCAGCCAGCCCGGGCCGTGCCCAGCCAGGCCAGACCCGAACCCGGGTCGGGTCTTCCTTGTTCGGGCCGACCCAGGGGGGTTGGGCCGGGTCGGACCGGGCCCAGACCCCCACTTCGGACCATTTTCAGTCTTTTGCCCATAACATGAGCTACGGACTTCCGATCGACATATCTTTAGTTGCCTAGAAATTTTTGGATCGAGGTGGTCATTTTAGTATATTACACTCAAGGTTTTGGCAAAGTTTGGGTATGGCCGGGATGGTTCAAACTTGAAACTAACCGGGCCCTCGGAGTGGAAACGCTTATATCTCAAAGACCAGACGTCTGTTTGATGTGTCGTCAACTATGTTGAATTTCCCTTGATGAGACAGTCCTTTTGGATTATTCTACTTGAGGTTTGGACATAGCTGGAGTACATTTGGGTTGGTTTTAGCATCAAAACCAACCGGGCCCCTGGGACGGAAAAGCCAATAACTCTCAGACCGGGCATCCAATTGACGCACCGTCTGTCACGTTGGGTTTCTTTTGACAAGATAGAACTTTGGGATACATAAATTCTGGACTTCGTGACAATTGATGTATCGACAATCTTTCTCTCGAGGAGTGGACCCTTCCAGAATCGGGCATGCTGTGTGCGGGGACCCTAGAGCTGGCTGCAACTGCATCTACTAATGTACTGGAATCCTCCTTGGGTTTGACAACGACGACTACCGTACTAGAATACTCTGTGGGTTCGACAGCGATGACTACCATACTGGGATCCTCCATGGGTTCGATGACGATGACTACTATACTTGTATCCCATGTGGGTCTAGCAGTATTGACCTTTGTACTTGTATCCTGTGTGGTTCCTGCAAAGTTGCTTGTCTTGTATCTTGTGTGGGTCTAACAGCTTAGCTGGACTTGTATCATGTGCAGGTCTGACAACTTAGATGAATAAGTGGCCACATATGATCATCTATATGGCTATCCGAAAGATGTATTCATGTGTGAGCCGAGTCTTGATTTCAATCATTATCACCGATGTGAGTGTCTTGTTTTCCTGTGTGGACTGGGTTGTGCTTGGGCTAGAGAGTTGGAGACGAACTGTAACTGATGACTTAGGTATAGGTATGGGAATATACCTAATTATAGTTGTTGATAATTTTTGATTGTATCTTTAGTTTTTGGTTTATCCGTCGTGAATTCTAAGAGACCTTCGGGGTTCTCAAGGTCCCTACTGTGTATCGTATTCTCACCCCTGCACAGGCTATGCCCGCACTACATTGTGTTGGATGCCGACGACGGACAACACTGATCGAGGTGGAGGCTTGTGGAGCTAGACGGTACCCAGAGGTGGACCACTTGGTGGGATGTACATGGAGCGGATGACCTGACCCGAGGAGTCGAGGAGACTATCTGTACCCACCCTTCAGGTGGGATTTCCAGAGGACAACTCGGTGTTGCTGTTTTACTTACTACTGTTGTACTTTCCTTTCAGTTGTACTGTACTTTCAGTTGGGTTTGTATACTGGCCCATTTACTTTCATCACTTACCTTGTACCCAGTTTTACTTAGTGCTTACTTCAATTGCGTACTCTTTTGTGTTTTTGTTTAATTTATATAATGCAATGCCTTCCCTTTTATTGGGATTTATGCCTTTGGTGCTAGTCGCCAGCCCCTGGCCTATGGAAGGCGGGCTTGGGGTCATCACGACACGGGCCTCGTGGATCGGTCGTGACAGGTAATTTATCTCATGTATCTATTTAGTTGGAGAACACAGTTTCAAATAATAGGTATTAATTCTATATAAATGGTAAAAAAGGACAAAAATTATATCCAGAAACCTGAGGTCCAATACAATAAACTTCTACCATCACTATTATATGTCATGCATGAAGTCACAAATTCGTATGAGGACACTTACCATTATCTAATACTGAAATCATGTTGTCTATTTGGGTTCCCAATAGCGGCCAAACACGGTGTGAGATATAATCCTAGTAGGTAACCACCCAACATTCTATAAGTATTAAGTGGTGTATATAATATATAAAGGTGAATATAGAATAAATAGAGTATTAATAACAACCATCAATGGGTCAACATTTTTTACTGAAAGGAAATTATGATGACACTACATTATTTGGACTGTGTCAGAATTATAACACCCCAAGATTTAATAGTAAATTATTTTTTCAAAGTAATTCAATAACTCGCACTACACACAACACCGAGTTCAAGCGCACAACGACTTACCAAACTAGCCGTTCAAAAGCGGTTATTAATAGTATTAACTGAATTTTTAATTTTATATAATATTTATAATTTTAGAATCCATATTATGTATTTCATAGACATAATATAAGAACAAATTAAGTTTTTCAGATAAAATAAGTATTTTAAAAAAATATAATTTTCCGCCTTTCAATGGAGACCCCTTTTTAAATCCAATATTTGACACTTGTATATATTAAATTTTTCAAAATAAACTTCTTCATTAGAATTGGTACGTAAAAATTTAGTTTCAATAAATTTTTGGTGTCTTTTTTATAACTTTCATATTTGGATGAATAGTGAAAATTACTAAATTTTAACAAAAAACAACTTTTTTAATCAAAATAATTTATAGTACTAAATTATACATTGGAGTGGTTTTAATATGTCATTAGATTATAGTTTTACCATTTAATACAATATTGTTCATTGGAAAAAAAATTCACATTTAAACTAGACATAAGAAAGTGCCAATCTTTTGATATTTATTATTTCTTAAAAACACGCTTTTTTTGACAATGGGAATTAATTTTAAATTAATTTATGCCACTTCTGTGTTTTGAATTTAGAAAAATTTATTCCATATTTAGAATCAGGTGGTCTAAATTGTGTAAATAGATAACTTTTATTTTTATATATTTTGAATAATTACTTCGGTAAATATTATATTTACCACGGTTAAAGGGTAAATCTGGTAAATAAGGGTAAAAAATTAATATTATAATAATATTAAATTACCCAAAAACGTGTCCTAACCCTATTGGATGATACTTGTCTGACCATGGGCATCTCTGGGTTGATTTTGGGACCCCATGGAGCCACTTGTATGTGATAATGACACTTTATATTTATTAAGTTAAAGTAAATACAAAAACGACATAAGCATATATCTTTTAGAAAAAACAATTTTAGATAGGGTTATATATGTTATATTTTAGACTATAAATATTAATTAGAAATATAAAATGATTTCTTATATAATGGTATTTTATTTATAATTTTTATACATTGAATAATTAAATTTATTTATGACACAATAATGATAGCGTATTTTCTTTATAATGAAATAATCAAATAATTGGTATTATAAATGTTAAAATAAATTTAATTTGAATGTTTTGTTGCCATAAACTAATTTTATTGATTAATATAACATGTTAGATTTGATTAAATGAATTTGGATATAATTAATAAAGTTTTCAAGACTTTATGAAAAATTAATTATTAAATAGTGTCAAAATTGACATAAAAGAGTTTTTAAAACAAATATTATATTATTAATTTATATAATATTCATAAGAATCTATGGTTCGTCAAAAGGACTTATATGATGATATTTATGTAATTAATGAACCACATGGGGTTCTCTTGGAAGCCTATAGTAAGTTTATTTACCAATTAATATAAAAATACCAAGTGACATGCTAAATGTGAAACTAATTAACTAAGAGTTAAATCTAAAACATAAGGTTAATATAGTGACAAAAACCTATCTAAAACTATTGGTTGAGTGGATTAATACCCATACCCACTTTAGTTTATAAATAAATAAATTTTAAGCCATTAGAAATCGAATATGAATTTATTATAAAATAATAATTTATGTTTTTTCTAAGGTGCCCCTCACCCCTCTTATAAAAGGGTACTCCCCCTTCTCTCTAATTCATACCATCAAATCCTTTTGGCACGACTAAACCCTTCCCAAATATCCTCTCAACTTACCTCAATTCATCCTATAGGCCTTCCATTAGTCATAAAGCAGACTTAAGGAGCCCTTTTTATCAAATCAAAAGGAAGAACCTGAAGAAGAGGTAATGTTTTCACCACCCTCTTTCAAGTTCCTTTCTCCTTCCACTTCTTTTTTATGTGTTATTTCCATTATAAAATAATAAATCCAATATCATCTATATAATATGGTGTTATTATAAATATGGTACAACCATATTCAGTACTATATCCATCCTTTGAATGACATGACACTATCCGTTCGTACGTACGGCTTACCGTCTTCAGGTTGTGGTGTAATTGTAATTCAAAACATTGTTATTTGGATGGGTATGATAATGATGTGTAATTTAAGTAAATAATAAAAATAACATGTTTTCTTATTCTGTATATATTATATACCATCCAATTAAATATTATTTTAATATCAAAAGAATTATATTGTCGCTCGTGCGTACGTACGGACAACCGTCTCCACAAACGTGAAGAGATTCATTCCCCATCATATCCATTCAAGACTCATTCTCATTTGATGATTAAAAATAATGTTTAAGGACTTTATATCATTCTAGATATTAATAAGATACAACCTATCCATAACAAACACGGATTATG
Organism: Viscum album; assembly: GCA_963277665.1. Lineage (NCBI taxonomy): Eukaryota > Viridiplantae > Streptophyta > Magnoliopsida > Santalales > Viscaceae > Viscum > Viscum album. The sequence continues at coordinate 1,049,706 of CAUJRU010000060.1, forward strand.
TAACAAAACATATAAAAGAAAACGAGTAAGTTAACACCCAAAACGAGGACAATACTAAGATATTATTATCAAAGAAATGTTAAAAGATCATATATGAAATCATATTAATGTATATGATTATTGTATAATTTAATAACAATTATTTCACCATTTTAAAGGAGGTTAAACTACCCTCGACCAAGGAAAATTACAAGGTAAGTGTTAATTCTACAATCTCTTCATTATCAGAGGTTGTTTATACAGAATTATCTACTAGGACCTCTTTATCATCCACATCCGTGTTTCTTAAAAATGTATTTCAAAATATGTTTACTATTTACAAGACAATGGGTTAAAGTAATTTATTCCCTTACGTGTTTTGAAAGGAATCTTTTCGTCATTTTCCAAACAAGGTACTTTTTGAGCTTTTCGACAAATTTAAGGTATTAATGTTTTTTTAACTTATACGGAGGGTGCGGCTATTTTCTGACATTATCACATCATCAAAGCTTCCCTTACAATCTTATAATAATATTTTCAAAATAAATGTTTTCTTCATAATTATGTGACTCTTAAATGATTTCAAAATAGAAAAAGATATTTATCTAAAATGGGGTTTGATTTAATCTATGTCAACATCCTTTGATGGATTTTAAGATTATTTGAAATTGATTTATTATTATACAAAACTTCCATATTGTATTGAAGGTTTTGTGATATGTTTGACTGTGGATGTGCTATTTTTATAACATTCATGTTTTATGGTTAAATTATAGACATTTCATAAGCTAGTTTTAATACGAATGTTTGTGATATGTTTAAACCTTTTCATATGAGGAATGTATTGGACTTAGTAAGTGGTGGGTGGAGCTCGCTATAGCTCATCGATGCATCGGTAGGTCTCATGAGACAACTAGACAGGGAATTGGCCGAGGCCATTTCCCAAATTGGATATATGGTTTTGTCCGAGGCCTTAATCATTTTTAGACGTCTTGGCTGAGGCCTTGACAAAATGTTTCAGAATGTCTGACATTATACATTTCCTCATTATGAAAATAATATTGATGGTTCATGTGGTCATTCGACTAGTAGAATACCAATGATTATGTTTTATTATGGCATTATTTACACATCTCATATTCCTGCCATAAAAGTATTCATGTTTATTATTGGTAAAGGCATGTGGTTCCAATTATTCTCCCTGATTAATATTTATGTTATCTTCCACTGTATTTCTTACCCTTACTGAGAATCTGAGCTTACCCCTTTCTACGTTTTATTTTTCCCAGGATGTGAAGAAGTATTTTATGAAGGACCTGCAGGGATAGTATGAGGGGATATGAGTGTGGTCTATGGAAACAAGATGTTGTTATAGTTTTTCACATTATGACATAATGTAAACTTTATTAATGTATCTAGTGATTCCAAGACTACTAAACTAATCAGTCATTCAAGACTAGATCTTTTTTTATCATTCCAATGTTATGAAATAATGCACTGACTCTGGGTAACTGGGGTCGGGGCATTACAGTTGGTATCAGAGGAAGTTCAGTACAATCATTGGAAACTGGATTTAGATAAACTCTGATTAGAGCACATAGCCGTAAGATAGAATTTGAGGATTAGTATAGAAGAATTTACCAGAATTTTGGTATTGTAGAGATTTTAGGATTTTTCTGAACAATACATCCTTGTTTGGATACGAGTAGGTAGAGGTAGCTCTGGCACAGATTTCCTAGGGGTTAAACCTTAAAACACCTCATTGAGATAGACTTGAATGGGAACTAGTTCACAATAATGGGCCTTGCTGCACTCTTGGTAACGAAACTCCCGGGGGATATGCTTAGGATAATTCTCATTTTCCTTACAAACCATTATGAAGGGTTTATGAGTATATACTTCCTCAAAGAAAACATTTTTATGATTATGGATTTTATCTATAAACTATTCAACTTATTTTTAGTGTTTTACATGTTTGTATTTATATATTGCGATTCATAAGCTAATTTAGAGTATTCCATTGTTTAGAAATGGTTCCTAATAGAAGGAATGTGAACTCCAGCAATATGTATGATCCAAAGAGTAAGAAGGATCATATCTTTCACTGTATTAAGCTACTTTTTTGAATGGAAGTTGTCTCCCATGTATTCTCAACATATAATGAAATAATATCATGTGTTAATAAGATATGTAAAGAATTCTTTGTGTCCTATGGCTTTGAAGGGAAGCAAGAGAAGAAAAGGATATAAGAGAGAAATATGGATAAAGGGAAGTGGGAAAAGAATAATTTTCCCATATGTGATATATGTGGGAAGAAACACTCTGGAACTTCCCTGAAGGGAATGGGAGTTTTTTATAAGTGTGGAGAAAAAGTACACCAAGTATGTGACTGGAAGGGTAAGAAAAAGGTTTCAAATGTATAATACTTCATCTGTAAGGAGTTGGGACACTACATGAACCAATGTCCAAATCATCCAAGTATGCCCCAAATGATGCTATTGGATAATAATCATGTTATGATACAACCACAAATGAGGAGGAATGATTATATTTTTTATGTTGTAATTAAATAATTATGTAATTTGAGTGTTGTATCAACGATGTACTAGTTATAATAATTATGAAGTATATAAGAATTGTACTACAGTACTATTTCATTAAGGACTTGAGATTGTGTGGAACAAAGAAAAGTGACTCAATAGTAGGTTAAACTTTTGGAAAATATATGGTTGAGAGAAAAATAATCCATAATATGGTTTTGATGTTGAGGTAGTGATTTGGGAACAATACATGTTTGATTTGGATAAATTATATTGGATATTCTTGACTTCCTTGAAACTGATTAATGATTTGTATATTCCATCATTGTTGGAGTTTACAACATTTTTGGATGGAAGAAGTATATCCAGTATTTGGAAAAAAATAAGGGACCATTAATGCAATCAATTAGGTTTTATGGTAATTCAGGGTGTTACCATGTTTTAAAATAATAATTGATGAAGGTGTTGACATGTTATTACATGGAAAACAGATCTTCATTATGTTTAACTTCCTTATAAATTTTAGACTGTGAGATTGGATAGAAGTATTTTGGATAAGTCTAATGGTTGGAATGGATTAATATTGAAAGGTTATTTTTGGATATTTATAAAAGGACAACACGCAGATGTGTGATAACCCGTCATGTCGAAAAATGCTTTAGGAATCGAACCCACAACCATAGTGCGAATGGGATTTATCTCCTACCATTGGACTATGTGAAGTCCATGGGTGGTATAATGTAGTTTCTATTTTTAAAGGGTCTGATATGTGAATTATAAATTCATTATTTTGGGAACCCTATATTATTAGGATAAATAGAATATTTTTTTGAAATATTTTTGAGTGAAAGATGAGTTTGTGGTAGGATTTAGTTGAAGGATGAAACTCTACTTGTCAAGTATATATATAATTTTTCCTACTTATTCTATGGGTAAATTAATTCTTAAACTTTTGGGAAGGGATCTTAAAACAAAAAATGTGTTATCCTAATACCTTTAAGTTTTGTTGAACCAATAGTATTTGAAATCATCATAGATTGATGGATTTGAGACCTTCAATTTTATACTTATTTGTGATTGATGACCTCAATCACTCCATATAAATATTTATGTTTTCCCTCTAATTATGTGTCTCTAATTTCCACCAATCTTCCCCTAATCGAGATCATAATTTGGTGGTGACTTTTTCATTTCCCCCTTTCCACATATTAAGACTAAAATTTATTAACCCAATTTCCGATGTGGGTTTTCCACAAAGGTATTTTTCTATTTTTTACCTTATTTTTTCAATGAAATATTTCAAATTACGAGGAAAAAATTTATTCAAGGAGGGGATAATCTAAAACGCCAAGATTTCATAGTACGTTATTTCTTCAATGTAATTCAATAACTTCCACTACACACAACACTGAGTTCAAGCGCACAACGACTTACCAAACTAGCCGTTCAATAGAGGTTATGAATATTATTAATTGAATTTTTAATTCTATATAATCCTTATAATTTTATAATCCATATTATGTGTTTTTTAGACATAATATAAGAACAAATTCATTTTTCAGATATAAGAAGTATTTTTCAAAAAAAATGCAATTTTATCGCCTTTTAATGGAGAACCCTTTTTAAATCCTATATCTGACACTTTTATATATTCAATTTGGAAAAATAAACTTCTTATTTATAATCTGTACATAAAAATTTAGTTTTGATAATTTTTTGGTGTCTTTCTAATAACTTTTATATTTGAGTGAATAGTTAAAATTACTAAATTTTAACTGAAAACTACTTTTTTAATCAAAATAATTTATAGTACTAAATTATAAATTTGAGTGGTTTCAATATGTCATTAGATTATATTTTTACCATTTAATCCAATTTTGGTCATTGGACATAATTTCACATTTAAAATGGACATAAGCAAGTGCCAATCTTTTGATAGTTATTATTTCTTAAAAACACGTTTTTTGTTTTAACAACGGGAATTAATTTTAAATTAATTTCTGCCCCTTCTGTGTTTTGAAATTAGAAAAATGGATTCCATATTTAGAATCAAGAGGTCCAAATTTTATAAATAGGTAACTTTTATTTTTAGTCATTTTGATTAATTACTTCGGTAAATATTTTATTTACCTTGGTTAAAGTGTAAATCTGGTAAATAAGGGTAAAAAAATAATATTATAATAATATTAAATTACTCTAAAACGTGTCCTAACCCTATTGGTTGATACATTTCCAACCATGGGAATCTTTGGATCGATTTGGGGACCCCATGGAGCAACTTGTAAGTGATAATAACACTTTATATTAATAAAGTTAAAGTAAATAAAAAAATGACATAAGAATATATCTTTTAGAAAAACAATATTTACCTAGGGTTATATATGTTATATTTTAGACTATAAATACTAATTAGAAAGCTAAAAATATTTCCTATATTATGGTATTTTATTTTATATTTTTTAGACATTGAATAATTATGTTTAATTATGACACAATGATGTTGCAGTATTTTCATTATTAATGAAAGAATCAAATAATTGGTATTATAAATATTACAATAAATGTAATTTGAAAGTTTTGATGCCATACACTAATTTTATTGGTTAATATGACATGTTAGGATTGATTAAATGATTTTTTTTAGAATTTATAAAGTTGTTAAGACATTAAAAAAATATTATTAAATAGTGTCAAAATTGACAAAAAGGAGTTTTTAAAACAAATATTATATTATTAATTGATATAATATTCCTACAAATCTAAGGTGTAATGACCCGAATCTGGAGCCACTCAACTGGTGCCCCGTGCCCAGTTTTCCAAATAACCTCAAGCGCATTTCCCCAAACGCCAGAGGCTGCCGGCTAGCAACAAGGGCCTTGGTAAGTTATTGGGGGAAACTATGCCCTCATTTGGTAAGGTATACAAGGGAAAAGAAATAACAGTCAATAGCAGAAGTAGTAAACGACATACGACAACTGAAACCAAACAGTGGAAGAAATTAATATATATAGTAATGATGAAAATAATGCATTAGGTACAAGTATCTAAGGAAAGAAGCAAACACAACAACGTGCTGAATTACAACTGAAAACAAGTACTAAAAGTAACAACAACTTCAGCAGCATCGGAAGCCTAAGCTCGGTCCTATGCTCTCCAGATCCAAACAAAAAACATGCACCTGAAGTATAAGGGCCATAATACCTATCCACACCTAAAACCATATAACCTATTCAGGCCGAAAAGCAGGACCCAAACTGGGTGTGAGACTATTCCCAGTAGGCATTCACCACAAGATATGTACCATAATTTTAGTGAGAAAAATAGTAAAAGTAAAGGAAATAAATGAAGCAGAGAAAAAGAGGTACACCAAGGTAAAAATACTAAAAAACTCCATTCACATTTATATAATAATATAATACAATCATTTAATTATCAAACAATGAGTCTATCAAACAACTCTATATTTTCAAGGCACAGCAAGTAACACAACATGTATCTCAACAGACTACCTAGACAACAAGCAATACAAACCCAAGATTTTTATTTGGCATGGTGGACTCGTCACAACCAAAAAAACAAATAATGATACTGACTCTCTGGGTGGCTCTCACTGGTCGACCCCTCTAGTCAAATAATCATACAGGGCACAAACACTCTAGGAAGCTCTCACCGTCAATTCCCATATTGTCTTACAACGATAACTACAGACTCTCTGAGGAAGAACTTACGTTAAATTCTTCTTGTGGCATTGATACGTGTGTAAACTAAGGAAACTATTGGGAATCACAAAGTCCAATTTCTGTAGGTCCTATGAAACTAATTTATAACAGACTCTCTAGGGAAACCCCTAATCGTCAATTCCCTCTTTAGTATACTGCCCCAGGTTCACACATCCCTGAGCAGTCTAGTCGTGCATAATCGACTATCAGCAGCCCTAAGTAAGTTAAACAACTACTTGGATAATAGCTACAATGCATAAAAAGAAAATAAACAGTAGGAAATACATGCAATCAGATATAACAAGTCAGAAAAACAATGCTACAAGGTTTGCCTCCCAGGAAACCTAAGCCAAACGGCGATAAACAACCAAAGCAAGGGAAATCACCCATGGGTGATCCTCGATCATGCATCCAAGCATATATTACTATAAATTAACCTCATGAAACAATGAAATCTAATGCAATCAAACAAGGGAATCAAAATCCCTAACCCCGGATACCCAATACATGGGTATCCGACACTTTTTTCACAAAAACTCATAGACATTCAACGTAGGGAAACAGAACACCTACATCGATCCTATGAGATTGATATACTTGAGCCATGAAGATTGATTCTCCTTAGAATGACAAAGATATGAGAAAACGTCTAAAACACTCAACCCATGATAAATTGCAAATAAAGAGGAATCATTAAACAAGGCTAAATCAGAAGAGAGAGATTACCAAGTCGATCCCAACACAATAAATGGTGGTCGATTTGGGTAACTGGTGAAGGATCGGTGGTTCGGAGAAGAATCGGACTCCTCGAACGCTCCGGATGGAATTAGGTGTAGAAAAAGACGGAAACAAGGATTAGATGCGACCTCGGTCTGATTAATGCAATAAAAAAGAAATGTACATGGTGTGTAATTTCCCCTTCTGTACACCTCATTAAGCGGCATCCACCTAATCGCTACACCCCGTGTGTGTGTGCTGGACATGGCCAGCACACGGCCTCACGCGGGATAAAAGTACACTGCGTGTTCTCATAAAGTACACGACGTGTACTTCAAAAATTTCCAGAAACTCCTCCTTTCTCAAAAACATTAGAAAAATGAAAGACATACCTGAAAAGAAGATCAGGGTTCTTACGAGCATTACCCCATTAAATAAATTCATCCTCGAATTTCCCTAACAAGGTGGTGAAGAAGAAACATCGAACAACTCTAACCACTATGATCACACATCGGCCTCCCTCTCCCAAGTCTCGTCCGACACACGGTCATGCTTCTATAGCACCTGTACCAGAGGAACAGACCAGCCACAAAGTACCTTTGTGCTACGATCAACAATCTAGATAAGATGCTCCTTGAACAATGAATCCTTCTCCAACTCAACCTCTTCCGGTTCAAAAACATGAGACGAGTATGAGAAATAGCATCGAATCTGAGAAACATGGAAGACGTCTTGCATAGCCTGATATCTTTGAGGGAACTGTAACCTATAAGCAACTGGCCCGACTCTCTCCAGAACCTCAAATGGGCTGATGTATCTCGGAGAAAGATTACCCTGTCACCTGATCCTCTTGTGTCCCAACCTTGGGGTAACACGTAGGAAAACCTGATCTCCGACCTCGAACTTCAGAGGTCATCCCCGCTGATCATCATAAGATTTCTGACGAGACTGTGCAGTAGCCATCCTCTTTCGAATCAACTTTATCTACTCTGAGGTCTCCTGAACAAGACGAGGTCCCAGCAAAGCTGCCTCTCTTGCCTCCAGCCAGCACAAATGTGATCGGAATAGCCTACTGTACAAAGCCTCGTAAGGTGACATCTGAATAGTTCCCTGGAAACTGTTATTATAGGCAAACCCCCCAAGAGGAATATTCTTTTACCAAGAACCGCCAAAGTATAGAATGCAAGCTCAGAGCATATCCTCAAGCACCTGGATCATGCGCTCTGACTGGCCATCTATCTGGGGATGGTATGTTGTACTTAGAAGTACCTGTGTACCCAAAGATTTCTGTAGCCCCTGCCAGAAATGAGAGGTAATGCGGTCATCCCTATAAGAAACAATAGTACTCAGAACACCATGAAAGAGCACAATCTCACGGATGTACAACCATCCAAGCTCATCAACACCGAAGGTTTCCTTTATCGGCATGAAGTGAGCAACCTTCGTGATCCTATAAATGATAACCCATACCGTGTCATTCCCTCTTGATGATCTTGGTAACCCTATCATGAAGTCCATCGTGACATCATTCGACTTCCACTCAGGAATGGGTAACTGCTGTAAAATCCCTACTGGCCGCTGGTGTTCTACCTTCAGCTGCTGACAAGTGGAACATCTCATGACAAAACTAGCCACATATTTATTCATACCTGGACACCAGTATTGTCAGTGTAGATCATGATACATATTGGTGATGTCAGGATGAACTGCCCTGACGGAGGAATGAAAGCCTCTCATTAGCTCCTCACGTATATCTGCTGGCACTCATACGCGTCCCTGGAAATGAAATATCTTACCTTCACCAACAGTCCATCCGGGAAGAGGGTACTCTCCTGACAAGCTTTCTCGTAGACTAGGCATTCATAATCTACTAGCTTCCTCATTCGAACTCGGTCAATAGGCCTAGCGGTAACAACTATAGAAGATAGGAAAGTCTTCCCTTACCTGTCATGGACCTCCAAATGCATTTCAGAGAACAGAGCCATAAGCTGCCACTCACTGCTGGCCTCCTGAACTACCAGTATCTAAGTTCTTATGCTCAGTGCATCAACCACTACATTGCCTTTCCCAGGCGTATAGGAAATCTCGAAGTCGAAGGACTGGAGATACTCAACCCAACTCCGCTGTCTCAGATTCAGGTCACGCTGCGTGAAGATGTACTTGAGACTCTTGTGGTCAGTATATACCACGAAATGCTCTCCCAGAAGGTAATGCCTCCAACAACGCAAAGCATGAACAACTATAGGCAACTCCAGGTCATGCGTAGGATAATTCCTCACATGTGGCCTCAGCTAATGAGATCTATACGCAACAACACGATTCTCCAACATAAGAACTACTCCTAGAACGATGCCAGATGCATCACAAAAAAACTGTATAACTCTTGCCCGACTCAGAAAAAACAAGTATCAGTGCCGAAGTCAACCTCCCCTTCATCTCCTAAAAGGCTGAATCATAGGCTTATAACCAAGAACAATTTACCCCCTTCTTATTCAAGCCCATCAATGGTGCTTCTAAGTGTGAGAAGTCATGTATAAACCTCCTATAGTAACTAACCAGCCCCAAGAAACTCCGTACCTAGAAGACATTCCTCGACTGCTCCCAGGTAACAAATTCTCTCACCTTCTTTGGGTCTACTGATACCCTTGTCTCTGAGATGACATGACCCAGGAAGTGGATCTTGTTCATCCAAAAGTGGCACTTTGAGATCTTATCATATACCTGATGCTCCCTCAGTGTACTCAAAACGATCTCAAGATGGGTTGCATGGTCATGTCGAGTGTGAGAGTACACCAAGATGTCGTCCATGAAAACCACCATGATGGAATCTAAGTATGGATGGAACACTCTGTTCATCCACGCCATGAAGACTGTTGGCACGTTCGTGAGACCAAACGGCATAACCAAGTACTCATACATACCATACCTGCTCCAGAAGGCTGTAAGGGGTATATCAGATGTTCTGACACACAACTGATGATAGCCAGATCTCAATTCGATCTTTGATAATACTCTAGATCCTCAAAGATGATCGAAGAGATCATCGATCCTCGACAAGGGATATCGGTTCTTGATAGTCAACTGGTTCAACATCTGACAATCCACACAAAGCCTAAGGGTACTATCTTCCTTCTTCGCAAAAAGGATAGGCGAACCCCAAGGAGAAGTACTGGGTCGGATGAAAACCTTCGCCTAAAACTCCTCCAACTGCTTGTTGAGGTCCTGCAACTCAGGTGTAGCCATCCGATAAGGAGAAATGGACACTGGGGACACTCTTGGAATGAGCTCAGTTGAGAAGTATACCTCACGCTCTGGAGGTAAACCTGAAAAGTCTTCTAGAAAGAAATCTCTGAAACGATACAACACTGGAGGAAAGTCTAACTATGTAGTCCTCTGGTCATCTAGATAAAAACTTGCAAACTGGGCCATAAACCCTCCTACCCTATGATGCTCTGGTCCAGCTCTACCTGCCGGGACATCCCACTCGCCTCTATGAAGAAAGGACCCACCGTCTGGAGATATGAAACTCAGCCTACGGTGATATCAATCAATGACTGCCAGGAAGGGAACCAACCGGTCCATCTTGAGAATGACATCGTATCCTGTCATCTCTAAGACATAGAGTTCCCATAAGAAGTGACACCCTACAACCTCTAGAGGGAATTCCATGCACTGACGTACACTAGATGTCCTCGTTCCCAAGGGCGTGTTGAGAGTCAACATGTTAGCAGACGAAAAGACATAGAGCCCAAGGATCTCTATGACAGAAACAGAGATAAAGCTATGCGAAGCACCCGTATCAAAAAAATATGAAGATAAAACTGAGGCTACTAAGATAGTACCTCGAACTTTAGAGGGTCCGGGATCCTATTCCTGATGAATCTGCTCTACAACAAAAGTCTGTCCTGTACCGCGGCCCTGTGTAGCAGCCTGAAAATCTTGAGCTACTCCCCCCTGAGCGAAACCACTACGTCCATAGCCTCTACCTTGACCTGGAAGACCTGAATAACTCCATCCCCCAGTATGATATGGAACTGGTTACCCTTCTTCTGTATGTGGGGTCAAAATGGATCCTCCATCACTAGCTGCTAGAAGGGGAACCTTGCAGAAACACTGCAGATGACCCATCTTGCCGCCAGATCGGCACTCCACTGGGTCTCTCGGGCACTGGGGATTCTTATGCCCACTCCTCCCACACTGATAACACACCAAATTGGTGGAAGAAGGGAGATCAATTCTACCAGAAGGAATACCTCTCTTCCTGGGGTCGCCTCGGGAAGACTCTCGGTGATGCTTCCTGCTGTCTGTCTGAAAAGAATCAGCCCTGGATGCTGAACCGCCCGGGTAACCTGCTTCAGTCTCCCTTAGGATCCTTTCTGTGACCAGTTCTTGGTAGAATATCAGATTAATAGAAGTCATCTGGAAGACAATCACCTATGATTTGATCTCTGGTTTGAGTCCCTCCCCAATCTTCCTTTCCAAGAACAGCTCATCGTTACCAAGAACGGGAGTGAAACACTGTAACTCTATGATATGGTAGGAATACTCCATAACTAAAAGAGTACCCTGCTCTAGTTTTATTAACTCTCTAGCTCTGTCATCCTTCAGCGTCGCTGGGTAGAAGTAGTCGTAGAATGTGCATTGGAATTCATCCCAAGACATAGTCTGTTGCTACCCTGCCTGAGAAACTACCTCCCACTATCTTTTGGTGGAGTCTCGCAGCATGTAAGTCGTGAGCTTCACCCTCCTACCTGGGGTGTCTCAGGATGGTCGAATATGGATAACATGGCTTCTAGACATGACTCCGTAGCCTGTGGTCCTCTATCCCCTTTTAACATGGGAGGATGCTGCTGCTGAAAAACCCGAGCCATCTCTTCCATAGTCGGGGCAAGATGCTAGACTCCGTAGAAGGTCTGCATGAATCTCGTGAAACCCTCTCTGAACTGAGCATCGGCACTAGTGTCTAGAATCACTGCAAGTTCCATGTCCGGAATTGTAGGTGGAACTACTGGTAGACCCTAATTAGCCGCATCAGGCATAGGATCACTGCCTGGTTCCTGTCGTGCAACAGGGGGATGTCTTGGTGCCATATCTCTGAAAGAAAAAAAGAACCTTCATTAATGATGAACAAAGTTGCAACATATGAGAGTAAAGTTGAACAGGAGGGACTAACCTTTAAAATTGGAAAAAATATGACTACACAGCGTGTTCCCAGAATTTTTTACCCTGGGCGTGTACATTGGCCAAACATGGCTGTGTAAACAACCCGACTACACGGTGTGTTCTCAAACTACACGGCGTGTACTGACCCTTTTCTCCCTGCTTGGTTACTCCTACATGACTAAGCCACACGGAGTTTCCCAGCCGAAGACTACATGGCTTGTTGAAGAAGACACGACGTGTACTAGACATGCCTTACCTGGCCCGTGTTGTTAGCGACACAGCTTGACACATGGTCAACACTACGCGGCATGTTCCTAAGGGACACGACACACACTTGAAGGAAAACTATGGCCCATGTGGTTCATTACACGACCGACTACATGGCTGACCCTTACACGGCGTGTTCCGAACAAACACGATGTGTATAAGAGAAGATAACACCGTCCCATGTTGTTCATGACACATCCGGGTACCTAGATCAATACTACACGACGTGTTGATCCCAAACACGACTTGTACTACCAGAGATTTCATGACCCATGTTATTAGTGACACGGTCGGCTACACATTTAACCACTACACAGTGTGTACATACCATACACAGCGTGTTACGAAAGACCCTTTTTTCACCCCATGTCCTTTTCCACACGGTCAGTGACATGACCAAAAACTACACGACATGTATTTATAAAGTACACGCAATGTATTCTGGGTTTTTCCAGACAGTAGCCTCAGAACTACACTGGAGCCCAGAAAACACAGAAAAAAGAGGTTAAAGTGCCAAATTCCAATCCGTGGGGGCCCATACTCTCCTCGAATCAAAGCTTGTCATCATAACAATGCATATAACAAGAAACAATATAACAAACTCCCGACCCACCCAATTCCGATCCTCAAGGGCCTATAACACCTCTAAGACCAAATTTTGGCGTTCATGATAAAGAATCTCTAAACAACCGATACCCTATCCACATAGCAGGTATTTTATCACAGTAGCTATCACAACAACATGCATTGTCTATCAAAAATTCTATCACTATTGCATGAAATATCTAATGCAACATAGATGGAATGGAAAAATGCATGGTTTGTGATTTTATTCTAAAATGTGCCTATATGATGCGTGAGATGGAATACCCTCATCTCATCGGGTTTCAACAAAATAGAACCGCAATCATATAAAAAGTAACAGCATTAAACAAGTCCATCACCCAACGTTGAAATCAGTTAAACTATAACATTTGCAGAACTCGAAAATTACAACATTTGAGGTAATCTGCCTTTTTCCCTATACAAGGGTTCTAGAACGCCCGAGCGCATCTATTTACCATTTAACTATTCCATTCTATCCCCTCCTAATGTTTCCATATAGTAAGTCAAATAGAAAAGGAAGAACCTCCTCTGATACCACTTTGTAACGACCCAAATCCGGAGCCACTCAACTGGTGCCCCATGCTCGGTCCGCCACGTAACCTCAAGAGAATTTCCACAAACACCAAAGGCTACCAACTAGCAGCAGGGGCCTTGGTAAGTTATTGGGGAAACTATGCCCTCATTTGGTAAGGTATACAAGGGAAAAGAAATAACAGTCAATAGAAGAAGTAGTAAATGACATACAACAACTGAAACCAAACAGCAGAAGAAATGAATATATATAGTAACGATGATAATGATGCAGCATGTACAAGTATCTAAGCAAAGAAGTAAACACAACAATGTGCTGATATACAACTGAAAACAAGTACTAAAAGTAACAGTAACTCCAGTAGAATCGCAAGCCTAAGCTCAGCCTATGCTCTCCAGCTTGAACCAACAATCATGTAGCTAAAGTAGAAGGGCCACAATCCCTATCCACACCTGCATCCATATAACCTGTTTGGACTGAAAAGAAGGACCCAAACAGGATGTGAGACTAATCCCAGTAGGCAATCACCATAAGATATGTGCCCTACTGTCAGTGAGGAAAATAGCAAAAAGTAAAGGAAATAAATGCAACAGAGAAACAATGGTTCACCAAGATAACAATACTACAAATCTCCATTCACATTTATTTATTAATTTAACACAATAATTTAATTATCAAACAAGGATTCTAGAAAACAACTCTATATTTTCAAGGCACAGCAAGTAACACAACATGTATCCCAACAGACTACCTAGAAAATAAGCAGTACAAACCCAGCTCGTTCTTTGGCTTGGTTGACTTGTCACAACCAACCAAACAAATAATACTACTGACTCTTTGGGTGTCTCCTTCTGGAAGACCCCTCTTGTAAAATAATCATACAATGCACAAACACTCTAGGAAGCTCTCACTGTCAATTCCCCCATGGTCTTACAATGATAGCTACATACTCTCTGAGGTATCCCTTACGTCTATTTCCTCCTGTGGTCTCAATACGTGCGTAAACTAAGACACTCTTGAGAAGCCCAAATTCCAATTCCTATAGATCCTATGAAACTAGTTTATAACATACTCTCTAGGGAAGCCCTTAATCGTCAATTCCCTCTTTAGTCTACTGCACCAGGTTCACACAGCCCTGAGCAGTCTAGTCATGTGTAATCGACGGTTAGCAGCTTTAAGTAAGTTCAAAAACTAATTCTCTAATAGATACAATGCATCAAAATCATATAAATAGCAGGAAATACATGCAATCAGTTATAATAAGGTAGAAAAACAATGCTACAAGGTTTGCCTCACAGGAAACCTAATCCAAACGGCGATAAACATCCAAAGCAAGGGAAATCACCAATGGGTGATCCTCAAACATGAAAGAAAGCATATATTACTATCAGTTAACCTCAAGAAACCATGCAATGTAAGGAAATCAAACAATGGAATCAAAATCCCTAACCCCGAATACCCAATACATGGGTATCCGACACTTTTTTCACAAAAACTCAAATACATTCAACATAGGGTAGCAAACCACCTACCTCGATCCTAGGTGATCAATATACTTGATCCATGAAGATTTATTCTCCTTATAATGATGAAGATCTAAGAAAATGCCCAAAAAACTCAACCCATGATAACTTGAAAATGAGGAGGAATCATGAGACAAGGCTAAAGCAGAAGAGAGAGCATACTAAGGTGATCACAATGCAATCGACGACAATCGATTCGGGTAACTGGTGAAGGATTAGTGGTTCGGAGAAGAATCATCCTCCTCGGACGCTCCAGATAGAATTAGGCATAGAAGAAGATAGAAATAGGGATTTGACACAACCCTGGTCTGATTAATGAAATAAAAATAAAATACACGACGTGTACTTCATGAGTACACGACATGTACTTCCCCTTCCATACACTACATTAAGCGGCCTCCACCTCATCGCTACACCCCGTGTGTGCGGCCTGGACATGGCATGCACATGGCC
Organism: Viscum album; assembly: GCA_963277665.1. Lineage (NCBI taxonomy): Eukaryota > Viridiplantae > Streptophyta > Magnoliopsida > Santalales > Viscaceae > Viscum > Viscum album. Next base: position 1,065,205 of record CAUJRU010000060.1, read on the forward strand.
TCGCGTGGGAGAAAAGTACATGGCGTGTAGTTAAAAAATTTCCAGAAACTCCTATTTTCTCAAATACTTCAGAAAAAGGAAAGCCATACCTGAAAAGAAGATCCAGGTTCTTACATAAGGATCGGCCAAAAGACTTATATTATGATAGGGATGTCATTAATGAATCACTTTGGGTTCGCTTTGAAGCTTATATGATGTTTATTAACCAAATAATATTTAAATACAATGAGACATGGTAAATGTCAAACTAATTAACTAAGAGTTAAATCTAAAAGATAAGGTTAATATAGCGACCCAAACCTGTCTAAAACCTATTTTTTGAGTGGAATTTAACCCATCACCACCATAGACTCGAAATTTATCAGTTTGGATCCATTAGAAACTGAATATGAATTTATAATAAAATAATATTTTATGTTTTTTCTAAGGTTCTCCTCACCCCTCTTATAAAAGGGAACTCCCCCTTCTCACTAATTCATACCATAAAAGCCTTTTGGATCGGCCAAAACATGCAAAAATATCCTCTAAACTTCACTCACTTCATCCTAGAGGCCTTCAATTAGTCATTAGGCCAACTTATGGAGCCCTTTTGATCAAATCAAAATGAAGAACCTGAAGAAGAGGTAATGTTTTCACCGCCCTCTTTCAAGTTCCTTTCTTCTTCCACTTCTTATTTATTTTTTATTTCCATTCTAAAATAAAAACTACAATTTTTTTATATACTGTGATATAATTAAAAATATTGTACAATTATATTCAGTATTCTATCCATTCTTTTAATGACATGTCACCTTACATGCATACGTACGGCTTACCGTCTCCACGTCGTGGTGTAATTGTTATTCAAAACATTATTATTTGGATGGGTATGATAATGATGTGTAATTAAAGTAAATTATAAGTATAACATGATAATGATTCTGTATATATGATATACCATCCAATTATATATTATTTTAATATCAAAAGAATGATATTGTCGCTCGTGTGTACGTACGGACAACCGTTTCCACGAACACGATGAGATTCATTTCCCATCATATCCATTCATGTTTAATTCTCATTTGACGATTAAAAATAATGTCTAGGGACTTGATATCATTCTGGATATGAATAATATACAAACCTATCCACAAAAAACACAGCTTATGTAACAAAACATATAAAATAAAATGAGTAAGTTAACACCCGAAACGACGATAATACTAAGATATTATTAATAAAGAAATGTTAAAATATCATATATGATATCATATTAATATATATGATTATTTTATAATTTAATAACAATTATTTCACCATTATACAGGAGGTTAAACTACCCTCAACCTAGGAAATGTACAAGGTAAAGGTTAATTCTACAATCTCTTCCTTATTCGAGATTGTTTATACGTAATTATCTGCTGGGACCTCTTTATCATCCACATCCAAGTTTCTTAAAAATGTATTTCAAAACATTTTTACTATTTACTAAACAATGGTTTAAAGTCATTTATACCATTATGTGTTTTTAAAGGAATCTTTCCGTCATTTTCCAAACAAGATACTTTTTGAACTTTTTGACAAATTTAAGGTAAGAATGTTTTTTCTAACTTATACAGCAGGTGCGGCTATTTTATACCATTATCACATCATCAAAGCATCCCTTACAAGCCTATAAGAATATTTTCAAAATAAATGTTTTCTTTATAATTATGTGACTCTTAAATTATTTCAAAATAGAAAGAGATATTTCTCTAAAAAGCGTTTTGCTTCCATCTATGTGAACATCCTTTGATGGATTTTATGTTTATTTGAAAATGATTTATTATGATACAAAACATCCATATTGTATTGAAGTTTTTGTGATATTTTTGACTGTGGATGTCCAATTTTTATACCATTCATGGTTTATGGTTAAATTATTGACATTTCGTATACTAGTTTTCATATGAATGTTTATGATATGTTTAAAATGTATCATACGAGGAATGTATTGGACTTAGAATGAGATGGGTGGAGCCCACTATAGCTCCTCAATGCATCGGTAGGTCTCATTAGACAACTAGACATGGAATTGGATGAGGCCCTTTCCCAATTTTGATATATGGCTTTGGCCGAGGCCTTAATCAGTTTTAGACATCTTGGCCGAGGCCTTGACAAAATGTTTCAGAATGTCTGTCATTATACATTTCCACATTATAAAAATAATATTTATGGTTTATATTGTCATTCGACTAGTAGAATACCAATGATTATGTTTTATTATAGTATTATTTACTCAGCTCATATTCATGCCATAAAATTATTCATGTGTATTATTGGTAAATGCATGTGGTTTCAATTATTCACCCTGCTTAATAGTTATATTATCTTCCCCTATTAATATTTATGTTATCTTCCACTATATTTATTACCCTTACTGACTTCCCTTAATATGGTTGGGGCATTACAGGAATAGCTCTAAATAGGTCTTGAAGGTCATAATGCCCGTTATCCCATTTATAAGGGATGTCATTTATAGTATCACATTAGTATAGGGGACATCATGACTAGTATCACATTTATATGGGACTCCCTACCAAGTATCACATTTGTATAGGGGACACCTTTCCCATTATCACATTTATAAGAGACTCCATGCCATGTATTACAGTAATACCATAAGGGAATCCATTCCCACCTCCAAAGGGATGCCATGTTTTCATGATAATGGATTCAATTCCCGTATCAAAAGGGACTCTATTCATGTATAGAATCATATTTATATAGGGAAACCATGCTTGTTCATTATAATACACATTATTCATCATGCCCATTCATTATTACAAATAGAATCTGTGACCATTTAATTATAACTGGTCATCATGCCCATATAGAAATTAAAGGGACATCAATACCAATTATATAAAAGCATATGGATCATCTTTATAAAAAATTCTTAATAATAACCATTTTATTTAATTAAAGCTAAGGAATAGTTCATAACTCATTATCATTTGATATCAACAAGGGTGTAACCATTATGAATTTAAATTAGGCAATATAATCTTTCCTCTCAGCTCTAAGTAATTCATTATTGTTATATTTTTCATGGACACTAGTCATAATATTACATTATATTCAATCCATATCAACATGGTATCAACATCAACATTTAATGTAAAAGACAAAACTTTTTGTTTTAGGTATAGGAGCTTCAAGGGACAATTAGGCTTATAATAGGGAACACCCAAAGTGACGGATCCAAAGAAGATAATAGAATCCAAGAGGTTAATTATGATCTTTAGATTAAAACACAGAAACCAATCTAAGACAATTACAATTTATGAGGAAATAAAAAATGAAACCAACATGCAGCACAATGACACATTTTATGAAACATCAAAATCTGAGGATTAATTTATAGACCAACTATGTCATTATCATATGAATCTCCTCATCCAGTATCAGCCTATAGTTTGACCGACATTTAACTAGATATAAATAAAGGAACAACCCTCTAAAAATATGGCATAATTGACAATACCTCAGAAAACTAATCACGGAGAATAGAAAGGAGGAACAACTAAAAATGAATCATGATCTTATTGGTGTGGATGAAATAGGACTAAAAACGCTTCAGTCATACTCCAGAAAGATACATATGATCAAATACTTCTTAAGTGGAAAAATGAGGAACGAAATGGGATAAGAGGATCATTTTCAATATACTAGAATTAAAATAGGATGAGGGGTATATGTTTAATATAATATATGTGAAAAAGTTTTCAAATAAACCAAAAAAGGCATTGCAGGGTTTGGTAGAATGGTTTTCCAAACGGTCTACCAACCATGAACCTTCTACAGTAAGAATGGGGTTCCCATAGGGATATATGAATAGTTAGGGAAATCATGTGAAAACCATAAAGACGCCTCTGTAATATGATTTTAGTCTTTTACACGGTCGTGTGGCCCTTAGCACGTGGATATGGAAAACCATGCCTAGCATTCCATGTAACGACCCGACCCCAGTTACCCAGAGTCGGTGCCTTATTACATAACATTGGCATGATCATAAAAGATCATGTCTTGAAAGACCGATTAATTTAGTAGCTTTGGAATAACTAGATACATTCATAAAGTTTACATTACATCATCAAGTGAAAACTACAACAACATATTGTCTTCACACTCATATCCCCTTATACAATCGCTGAAGGTCATTCATAAAATACTTATTCACATCCTGAGAAAAATAAAACATAGAAAGGGGTGAGCTCAAATGCCCAGTAAGGATAACAATATAGCGTAAACTTTCATAAATAAGCATAAACATTTAAGACAATGTATAACTAAAACAAAATCCTTTTAAACATAAACTTCATAATAATATGGTAGAAATAAAATGAAATAATTCCATTTACTTATTCACATGGATATTCTACTAGTCAAATAATTACATAAAATATCAATAACAACATTCATAATGATGGAATGCATAATGCCAGACTATCATAACTACGTAGCCAAGGCCTCGTGCCAAGACTACAAAAAAGATTTTTTCAAGGCCTCATGCCATGACACTAGTTTGTCTCATGAGACCTACGGATGCATTGAGGAGCTATAGCGGGCTCCACCCATCACTTACTAAGCCAATGCATTCCTCATATGAATAGGTATAAACATAACATAAACATTTGTATTAAAACTAGCATATGAAATGTAAATAATTTCTTCATAAACCATGAATGGTATTAAAATAACACATCCATAGTCAAACATATCACAAAACCTTTAATACAATATGAAAGTTTTGTATCGTAATAAATCAACTTCAAATAAGCTTACAATCCATCAAAGTATGTTGACATAGATTAAATCAAAACTATTCGAGAGAAATATCTCTTTTTTTGAAATCACTTAAAAGTCACAAAATTATAAAAGAAAACATTTACATTGAAAATATTCTTATAAGATTTTAAGGGAAAGTTTGAATATTTTACAATGGTGGAAAATAGCCGCACCAGCTGTATAAGTTAAAAAAAAAGACATTCTTGCCTTAATTTTTTCAAAAAGGTTAAAAGGACCCTGTTTGGAAAATGACATAAAGAGTCCTTTATAAACATCTTATAAAAAGTCAAACAAGGGTATAAATTAATTTAACCCATATTCTTTAAAATAGTAATAATGTTTTGAAATACATTTTTAAGAAACATGGATGTGGATGATAAAGAGGTCCGAGTAGATAATTACGTATAAACAACCTCGGATAATGAAGAGATTGTGAAATAAACCCATACCTTGTACTTTTATTTGGTTGAGTGTAGGTTAACATCCTATATAATGGTGAAATAATTGTTATCAAATTATACAAGAATCATATACATTAATATGATATCATATATGATCTTTTAACATTGATTTGTTAATAATATCTTAGTATTATCATCGTTTCCGGTGTTAACAGATTCATTTTTCTTTATATTAGTTGTTATGTGAGCCATATTTTCTATGGATTGGATTTATATTATTCATATCCTGAATTATATCATGTATCTAAAAATTATTTTTAATCATCAAATAAAATTTATTCATGAATGGATACAGTGGGGAATGAATCTCATCGCGTTCGTGGAGACGGTAATCCGTACGTATGCATGAGCGACAATATCATTATTTTGATAATAAAATAATATATAATTGGGTGGTATATCTTATATACATAATCATTATAATGTTATTTTTATTATTTACATGAATTACACATCATTATTATACCCATCCAAATAATAATGTATTGAATAACAATTACACCACGACGTGGAGACAGTATGTCGTACGTACGCACGTATGGTGACATGTCATTTAAAGGATGGATAGAATACTGAATATGTTTATACCATATTTATAATAACATCACATTATATAGAAGATACTGGAGTTGTTATTTTATAATGGAAATAACAAAGAAAGAAGATGTGGAAGAAGAAAGGAACTTGAAAGAGGGTGGTGAAATTATTACCTCTTATTCGGGTTCTTCCTTTTGATTTGATCAAAAGGGCTCCTTAAGTTGGATTTATGACTAAAGAAAGGCCTTTAGGATGATTCAAGGGAAGTTTAGGGTATATTTGGGTAGGGTTTGGTGAACCAAAAGTCTTTGAAGGTTTGAAGAATTTGTTATAAGTGGTGTCCTTTTGTAAGGGGGAAGAGGGGCTCTTTAGAAAAAACTTAAAGTATTAATTTATAATAAATTCATATTCGGTTTCCAATGTCTCCAAAGTAGAATATTAAAATTATAAGGTCGGGATGGGTTGAAAACCAGTCAACCAATATATTTTATACAGGTTTGGGTCACTATAGTAACCTTATCTTTTAGATTTAACTCTTAGTTAAATAGTTTGACATTTACAATGTCTCTTTGTATTTTTATATTATATAGTAAATAAACTTACTATATACCTCAAGAGACCCCAAAGTGGTATATTAATGATAAAACTATTATTATATAGGTCCTTTTGCCAATCCTTGGATTTTTAGGAATATAATATCAATTAATAATGTAATATTTGTTTTAAAAACTCTTTTATGTCAATTTTGACACTATTGGGTATTTTGTTTTTGATAAATTCATAACCGCATTATGACTTAGAATAAAATTCCTATAACCAATAATAATATGTCATATTAACCTAGAAAATTATTCTAATTCATAAAATGTCTCAAATTACATTTATTTGAATATTTATAATATCAATTATTTTAATATTTCACTAATTAGGTAATTACCGCATTACCATTGTTCCATAAATAAATTAAATTATTTAATGTCTAAAATTTATAAATAAAATACCATTATGTATTAAATATTGTTATATTTCTAATTAATATTTATAATCGAATTTATCCTATGTATAACCCCATATTAAAAATGTTTTAGTTATTAAACTTTGATTTTAACTCTTTTAGCTCTTCTTTGAATTAAATAATAATAAATGTCCTAATCTAATACAAGTGGACCAGAGAGGTTCATATTTTATTAATAAGGTTGTTTTGGGTTGAATTATACTTAGCCAATATAATTAGGACAAGTGCTAGGATAATAATAATATCATTTTTACCCTTAATTACCCTATTTAATTTTAACCGTGGTTAATAAAAGTAAAAAGTTATTATTCAAAAAAAATTATTTTAATCTTATTGAACCACATTTTAATCCATTATATTAACCGTTTCATGCGGATTTTCAAAATTCCACTCACAGAAGTGGTAAAATTATGTTTTATGTGAATTTGCAAATTCTCCTAGGAGATTGGTAAAAGACGGTGAAAAACTTAATAAAATTTTTATATGTCTAAAATTATTATAAACTGACTCCAATTAATTAAATTGAACTTATATGGGTATTACATATCTATTTTTACCTAAAATAAATTAATATAAAATAAATTAATATAAAATAAATAATTATTTAAAAAAATTAGGTTTTAACCAATAACTCGGTGTTTTTCACTATTCATCAAAAATAGAAAGTTTTCAGAAAAATACCAAAAATTAACCCTAGGCTAATTTCGATATTCTGAACCCAAAAATGATGTCCATTTTGAAAGATAAAATTTATAAAATTTCAAAAAGTGGGTATTACTATTCATAATGGCTAGTTTGATTGGTCACAATGTGTTAGAATCTCAAAATTTCGTACAATGCAAGTTACTGCATTATTCAAAGGGAAACATATCGTAGAAGCTTGGGGTGTTACATTCTCCCCTACTTCAAATAATTTCATCATAAAAATTTCTAGAATATTATTTTTTCATAAAAAGACTCAGGTGGTTCTTCACCACAAGTTCCTCATGTGCCTCGTTGCTTCTTCCGTCTTATGGTTCTTCCATAAAACGTTTACCAGATGAGTCATCTGGTTTCTCAGCACTTGTTCTCTGGTATCAAGAATCCTGATGGGCTCTTCGCAATAAGATAGATCATGTTCCAATTCTACTTCCTCATAGGTGAGTACATGCGTTGGGCCAGGCATGTATTTTCTCAGTAGTGATACGTGGAACACATCGTGCACTTTGGAGAGATTTTGCGGCATTTCCAAACAATTACATACAACCCCAATTCGTACTAGAATTTCGAATGGTCCTATGTACCTAGGACTCAATTTACCTTTCTTACTGAAACATATAACTCCCTTCTATGGAGATACCTTCAAGAAAACACGATCTCCTACCTGAAATTCCATATCCTTCCTTTGGTTATCAGCATAGCTCTTCTTCCTGCTTTGAGCTGCTTTGATGTGGTTTTGGATTACCTTCACCTTTTCAATTGTTTCCTCCACCAATTCTGGGCCTATGAGTTTTCTTTCACCAACATCATCCCAACAGGTCGGTGTGAAACATCTCCTTCCGTATAACGCTTCATACGGTGCCATCTGAATTCTTGAATGGAAGCAATTGTTATTGGAAAATTCTACCAGAGGTAAATATTAATCCCACGTACCCTGAAAGTCATGTGAGAAAGATATCAACATGTCTTCTATGGTTTGAATAGTCTATTCTGATTGTCCATCTATTTGAGGGTGGTAGGCAGTGCTCAAGCGATGTTCAGTATCCAAGGCCTTATGAAGACTCTTCCAGAATCTTGAAGTAAAATCGTGATCACGATCAGAAATAATCAATATGGGTACTCCATGAAGTCTCACAACTTCATTAATATATATTCTTTCTATAAGTTCAAGTGGTAGATCTTATCTTATAACAAGAAAATGTGTTGACATGGTAAGATGATCAAAACTGACACATATTGCATCATTCCTACTATTAGTCTTTGGTAGACCCGTGATGAAGTTCATCGTAATATTATCCCATTTCAACACAGGAATGGGAAGAGGTTGCAATACTCCACCAGGCTGTTGCCTTCCAGATTTCACTTATTGACAAACCATACATCTTAACATAGAATCCTCAATCTATCTCTTCATGTTGTCCCACCAAAAATATTCCATTAAATCTCTATACATTTTGGTGCTCCCAGGGTGTATTGAGAAATTTGAACTATGAGAATCGTCCAACAATTCCCTGTTTAGATCTGGTATATCAGGAATACAAAGTCTCTTCCCAAATTTTAAAATTCCATCTTCATACACAAAGCCTTTCAATCTCCCATCATTCATAGCTTTAATATTCTTTTGAAACTCTTCATCACCGGTCTGAGAACTCTTTATCCTTTCTAGTAAAGATGGTTTGGAAACTATTTGAAGAAGTATCGATGTTTCACCTTCTATGGTAATTCCCATATCCATCTTCACTAGATCCATGAAAATAGGATCTCTTTCAATTCTCATCATGTTCCAAACTCCATGATATTTTCTACTCAAAGCATCTCCCACCTTATTTTCCTTCCCCAGGTGGTAGTGTATTGTGTAATCACAATCCTTGAATAGTTCAAGCCATCACCTTTCCCTCATGTTGAGTTCTTTCTGTGCGAAAATGTACTTTAAACACTTGGGATCAGTATAAATCTCACATTTTTCACCATAGTGATAATGTATCTATATCTTCAAAGAAAATATTACTGAAGATAACTCAATATCATGAGTAGGATAGTTTTTCTCATGAATTTTCAGTTGTCATGATGCATAGGCAATAACTCTATCATTCTGCATAAGGACACAACCAAGTCCTTTCTTTGAAGCATCGATATAAATAACAAACCCATCATTCCCCAATGTTAGAGTCAATATAAGAGCATTGACTAATCTTCTCTTAAGTTATTCAAAACATTCTTCACACTCTTTTTTCCAAATAAATTTAACCCCTTTATGTGTGAGCTTCGTTAATGGGTTAGTCAATCGGGAAAAATTATGGATGAAATGGCGATAATAACATACTAAACAAATAAAACTGCGTACCACAGTTATACTCGTCAATTATGGCCATTATTGGACTGCTCTAGTCTTAGAAGGATAAATAGAGATTCCATCCTTAGAGAAAATATGGCCATGAAAAGAAATCTCTTGAATCCATAATTCACACTTTCTAAACTTCTAATATAATTCATGTCTTCTCAGAGTCTTCAGGATAATGCGCAGGTGATTTTAATGACCTTATTAGATTTTTGAGTATACCAATATATCATCAATAAATATAACTAAAAAATCATCTAGATACTCCTTGAAAACTCTGTTCATTAGATTTATTAAAATAGAGGGTGCATTAGTGAGCCCAAAAGGCATTACTGTTTACTCGTAATGCCCGTACCTGGTTCAAAATGTTGTCTTCAGAATTTATTCCTTATTTAAACACAATTGATTATATACATATCGAAGGTCAATCTTTGAAAAGTATTGAGCTCCATGCCGTTTTTCAAATAAATCATCAATGCGAGTTAGGGGATACTTGTTCATTATTGTTACAACATTGATCTCCCTGTAGTGGATACATAACATAATAGACCCATCATTCTTCTTAACAAAATGGACAGGGGCTCCCCCTGGAGAAACACTTGGGTGAATAAATTCCTTATTACTCAATTCCTCTAGTTGTTTCTCCAGTTCAACTAATTCCACAGTGTCCATTCTATAAGGGGTCTTCGATATAGGCCTTGATCTAGGAATTAAATCAATGGAAAACTCAATTTCTCATTCTAGAGGATGTCCAGGTAAATCTTCCGGAAACACATCTACATATTCTTTCACAATAGGTACATCCTATATTTGAACATTCCTTCCCTCACCCATAGTCATTTCATTCTATTCCTCCCCAACAATTGAATTTAGTTGAGCTACTAGGGGTGGATCTAGATAAGAATTAGGTGGTGACGATTCTGCTATAATGATAAGGTGTTCCTTATCATCATCATTAAAAATGGTAATCTCCTACTTCTTACAATAAATCTTCACATCATGGTCTGAAATCCAATCCATACCGAGGATTATATCAAATTAAATCATGGGTATGCAGATGTGATCAGCAGATAAAGAACATTTATATGCTCTAATGGGGACTGATTCATAGAACATTGTAGCAATGATACTTCCTTTAGGAGTTTTGACTGAAAAGTCCCTTATTTAATCAAATTGGATGTAACTAATTTTCTTAGAAAATTTTGAAGATATAAAACAATGCGATGATCTAGAATAAAATAAAGCATTTTCTAAACTTGATGAAATCATTATATTACCTGCCACCATGTCTTTCGGAGATTCAACCTCAGCAGTAGTGATAGCATAATATTGGTCTTGATCACTTGGCCTTTTATGAGGTATGTTCCCCTTATTCTTAAGAAATTAATTTTCATAATGCCCCATTTCTCTAAAATTATAGCATTCCATGTTGAATACAACTCTCTTTCCCTTGCAATCATGAGCTTGGTGGCCTTTTTCACCACACTTGTAACAGACTCACATTCCCTTCAAGCAAGTACCGGGGTGTTTCTTCCCACATTTACTATAGGATGGATATTCAAACTTTTTCATTCTTCCCTGTATTTTCATTCCCAGAGTGATCAGCAGATCTCTTCTTCTCTTTCTTTTACTTAAAGTTGTAAGACTTAGCGAATTCCTTTTCTATCTTGATAGCACTTGAGACAATATCTTCATACGATGAGAAAGATTGTGAGACTAATGATCAACGGATAAACAGTTTTAACCCATCAAAGAAACGATCAATCTTACTTCTTGGGATATGTATATAATCCCCTGCATGCCTCGCTAAACTTGTAAAGTTATCCTCATACTTTGCGACATTCTCATCCTCCTTTTTCCTCAGACTGAGAAATTGCCTTTCCATATCTGCTTGATGGTCACGAGGAAAGTATTTTTTCTAATAAAATCTCTTTGAACTCCCTCCATTCCATATTTTATACTTAATAATCCTCCTTTGTGTTTTGAATCAATGACCACCATTGATCAGAATCTCTAATAAGGTGGTAAACTGACAGGATAAATTGATCCCTTTCGCTACTCCCCAAAGCGTGGGATATTTTCTCTAAGGAATTTATCCATTTCTCAGCTAATAATGGATTTGTACTCCCTTTTAATTTTTTTGGTTGTTTCCTCATCAATCGATCTAACATTGATCCTCCACACTGCGGATCAGGGTGCTCCATACAGGTAAGGTTATTATTTATAACCTGAGTGAGTTGTCCCAGTATAGCAATAAGCTGATCAGCACCAGTTGTATCACCAGCTCTACTATAATTGTCTTGAGCAGGAGGGAAATCCCTACATGTAGTGCATGCATTGATACAGTTTACATTCCTCCCACTAGGTTCGATTTCTAAACAATGGCCTAAACTAGATCAGTTGATGAATCAAAATACACAATTCCATACTTCTAAAACACTTTACATAAATTGAAAAGTTTATGGAAATAATCCATAATCATAAAAAAATGTTTTCTTTGAGGAAGTATATACTCATAAACCCTTCATAATGGTTTGTAAATAAAATGAGAATTATCCTAATTATATCCCCTAGGAGTTTCATATCCAAGAGTGCAGCAAGGCCCGTTGTCATGCACCAGTTCCCGTTTGAGTCTAGCTCAAAGTGGTGTTTTCAGGTTTTACCCCTAGGTACAAATGTGCCAGAGTCACCTCTACCTACTCGTATCTAGACAGGGATGTATTTCTCGAAAAACTCACAAAATCTCTACAATACCAAAATTCTAGGAAGTTCTTCCATACTAATGCTCAAATTCCATCTTAGGTCTCTGTGCTCTAATCTGAGTTTATCTAAATCTAGCTTCCAAGGATTGTACTAAACTTCCTCTGATACCAACTGTAACACGCCGACCCCAGTTACCCAGAGTTAGTTCATTATTACATAACATTGGCATCATCACAAAATATCAAGTCCAGAAAGACCGATTAGATTAGTAGCCTTGGAATAAATAGATACATTCATAAAGTTTACATTACATCATAATGTGAAAACTACAACAACATCTTGTCTCCACACTCATATCACCTTATACAATCCCTGTAGGTCATTCATAAAATACTTCTTCACATCCTAGGAAAAATAAAACATAGAAAGGGGTGAGCTCAAATGCCCAGTAAGGATAATAGTATAGAAGAATAATTTATAAATAAGAATAAACATTTAACACAATGTATAACTAAAAAAATCCTTTTAAACATGAACATCATCATAATATGGTAGAAATAAAATGAAATAATTCCATTTATTTATTCACATTGATATTCTACTAGTCGAAAAATCACATGCAATATCAATAACAACATTCATAATGATGGAATGCCTAATGCCGGACTATCATAACCATGTATCCAAGGCCTCATGCCAAGAATACAAATAAGATTTTTTCAAGGCCTCATGCCAAGACACTAGTTTGTCTCATGAGTCCTACTGATGCATCGAGGAGCTATAGCGGGCTCTACCCGTCACTTACTAAGTCCAATGCATTCCTAATATGAACATGTTTAAACATAACATAAACATTCGTATTGAAACTAGCATACGAAATGTAAATAATTTCTCCATAAACCCTGATTGGTATAAAAATAACACATCCACAGTCAAACATATCACAAAACCTTCAATACAATATGGATGTTTTGTATCATAATAAATCAAATTTAAATAATCTTAAAATCCATCAAAGGATGTTGAAAAAGATGAAATCAAAACTATTTGAGAGAAATATCTCTTTTTTTGAAATCATTTAAAAGTCACATAATTATAAAATAAAACATTTACTTTGAAAATATTCTTATCATCTTGTAAAGAAATCTTGGAAGATTTTACAATGGTGGAAAATAGCCGCACCCGCCGTATAAGTTAAAAAAATACATTCTTACCTTAATTTTTTCGAAAAGGATAAAAATGACCTTGTTTGGAAAATGACGTAAAGATTCCTTTATAAACTTCTTATAAAAAGTCAAACAAGGGTATAAATGTCTTCAACCCATATTCAGTAAAATAGTAAGAATGTTTTGAAATAAATTTTTAAGAAACATGGATGTGGATGATAATGAGGTCTCAGTAGATAATTATGTATAAACAACCTTAGATAATGAAGGGATTGTGAAATAAACCCTTACCTTGTACTTTTCCTTGGTTGGGGGTAGGTTAACCTCCTGTATAATGGTGAAATAATTGTTATTAAATTATACAAGAATCATATACATTAATATGATATTATATATGATCTTTTAACATTTATTTGTTAATAATATCTTAGTTTTATCATCGTTTCAGGTGTTAATGGATTCATTTTTCTTTATATTCTATATTATGTGAGCCATATTTTCTATGGATGGGATGTATATTATTCATACCCAGAATGATATAATGTCTCTAAATTTTTTTTTAATCGTCAAATAAAATTTATTCTTGAATGGATACGATGGGGAATGAATCTCATCACGTTCTTGGAGACGGTAATCTGTACGTACGCATGAGTGACAATATCATTATTTTGATATAAAAACAATATAGAATTTGATGGTATATCATATATACAGAATCACTATCCTATTATATTTATTATTTACATGAATTACACATCATTATTATACTCATCCAAATAATAATGTATTGAATAACAATTACACCACGACGTGAAGACGGTATGATGTACGTACACACATTTGGTGACATGTCATTCCAAGGATGGATAGAATACTGAATATGGTTGTACCATATTTATAATAAAATTAAATTATATAGAAGATACTGGAGTTATTATTTTAGAATGGAAATAACAATGAAAGAAGAAGTGGAAGAAGGAAGGAACTTAAAAGAGGGTGGTGAAATTATTATCTCTTCTTCAGGTTCTTCCTTTTGATTTGATCAAAAGGGCTCCTTAAGTTAGATTTCTAACTAAAGTAAGTCCTTTAGGATGAAGTGAGGGAAGTTGAGAAGATATTTGTGAAGGTTTTTACCGAACATAAAAGCTTTGAAGGTATGAATTATTGGTTATAAGTGGTGTCCTTTAATAAGGGGGAGGGGCTCTTTAGGAAAAACATAAATTATTAATTTATAATAAATTAATATTCGGTTTCTAATGGCTCAAAAGTGTATTATTCAAATTAAAAAGTGGGGATGGGTCGAAAACCACTTAACCAATAGATTTTAGACAGGTTTGGGTCACTATAGTAACCTTATCTTTTAGATATAACTCTTAGTTAAATAGTTTTACATTTACCATGTCTCTTTGTATTTTTATATTATATTGTTAATAAACATTATATATACTTCCAAGAGACCCCCAAGTGGTACATTAATGATACACCTATCATTATATAAGTCCTTTGGCCGAACCATAGATTTTTAGGAATATAATATCAATTAATAATATATTATTTGTTTTAAAAACTCTTTTAGGTCAATTTTGACACTATTGGGTATTTTGTTTTTGATAAATTCATAACAACATTATTACTTCTAATAAAATTCATATAACCAATAATAATATGTCATATTAACCTAAAAAATTATTAGAATTCATAAAAAGTTTCAAATTAAATTTATTTGGATATTTATAATATCAATTATTTTAATATTTCACTAATTAGGAAATTACTGCATCACCATTGTGTCATAAATAAATTAAATTATTTAATGTCTAAAAATTATAAATAAAATACCATTATATATAAAGTATTTTTATCTTTCTAATTAATATTTATAATATAATTTTATCTTATGTTTAATCGCATATTAAAAAGGTTTGAGTTATTAAACTTTGATTTTAACTCTTTTAACTCTTCTTTGAATTAAATAATAATAAATGTCCTGATCTAATCCAAGTGAACCAAAAAGGTTCATATTTTATTCCTAAGGTTTTTTTGGTAGAATTATATAAATCCAATAGAATTAGGACTTGTGTTAGGGTAATAATAATATCATTTTTACCCTTAATTACCCTATTTACTTTTAACTGTGGTAAATAAAAGTAAAAAGTTACTATTCAACAAAAATTATTTTTATCTTATTGAACCAAATTTTATTCCATGATTTTAACTGTGTCTCTTGGATGTTCAAAATTCCACTCACAGAAGAGGTAAAATTATGTTTTATGTGAATTTTCAAATTCTCCTACGAGATGTGTAAAAGACGGTGAAAAGTTTAATAAAATTTTTATATGTCTAAAATTATTATAAACTGACTCCAATGAATTACATAGAACTTATATAGGTATTAAGTATCTATTTTGACCTAAAATAAATTTAAATAAAATAAATAATTATTTAAACAAAAAGTCGGTTTTAACCAATAACTCAGTGTTTTTCACTATTCCTCAAAAATTGAAAGTTTTCATAAAAATAAAAAAATTCATTGTAGGCTAATTTCGATATTCTGAATCCAAAAATGAAGTCCATTTTGAAAGATAAAATTTATAAAATTTCAAAAAGTTGGTATTACTATTCATAACTTCTAGTTTGATTGGTCACGGTGTGTTAGAATCTCGAAATTGCATACAATGCAAGCTATTGCATTATTCAAAGGGAAACGTACCGTGGAAGCTTGGGGTGTTACATTCCACACCACTATATTGATCCACAGTTTTAGAAGTAACCATGTTGCCTTGTTCTAACTATTTTTCATAACTATGTGGCTGGTATATTTTCTCCACCTTCTCTGGTTCCATGCTTCGAAAAATCCTCACACACCCCCTGTAACCTAAATAAACTCATTAAGCATCCATATTAGGTCTATAATAATGAATTAGTCCAAAATTAAAATGATATATGCATGAGACAAGAAATAGGATCTTAAAATATACTAATACTAATTGGTAAAATGAAGAAATGGATATCCACTAATCCATAGTCAATAATATGGATTTTTATGAAAAAAACATATCTAAAATCGTTCAGGCACTGGTTAGTTTATTAGATTCAGGTAGAGTTGGAATATAAATCATAAGGAAATATAGTTATATATAGTTACACACAATTACCATCCCCTGGGTGAATATGAAAAAATACAATAACTCATCTATCCAATTATTTCGTTATGACTACCAATAAATAACTATCGTACCTGTATAAGACAACCACCAATATTACTCATGAAATAACTAACTGTCTAGAAACTAATATTCATTTGTACATTTATCCTGTGAATTAAATGTCTATTATTATCATTTTTCAATCATATTTTTTTCCTTTCATAACCCATAAATAATTACTCACAAATAATAATCCAACACAAAGGAAAATATTTAACTTTAATTCGTATATTTATTAAAATCCCATTTAGAATAAGTTATCACATCATAAATTTTAGCATAAAAACCTCAATTATTATTCATTATCAGTTCATTCCATTCCATATCATCACACATCACTAATATATCCCCACATCAAACAATAATTTTCCACAAGTCACAACACCCTCAACCCAAAGGCCATATGATAGTACCATTAACTTCACATCTAATACCTCATATCACATCATTACTCACTACCACACATAACATGCTTACTCAAAAATAAAAAATTCCCATTTCATTCTCAATGAAATAGAAATCATATTCTATAAAATTCCAATTTTGCAATATTACACCACAAATTATACCCTCACTCCCATATCAACAACAAAAAATATATTGTTAGAAAAAAAATAAGCTAGTGAAAACAACTATATAAAGATTATAATACTCAATCATCCCAATTTTATTATGAAACATTATTACAATTAAATCATGTAAAAATGATCCAACACACCACAAAAAAATACTTCATATTTACAGTGTCATGAAATTCAACATATAAAAAAGTTCTTAAAAATATCATAAAATACATCAGATATTCATGGAATATTTTATGTTTAAATATAAGATAAATAATAAAATAAACTTGATAAACTATTTAAATAATATTTTTTGTTTTATTATTATAAAGGTACTCCATTAAAGAAATTATATTTTATTTTTCGTAGGTAACAAATCAATATAACAGAAATTAATATAGTGCGTATAGGTAAAATACATCTTACACACTTTCACTTGTTAATTTTAAACTTCACATTTATTTTTTAATATTCATGTTTATTATTTTTAATCAACAAGGGAAAATATTTTTGATTTTTACATACTTTCCACTAAATATAAGTATTGTATCTAAATCACATTCAATAAATGCAGATTCATGAATTATTAGTGAGAAATAAAAAGAATGATTGAGATGATTGTATGTATTTCAATTTGGATAAAGAAAATGATCATATCATTTGGAGTAAAATGATATAGAGAGGTAATACTGAAGTCATATATGTTTTTTATTATCATGAATTACTCCAAAAAAGAAATGGTCATTTTTAACGTGACATTGATGTGAATTTCATTAGTCATTTAAAGAATCAGTTAATTGTTTTTCATAATAATTTACTTTCTTTGTTATATATTTTAACACTTTACATTAACCATTTAAATCACCAATGTTTTGTTATATATGTATAAAGACAAATACTTTTTTAACAACTTTAAAATATGTATTAAATCCCATGATTAAAATAATAATTTCAATTAATTTCATATAAACATTTCTCACACTATGAGGGGTGATATTTTTAAAAATATAATGACTCATATGTGAGCTAGGAATGACTATAATATTAAATGTTTATCCATTAAATAGATCAATATTACACCTAATTACTTTTAGGTTAGCATTATATGGATTCAGATGGATTTCACATAGGTTTGAACAAACCATTATTCCAATAAAGATAACAATAATGTGAAATAAAAATAAACCTTATACATGTATCCCTACCATAACATTAATTGGAATCCATATTTACCATGCGTAAAAAAATCAGGCATACCATGACGAAAATATAGGAGACTCTTATATGAGTATGACCACCCTTAAATGAAATGAAGATCACATTTTTACAAAAGATTAAAAGCAGGCTTACCATTAATTATTAAAAGAATACTTTTATGTGTGACTAATTACCTTATTTGTATCGTGAATCTAATTTTTATATGGGATCAATAACAACCATAAAATTAGAAAAATGTAAAGAATATCACACAAATATATATTACCTTTATGTATTTGAAAATTATTCTCTATAAGGTTAAAAAATTAAATAAATACATTTATATATATGAATCTCAAGATGAAAATTGATTTTAATTAAAAATATGAGATTATTTACAGAATTCAAAAAACAGTTTTGGACTTCCTAAATTACATTAAAAATAATATTTGCAAAAAAGATACCCCGTGAACCAAAAAAACATTGAAACCCACCATACACCACAGTACTAAATAATTTCATAATAAGGAGATAGAGAAAGATCTCATACCATAAAATTCATGAATAAATTATATCTCCAAAATCAGATTTATGTAAATTTTTCATTATTACATATAATTTAGATACATAATCATATTTAATGTAAAACCTATGTGTTTTTTGAAATATTTTCAATACTTAATTTTTATTATTTAGTAGGTTACATTGCATGAAATTGTGTGTTTAAAGAGACTATGAGATACCCTTAGTATGAAATTACCATTATATCCTAGTCGTTAGGTTAAAAGGAATAAGTATAACTTACTTATGATAATGTATTGTGAATTCATTGGATATCAGCTATTTATGAAAAATGAAAATCAATTAATTTTATTTATTTTTGACTGAATTACTAATGGTAATGAAATAAATGAGATATATATGTTATATACTTAATAAAATATTTTTTATATTCATCTAATTCATATTTTAGTCATAGGGTATTAAACTAAATATATTTTGGCATAATTATAATTTATAATTTATATCTTAGATTCCCTTATCCTCCTAGTACTATAGTGAAATTATTATTTCAAAATTATCTTGTTATATTAACATTTTAAAAATCAATGAATTTAATAGTGACAAAATTGACACTATTGATTGTTTATCAAAATAATGTATTATTAAATTATTTAGAAATCATTAAATATTATTTAGAAATATACAATAATTATTATATGGTATAAAATGTTCTAATTTATTTATTTTTGGTTTATTTTATATCATGTAAGTAAATTTTTCACCCTTTTAATAATTATTTATTTGTTAACCTATTTAAAAATACAATAGAATAAATAAATGTTATTTAAAAAGAAGAAGTTTAAATTGATAGAAATACTTTTCAAAAATTTATGTTCTAATAATATTAAAGTCCTATATCATCTCATCATAGAAATTGGGACATTTTGGAGGTTTTTGGTTAGGGATTGATTTTATTATAAATTATTATTTATGGAGTTTCCAAAAGTGCCTCTCACCTCAATTATAAAAGGGAACCTCCTCCTTCATCTCTTCACTTCACATTGAGTCTTCATGCTTGGACATCACCTGAATTTTTTCCTTATAAACTTCACTATTTACATTATAGAGGTTCTGGTCATCTTTAAAGTCCAACTCTAATGCTCTATGATGTGATTTAGAGGAAGAACACTGATGAAGCAGTATTATCTTCTACCGATTCATTCAAATGTTGTTCTTATTATACTTCCTCGTCATTAGTTGTTTCATTATAAAGTTATAATACGGATAGGTTATTATAATTATGAAACAACCATATTCCACCTTCAATCCATCCTATGGAAAATGAAATCACCACATGTGCGTACATACAACTTACGGTATCCACGCTGTGGTGTAATCTGTTTTCACCCCCACCTTACTTGGTTGATTATAATGATGTAAATAACAATTATATATGATTATTAGGATATAATACTGATTCTGAAAAATTATACACCACCCAATTTTATACCATTATTCAATTACAGGAATGATATCGTCGCTCGTGCATATATACAGCCTACCATCTCCACAATTCGATTCGATTCATTCTAAATGATCATCAGGAATCCATGATTATATACTATACTAATATCATTCTATTAATGATATAAATATAACCTAAGAAGTGTAAAATGAAGGCATGCGATAAAAAATTCCATAAGATCATTAATCACATCATATCTGAATCACGAGTGAGAATGACATGATACTAAAAAATTAATGATAATATGATCATATATGATATTTTAAAAAAGGACTATTATTAAGGAATGGTTTAATAACATTATTTAAATCATTATATAGGAGGATCAGATTCATACAATGAATAACAGACCTAAGGTAAGGGATAATCATGAAATCTAATTATTATTCGAGATTATTTATAAGTAAGTATTAACTTGGTTATATTTATCATCCATTCCCGTGTTTCAAAAGTTTTTAATATTATTTATATTCATATACAATGTTTTATATTCAATTTTATCCTTTATAAGTTTTTTATTAATTGCTATGAAATTAATATTTTATTGTTGTTCGATTAGAGGTACTTTTTAACATTTCTAGAAAAATTATAAGGATATATTTTTTAAAATTTATACAACATGATATGATTTTTACATCTTCAAAATTCCTTATTTCCATGAATCTTCCTTTACACGATTTCATTTTTATTTTCAAATAAATTCTTTCCTTTAATTTTTTTTTTATATTTTAATAAAAGAAAATGTTTTTAAGAAGAAATTACATTTTCTAGAAGAATTAATATCAAGTGTTTTATAAAATTTATTTTCCATATAAGATGATTCTCTTGAAATAGGATTATGTTTGAATCCATGTAACATCCAAAGTAAGTAATGAATAATAGATATTTTTATCTATGTCTATTAATGAATTAGATAGTGTTTTAGAGGCTTAAAATGAAAATAAATCCAATCTTAAGCATGGAATACACTAATATTCTTAAAAGATTGTTTTACTGCCTTTTAATGGAAAACCATTTTTAAATCTATATTTTGATAATTTTATAAGCTAAGTTTGTCAAAATAAACTTATTATTTATGATTGGGAAATCAAAATTTACCTTGTGTGAATTTTTGGTATTTTTCCGATAAAGTTCATTTTTTAATGAATAGTGAAAAATGTTGTATTTTAATTCAAAACCTCTTTTTAATATAATTTATTTATATGATTATATTATCTTTTAATTGGTTTTAAAGTGAAATTAGAATATATTTTTACCATTTAATCCAATGGTGGTCATTGGAATCAATTTCACATTGAAATTGGACATAAACTAGTGTCAATCTTTTGATACTTATTATTTCATAAAAACACGCTATTTGTCATGACAGCGGGAATTAAATATTAAATTAATTAATGTGACTTATATGTTATGAGTTTTGTAAAATTGAATTCATTTCTGAATTCGGAATATCAAATATATCTTAGGGTGATGTTTTGGTATTTTTCTGAAAAACTTCAATTTTTGATGAATAGTGAAACCACTAAGTGGTACTTATAAAAACTGATTTTACGTTTAAATGAAATTTTACCACTTATGTGTTTTGAATTTCAAAAATCCGACATACATGGTTGTAATTAAGAATTAAAATGTGGTTCAATGGTATTAAAATAATTTTTTGGTGAATAGTAACTTATTATGTTTTTAATCGCGATTAGTGGTAATTAGTGTAGTTTAAGGTAAAAATAATGTTTTAATAATATGATATGAGCTTGAAACATGTCCTACCCTCATTGTATGTGTCATGTCCGACCAAGACAATCCATGGGTCAACTTGGGGACCCCATGGAGCCACTTTGGTTGGGAAATGACATAAATAATTTTTTATTTAATGTTAAAGTAAAAATGACACAAACATGAGATGTTTTACTAAGAAATATTTTACATGGGGTTATACAAGTCATATTTTTGATTATAAATTGTAATTGGAAAGCTAAAAATATTTCCTACATCATAGTATTTTTTTTATAATTTTTAGACTTTAAATAAATTAAATTATTTATGACATCATGATGATGCAACGATTACCTCATTAATAAAGGATTTAAATAAAATGAAATGATAATGTAAAATATATGAACTACACATGTCAAAAACCAATTTGATGGGTGTATTTCGAACCCTTATCACCTTACCCTCTAATTATATCAATGTGGGACCTTTTTAATCCGAAACGCATTTTAAAATAATGTAACATTTCTTTACTTTCCAAGAGTGCCCTCCTCTCCTCTTATAAAAGGCCCCCACCTCTACCTCCTTACCCACACTCCCAAAGCCTTTGGCTCAGCCAACCCCTGCCCATTTTGTCTCTCCACATCCCTCTCTTACTCCTTGAAGCCTCACTCTGGGTAGAAGTCTTCTCAAGGAAGCCTTTGAGCTCAAACCAAAGGGAGTTACCCGATTTTAAGGTAATGTCTTCACTTGAGTCCTTTTGTTTTATTTTGCTTCTCCAACCCCCTAAACTCTTTTTATTAATTTCTTTTGTAACATCTCCAGTATATTCAATATACTAGGATGTTGTTACAAGAATTATTCGATCTACACTTACACACACCTACATCTAATGGTTAAAGGACATACTGTTTCCGTGAATGGTGAATTTATGCCTCCCGAAACGATGATTGTTCAACATTCGCTTAACACCTTCAAAGGTGGCCATTAATATGTCACTATATTTATATATAATATGTTTATGTTTTCATTAAGCTTCTGTATTTTTCATTTTGGTCACACCTTTATGGTTTCCATTATGGGTAAACGCGATATCTTCATTTAAGGAAGTACGGACTACCGCCCCCTCAAAGTGATTTGATTCGTTAAATACCATATGTGGGAAGTATAAAGGATGGAACTATGATATTATATATGATATTATACTGGAATTATAATATACCTTTATATCATTATGATTCCATTCTATAAAATACGAAATAGAAATGAAATTAGCATTCATGCGTACATACGGCTTACCGTCTCCATGAACGGTGCATTTCATTTATTACCTCTAAATGATTATGTAATATTGTAAATGCATGCATTTACTGGATATATATGACATATATGATATCTACATCATGAATACCATTCTGGATATAATGGATACATGAACAACTTGTAATTATAAAGGGCTTATTTTTGACTCAAGTACCAATGATAGTTAAAACGACCGTTATTAACTTAAATAATCACATAGTGTTCAGGACCAGGCAATAAGTGATATAAAAGGAATAATGAACTTGAAAAAGGTTCTTAAACAAGTAGAAATTAACTCAAGTTTATTATTCAGGAGATTAAAGAACGATCGAGTCAAGTCGGACCTGAGGTATGGGACTTCGTCTCAATCTCTTTTCATTGAGGCATATTTTGTTTTATACACAACCTTCTTTTATACGGTGTATAAACCCCTTTGACTTTTACGTTTATTCAAAAGGAATATTT
Organism: Viscum album; assembly: GCA_963277665.1. Classification (NCBI taxonomy): domain Eukaryota; kingdom Viridiplantae; phylum Streptophyta; class Magnoliopsida; order Santalales; family Viscaceae; genus Viscum; species Viscum album. The sequence continues at coordinate 1,089,408 of CAUJRU010000060.1, forward strand.
TTATACGGAGCATTTACTAAATGACAAAAGGGAATGTTTTTGTCATACGTATGCGGCGACAATGACTTCTCTGCCGCCGTGACCATTATTTGAGTTTCGGCTTCCTCTACAAGCCATACTTAAAAAAAAGAAAAATAAATACCATGTTTTACTTTTCTTTTATTTTGGTATTTAAAATTGTTTTCATAATTTTTTTATATCAATGTGTGGTATTGATATCTTGTGATTGAAAAGTGGAAATGTTACGTTTCCTTTATGCATGTTTTATGTGATACGATTATGTTGAGGTTCTTGGGCATTATTATAAAGATGGGTGGTTCCGTGATAGACTAAGGGAGGGTGAGCCCGATATAGCTCTCTAATGCATTGGGTAATGCGAAGGAGTGAAATGTTAAGGTTTCTCCGAAGAGATTTAGGGAATATACTGTGATGGGTATTCCAAACGTAAATAAGAGGGTTACTCCCTATGAAAGAATGTTATGAATGCCTCAAGTTACCTTTATGTCTTATGATTTCTATGATTTATTCATGATTTGACGAGGTATGTTAATGTGCTTATGTTTTATGGGTAAAGTATGATTTCATTCTTATGTATATATGTACCCATGTTTCGTTTCCATATTTTTATATCCCTTACTGAGCTTTTTATGCTCATCCCATGTTTTTTTGAAATGTTTTTCACAGGTCAAGGGAAAGGTACATGATATGATGATAGTGTCAAGGAAGTGTCAAGAAAGAATCCATGTTTTATTTTAAATATGTTTCCATTGATGGGAAATAAGAATACTATCTTTATGTAAGCTATTTGTTTATATGTGGAATGTAATGCAAGTTTTATGATCTAATTCTCTAAACCTCTAAACCCGAAAAGATCCTCAATGTGTAATATTGTAATAAATCAAGATTAAGTAAGGTTTAAGGCTGGGGACTTATAGTTGGTATCAGAGGTCGGTTTAGATATCTTTAGGAGTTATAATTATATTAAATGATTATCTAAAAATATTTTTTTATGGTCAAATTGAAGTGATATAGAATTTGAAGATTACCATGTTGCATCATCTAAGACATGTTTGTTCAGAATGGTTTTCCACAGAGGAAATAGGGAAGCAGTGCTAGGAAGGCATACAGAAGGAAATAACCTTCCGAATCAGCATCCTGAGATGGTCGGAATTGGAACTGAACAGTTTGTTGCAGTAATGGCGCAGTTGACTCAAGCGATAAATGGTGGTGTTATCCATGCACGAGATCATCCAGATCAACCACAGAGGAACATGTCAGTGGTGTAACATTTCATGAGGCAACATCCCCCATTATTTAGAGGATCATCTGACCCTGTGCTAGCTGAAGGGTGGATTAAAGCACTGGAGACGATTTTCGATGTCATGGGGTGTTCAGACAATCAAAAGTTTAGTCTTGCTATTTACTGTTTGGAGGGTGAATCAGATCAGTGGTGGTCGATGGTTAAAAATATCAGGGATGCTGATGAGATTGATGCTCTTGACTGGGATGAATTCAAAGGTATGTTTCTTGAGAAGTATTTTCCTAAGGTTGTTCGAATTAGGATGGAAAAGCAATTCTTAGCATTGAGGCAAGAGGAAGACTCAGTGGATGCCTATGAAGAAAGGTTCACTCGATTGGAAAGGTATGCTCCAAATTTTATCCGAGACCTTGATAGTAAAATAAATCGTTTTTAATCAGGATTAAAGCCAAAATATCGAAGGTCATTAGCTTCTCGTGAGTTTAAAAGTTATGAAAAGCTTTTTCGATGTGCTGAGAAGGTGGAAATGGAGTTTGCTGATGATCAAGTGTTCTATAACAACCAACAGAAGAAGAGACCGAGGTGGCAGGAGAAAGGTAAGAATTCTTCAAAAAAGTCTGAGGGTAAGAAAACTAAGTTTCCAGTTTGTGATAAATGTGGAAAAAGGCATGCTGGGGAATGTCTTCTGAATTCTGGAAAGTGCTACCGATGTGGTTAGATGGGACATAAGGCTCAGGATTGCACTGAAAAGGATCAAGGTGAAGGTAAGACCAAATTTGATTTACAGTTAGTGAAATGTTATAAGTGCAATGTGATGGGTCACTATGCAAACGAGTGTCCGACAAAGAGCTTGAGTGATGGGAAGCAGTTAGACTACAAGAAGAAAGGGGTGGTGAAATCCTTTACAACTACTTCAGCAGATGTCAGGCCATCAAATGAAGTTGTATCAGGTACTTTGTTTGTTTTTTCAGATTATGCCAGTGTGTTGTTTGATTCAGGGTCTACACATTCTTTCATCTCTGAAAACTTTTCTAGTAAAATGGGAATACCATCTCAAGAAATGACTCCTGAACTTTTGGTAAAAACACCTAGGGGAAATTTTGAGGCAAAAAGAATTTATAAGAATCTTCCTATCCTTATATGTGGAAAGAACCTACTTGAAAACCTTATTTTTCTACCTCTAGTAGAGTTTGATGTTATCCTGGGTATGGATTGGCTCTCTATTTACCATGCTAATATTGACTGTAGAGCTAAAGAAGTTTCTTTTCAGAAAGACTTTCAGTTTGTGTACAAGAATGAACCCTTACTATTGATAACTTATCAAGAGGCCGAGAAACTTGTAAAAGATGGAAATGAATGTTACCTTGAACACATCGTTGAAAATAAAGGAACTGTTCAGATTAATGATGTGCCAGTGGTAAATGCGTATCCTGATGTTTTTCCTGATGAGTTTCCTAGAATAATACCAGATCAGGAAGTTGAATTTACTGTTGACTTAGTTCCTGATGCTAAGCCAATTTCAAAACCCCCTTATCGAATGGCTCAAATTGAACTTTTAGAGTTGAAGGAGCAATTGCAAGATTTATTAGAGAAAGGTTTCATTCGACCTAGAACATCACCATGGGATGCTCCTGTTTTATTTGTTAAAAAGAAAGATGGTTCAATGAGACTTTTCATTGATTATAGAGCCTTGAATAACATCACTATTAAGAACAAATATCCTTTGCCTCATATCGATGATTTGTTTGATCAGCTCCAGGGAGCTCAGTATTTTTCAAAGATTGACTTGAGATCGGGGTACCATCAGCTGAAGGTAAAGGAAGTAGATGTTCCGAAGAGTGCGTTTCGTACAAGATATGGCCATTATGAATTTGTAGTAATGCCTTTTGGGCTAACCAATGCACCTGCTGGATCATGGACTTAATGAATATAATTTTACATGAGTTCTTGGATAAGTTTGTGGTGGTTTTCATTGATGATATTTTGGTGTTTTCTAAAAGTAAAGAGGAGCATGAAAGAAATTTAAGGGTTATCTTGCAAACCTTGAAAGAAAATAAATTGTATGGGAAATTTAGAAAGTGTGAGTTTTGGTTGCAACAAATTTCTTTCCATGATCACATTGTTTCTAAAGATGGGATAACCGTTGATCCTGCAAAAACAAAGGTTGTTAAAGAATGGCCAAGACCCACAAATGTAACAGAGATTCATAGTTTCCTTGGTTTGGCAGGCTATTACCGAAGGTTTGTTAGAAATTTTTCACGGTTATCTAGTCCAATGACTAAGCTAACTCGGAAGGGTGTTAATTTTATCTGGAAAAAAGAATGTGATGATTGTTTTCAGGAATTGAAAAGAAGATTGGTGAAAGCTCCAGTTTTGGCACTACCTTCTAGGAATGGTGAGTTTGTTATCTACAGTGATGCTTCATTGAAAGGACTTGGTTGCGTCCTAATGCAGAATGATCAGGTAATTGGTTATTCTTCACGACAGTTGAAAACTCATGAGGTAAATTACACTACACATGATTTGGAATTAGTTTCTGTTGTTTTCACTTTAAAAATTTGGAGACATCATTTGTATGGAGTAAAGTGTGAAATATATACTGATCACAAAAGTTTAAAGTATATATTCACTCAGAAAGAGTTAAACACGAGACAGAGGAGATGGCTGAAATTAATCAAGGATTATGATTGTACAATTCATTACCATCCGAGAAAATCAAATAAAGTGGTTGATGCTTTGAGTCGAAAAAGTAATGCTTCATTAGCAATGTTGTGTTTGGAACGTGATCCTTTGCTTAAGGATTTGATGAACTTTGGCATAGAAGTTATTGGTGCAGGATGTTCTTCTGTTTTGTTTCATGTATCAGTGAAATCTTCTCTATCAGACATAATCAAGCAAGCACAGAAGCAAGACAGTGAGTTGCAGAAAAAGGTAGAGCTGGTTCAGAAGGGTAAGTTTCCAGAATTCAACATTGATAATGATTTTGTTTTGAGATTTGGGAAGAGATTGTGTGTGCCTTGTGATTCACAGTTGAAGAGATATTTGTTATGTGAAGCTCATAGTTCTCCGTTTTTAGTTCATCCTGGCAGTACTAAGATGTACAGAGATCTGCGGGAGTATTACTGGTGGGATGGAATGAAAATAGATATTGCTGATTTTACTGTGAAGTGTTTGACATGTCAACAGGTTAAAGCAGAGCAGCAGTTACCGAAAGGGATGCTTCAGCCTTTACCAGTGCCAGAGTGGAAATGGGAGAATATATCCATGGACTTTGTTGTGGGATTACCGAAGACATCTCAAGGTAATAATGCAATCTGGGTTATTGTTGATCGCTTGACTAAATCTGCTCATTTCCTTTCTATACGAGATAATTTTTCCCAAGATCAACTTTCCCGTTTTTATCTTAAAGATATAGTCAGGATACACGCAGTTGCTCTCTCCATTGTATCTAACCGTGATCCCAGGTTCACTTCTAACTTTTGGAAAGGCCTTCAGAAGTCGTTGGGTACTGAATTAAATTTTAGTACAGCTTTTCATCCTCAATCACACGGGCAGTCGGAACGAACAATTCAGACCTTGGAGGATATGCTACGAGCTTGTTCGATGGATTATCAGGGAAGTTGGGACAAACATATTTCTTTGGTTGAATTTTCATATAATAACAGTTTTCATTCCAGTATACAGATGGCACCATTTGAGGCGTTATATGGGAAGCGGTGTCGAACTCCAGGTTTTTGGGATGAAGGGGGTGAAAGGAAGTTTATGGGACCATAATTGGTAGAAGAGATGGCAGAAAAAGTTCAGCTGATTCAGAAACACATGAGAACAGCTCAGAGTAGGTAGAAGAGTTATCCAGACAACAGGAGGAAGGATCTCTCTTTTGAGGTAGGTGATCATGTTTTTCTCAAAGTATCACCATGGAAAAGTGTGATGTGATTTGGTAAGAAAGGAAAGCTGATTCCAAGGTTCATTGGACCATATGAAATTCAGGAGAGAGTTGGATTTGTTGCTTACCGATTGGCTTTACCTCCGAGTTTATCTCAGGTACAAAATGTTTTTCATGTTTCGATGCTGAGAAAGTATATGTCAGATCCATTTCATGTTTTGAGTCCAGAGGTAGTTTAGCTGGAAGAGAACCTATCTTATGAGGAACAACCGGTCCAGATTCTTGACCACAGGGAGAAAGTGTTACGGAATAAGGTGATTAATCAGGTAAAGGTTTTGTGGAAAAACCACATGATGGAAGAGGCAACATGATAATCTAAAAATGCAATGAGGGATAAGTACCCACATTTATTTGATAAGTAAATAAATTGCGGGGACACAATTGTCTAAAGGGGGGAAGGATGTAACATCCCAAGTATGTAATGAATAATAGATATTTTTATCTATGTCTATTAATGAATTATATAGTGTTTTAGAGGCTTAAAATGAAAATAAATCCAATCTTAAGCATGGAATACACTAATATTCTTAAAAGATTGTTTTACTGCCTTTTAATGGCAAACCATTTTTAAATCTATATTTTGACAATTTTATAAGCTATTTTTGTCAAAATAAACTTATTCTTTGTGATTGGGAAATCAAAATTTACCTTGTGTGAATTTTTGGTATTTTTCTGATAAAGTTCATTTTTTAATGAATAGTGAAAAATGTTGTATTTTAATTCAAAACCTCTTTTTAATCTAATTTATTTATATGACTAGATTATCTTTTGAATTGGATTTAAAGTGAAATTAGAATATATTTTAACCATTTAATCCAATGGTGGTCATTGGAATCAATTTCACAATGAAATTGGACTTAAACTAGTGTCAATCTTTTGATACTTATTATTTCATAAAAACACGCTATTTGTCATGACAGTGGGAATTAATTATTAAATTAATTAATGTGACTTATATGTTTTGAATTTTGTAAAATTGAATTCATTTTTGAATTCGTAATATCAAATATATCTTAGGGTGAAGTTTTGGTATTTTTCTGAAAAACTTCAATTTTTGATGAATAGTGAAACCACTAAGTGGTACTTATAAAAACTGATTTTTCGTTTAAATGAAATTTTACCACTTCTGTGTTTTGAATTTCCAAAATCCGACATACATGGTTGTCATTAATAAGTAAAATGTTATTCAATGGGATTAAAATAATTTTTTGGTGAATAGTAACTTATTAAGTTTTTAATCGCGATTAGTGGTAATTAGTGTAGTTTAAGGTAAAAATAATGTTTTAATAATATGAGATGAGCTTGACACATGTCCTAACCTAATTGGATGTGTCATGGCAGACCAAGACAATCCATGGGTCAACTTGGGGACCCCATGGAGCCACTTTGGTTGGGAAATGACATAAATAATTTTTTATTTAATGTTAAAGTAAAAATGACACAAACATGAGATGTTTTACTAAAACAATTTTTAAATGGGGTTATACAAGTCATATTTTTGATTATAAATAGTCATTGGAAATCTAAAAAGATTTCATACATCATAGTATTTTTTTTTATAATTTTTAGACTTTAAATAAATTAAATTATTTATGACATCATGATGATGCAGCGATTACCTCATTAATAAAGGATTTAAATAAAATAAAATGATAATGTAAAATCTATGAACTACACATGTCCAAAACCTATTTTATGGGTGGATTTAGAACCCTTATCACCTTACCCTCGAATTATATCAATGTGGGACCTTTTGAATCCGAAACTCATTTTAAAATAATGTAACATTTCTTTACTTTCCAAGACTGCCCTCCTCTCCTCTTATAAAAGGCCCCCACCTCTACCTCCTTACCCACACTCCCAAAGCCTTTGGATCGTCCAAAACCTACCCATTTTGTCTCTCCACATCCCTATATTACTCCTTGAAGCCTCACTCTGGGCAGAAGTCTTCCCACGGAAGCCTTTGAGCTCAAACCAAAGGGAGTTACCCGATTTTAAGGTAATGTCTTCACTTGAGTCCTTTTGTTTTATTTTTCTTCTCCAACCCCCTAAACTCTTTTTATTCATTTATTTTGTAAAAAATCCAGTATCTTCAATATACTAGGATGTTTTTAAAAGAATTATTCGAGCTACACTTACACACACCTACATCTAATGGTTAAAGGACATACTGTTTCTGTGGATGGTGAATTTATGCCTCCCGAAATGATGATTGTTCAACATTATTTTAACACCATAAAAGGTGGCCATTAATATGTCACTATATTTATATATAATATGTTTATGTTTTCCTTAATCTTCTGTATTTTTCATTTTGGGAATACTTTTATGGTTTCCATTATGGGTAAACACGATATCTTCATTTAAGGAAGTGCGGACTACCGCCCCCTCAAGGTGATTTGATTCGTTAAATACCATATGTGGGATGTATAAAGGATGGAACTATGATATTATATATGATATTATACTGGAATTATAATATACCTCTATATCATTATGATTCCATTCTATAAAATACGAAATAGAAATGAAAGTAGCGTTCATGCGTATGTACGGCTTACCGTCTCCATGAACGGTGCATTTCATTTCTTACCTCTAAATGATTATGTAATATTATAAATTCATGAATGTACTGGATATATATGACATATATTATATCTACATCATGAATACCATTCTGTATATAATGGATACATGAACAATTTGTAATTATAAAGGGCTTATTTTTTACTCAAGTACCAATGATCGTTAAAACGGCCGTTATTAACTTAAATAATTACATAGTGTTCATGACATGGAAATAAGTGATTTAAAAGGAATAATGAACTTGAAAAAGGTTCTTAAACAAGTAGAAATTAACTCAAGTTTATTATTCAGGAGATTAAAGAACGACCGAGTCAAGTCGGACCCAAGGTACGGGACTTCGTCTCAATCTTCTTTCATTGAGGCATATTTTGTATTATACACAACCTTCATTTATGCGGTGTATAAACCCCTTTGACTTTTACGTTTATTCAAAAGGAATATTTTTATATGAAGCGTTTACTAAATGACAAAAGGGAATGTTTTTGTCGTATGTATGCAGCGACAACGACTTCTCCGCCACCGTGACCATTATTTGAGTTTCGACTTCCTCTACAAGCCATACTTTTAAAAAAAAAAAGAAAAATAAATACCATGTTTTACTTTTATTTTATTTTGGTATTGAAAATTGTTTTCATAATGTTTTTATATCAATGTGTTGTATTGATATCTTGTGATTGAAAGGTGGAAATTTTATGTTTCCTTTATGCATGTTTTATGTGATATGATTATGTTGAGGTTCTTGGGAATTATTATGAAGACGGGTGGTTCCGTGATAGACTAAGGGCAGGTGATCCCGATATAGCTCTCCAATGCATTGGGTAACGCGAAGGAGTGAAACGTTAAGGTTTCTCTGAAGAGATTTAGGGAATATACTGTGATGGGTATTCCAAACGTAACCAAGAGGGTTACTCCCTATGTAAGAATGTTATGAATGCCTCAAGTTACCTTTATGTCTTATGATTTCTATGATTTATTCATGATTTGATGAGGTATGTTAAAGTCCTTATTTTTTATGGGTAAAGTATGATTTCATTCTTATGTATATATGTACCCATGTTTCCTTTCCGTATTTTTATATCCCTTACTGAGCTTTTTATGCTCATCCCACGTTTTTTTGAAATATTTTTCACAGGTCAAGGGAAAGGTACATGATATGATGATAGTGTCAAGTAAGTGTCAAGAAAGAATCCATGTTTTATTTTAAATATGTTTCCATTGATGGGAAAGAATAATACTATCTTTATGTAACCACTTTGTTTATATGTGGAATGTAATGCATGTTTTATGATCTAATTCTCTAAAATTCTAAACCCGAAAAGATCTTCAATGTGTAATCTTGTAATAACTCAAGATTAAGTAAGGTTTAAGGCTGGGGCCTTATAATTCATATTATTACTATACATTATTTTATTATGTTAAGGATGGAATGATATTTTATATGTATTATGTTATGATGGAATGATATTTGAAAAACCATTTTATTTCTTGGGTTATGCTATGATGAATGATTTATGTTTTTATGGAACATCTAATTATGATTTAATTATAAGATGGGTGGGACAAGTATATCCATATAATTCATTGGGTAATGACTTATATCTCATGATATAGAAAGGAATGTAATGGAAAATAAATATTGATCAGTAATACCATATCAAATGGCATGTAAACCCCGTTCAGTAATGGACTTTGTCCACTATGATAGTATTGGAAATGTGCCATGACTAATATGAATTGATTATCTATTCTTATGCATATACCAAAAATCATCATGTATTAGATCATTCAATTTGGGAGTAGATCCATTAATTCGTATCAACATTTATTCGATGACATGATATCACAATATTTCATATGCATGATAAGACATCCAAATATTATGTTCTTATGTATTATGATTATGACATGAATGAGATTAACCTTTTTTACCCTTACTTAAAATTTGACATCACCCTTTCATATGATTCTTTTCCCCGGATCACAAAGAAGGGTATTAGGTTTGATATGTCAAAATGGATTCTAGTTATGAATATATAAGAAAGAGAAAACATAGTTTCATTATAGACCAGTTGCATAAGTTTCCTAGTTTCTAAAGACACTATACCTATAATGTCCTGTCATAAATTTATTATATATTGTAATGAATATACTTAAATATTGAACTAATATCAATGTATGTAAATTATGGGATGTCATATTTGGTATTAGATAAATGGAATAGTTATCCTTTGGAAACTAAAGTGATAATGCCTTATACACTATGCTTCTTGGTTTTAGTCAATGGATGGAAGTCAAATGAACCGTGTTAATGATGAATCTGGTGGGAAATGCAATGATTTTCCTCCTGAGAAACTAAAAATTATGAGATATAAAATGAAAAATATTTTAGCTATGGTCACACAACTTTCCTATGAAATGAATCATACAGGAAATCCAAATGGGAATAGGACAGAGCAACATTATGTTGAGTCCTTCATGAGGCATCATCCACCTTCTTTCAATGGGTCTTCTGATCCAACAGTGGCTGAACAATTGATCAGTACTACAGAAAAGATATTTTCAATTATACAATGTTTTGAACATGATAATTTCATCTTATTAGTCTATCATTTGGATGGTGAATATGATAAATTGTGGAATCTTATCAAGAATACGAGGAAAAGAGATGAAATTGAGTCCTTAGAATGAGACGAGTTCAAAAAATTATTTTTTAAATATGTATTTCCCTCGTATTCTTCAAATAATGATGGAGAAAGAGTCACTTGAACTTAAGAACAAAAGATGATGAATTTTTTGGTACCTACGAAGAAACATTTACAATACATGAAAGGTACTCATCTGGAATTATTATTTAACCTGAGAGTAAAATCGATCAATTTGATAGTGGCTAAAAATCATGTCTCCAAAGGGAATTATTCATAAGGGACATTAAATGCTATGATGAAATATTTTGATGTTCTATTGAGGATGATATGGATATTAGAGTAAGCCATCAGTCCTATAGTTATGTTAAGAAGATAAAAATGGAATTCTATGGAAAATATAAAGACCACAATGAAAACAAGATAATTTTCCCATTTTCTCAATGTGTGGAATGAATTATAGAGGAAATTGTCTTAAAGGGGCTTCTAATTGTTTTAATTGTTTAAAAGAAGGTCATCAGGTAGTTGAATGCCGAGGTGATGTGAAAAAGACATCTAATGATGTGAATAGAGAAAATGCAACATAGAATTCACCTCATACACCTCAATGCTACAAGAGCAAAGAAATGGGGCATTATGACAATCAATGCCCTAATCCAAGGGTTATTGATGATGATCGAACTCAACAAACTCTTAAGACGAATGAAAAAGGAATGTCATGTGTAATCCCTACCTACGACGTGGAGTATGACAGTGAAGTGGTGAAAGGAACACTTACCATCCGCTTTGAAGTAGAAAATGTTTTATTTTATTCTGGATCCACCAACTATTTTTTTATAAATAATTTTTTATGGGTATCAACATATTACATCATCAATTTGATTTTGAGTTAGCAGTGAAAACTTCTATTGTCACAATAGTAGCATAAAAAGTTTATAATTCATATCTGATAGATGTTTGTGGTAAATTTATTCTTACAAATATTTTGATCCAATCGATAGTGGAAATTGATGTGATTATTGGCATGGATTGGCATTCTCTATATGGAGATCATATTAATTTCCAAAAAATGGAAGTCACATTTCATATTCCAGATCAATCCATGATCATCAATTGATGCACAAATGAATATAACCTTACAATAAAAATTTATCCCATTTAATGGGTCTTTATTCCTATAAATGATGGTTATTTATCACAAATTATTGGGGATAAAATCTCAATAAATAATACCCCCGTTGTATGGGAGTTTAAGGATGCCTTTCTAGAGGAATTTATAGTTATTCCACCAAATCATGAAGTTATGTTCTCAATGGAACTCATACTGGGATATATGTGTAGAGACCCGAAGCTTGACTTACATTGACATTACATTACTTTTGCGGAATACATAGTACATAACAAAAACACACACACAAGGATCGTAATAGTTTAGTGTCTTTGGAAACTCGGAACGTAATTTTCTATTCGTGGTGAAAGATCTTCAATATCTCCCATAGAGATCTTCCCTTTTTTTACCTAAAACATTTCTTTATATCCTGGGGAAAAGAAAACATAAAAGGGTGAGCTCAAATGCTCAGTAAGGGTAAACAAAAGAAAAATCAATCACATCATATTCATAAGAACATAACTTTTGGAAATCTTAACCTGCAAAAGAGATCATAATTTCATAACATGGGGTAAATCATGGCAGTGAAATGTAATCACAATAATCATAACTTAAAACATGAAACTTTGTGGAATTCACACATAATCATAGAGAATCATTTCTTGTTAGTCAAGACTCATTGCCAAGACTATCTTAGTGGACAAAGTCCCTTTCTGAATCGAGTAACCCTCGTTTCAGTCCTGTTTCACTGAACCGGTATAACCTACCGTTCCAGCCCTGTCTATCTCATGAGATATAAAATCTTTACCCAATGCATTGGAGGTAGATATAGGTCCCACCCATCTTATAATGAATCCTTTCTTATGTGTGCCACATAATCATAAACCATACGTCATAGCGTAACTCATGTAATAAAAATGGGATTCTTAAACAACATGACATCATAAAACAATTCATATAAGATAAAGGAATTCATAAAAATATTTCCATCACAACATAATCAAATCCATGTAATAATAGGGATAAAAATAGAACCATTTTATTATCTTAGATGGAAAATAATTTTGATAAAATACTTGAACTCCATTCTTGAGGAAAATATCCTTTCTACTTCAAAAACACTTTTCCTTTCTTAACATGTCATAAAATTTTAAACTAAAAAAAGTTGATTAAAAATAACCTTGAATACTTGTAAAGGAATCTACTTGGAAATAATGTTTTAAGAATCCATTGATGCCGTATAAGTTAAAAAAAACATTCTTCGTACTTTTGTCAGAAAAGTCAAAAAGTACCTCGTACGACAAAAGATTCCTTTCATAGATATTACTAAAAACTCACCGAAGGGTAAAAATGGATTTAAACTATTGTATAAGGATATAAATATTACATATTGAAGAAACATGGATGTGGATGATAAAATACACCCCAGTAAATACTTACGAATAAACAATCTCGGATAAAAATGGGATTGTGATATTTCCCTTACCTTAGGTCTGATTTGCTTTGTACGTGTCCGAAGCTCCTGTATAATGGTTTAAATATTGTCATTGAATTATTACAGAATCATATTCATTGTTATGATATCATATATGGTTCACTTATGACATTATATTACCCGTTCTTTTGTAAATTCCATGTTAAAGAAGCGTTTTGGGTAAAATCGTTTCATTTATCGTAGGTGATCTGACTGGTTGTTCTTGACATTATTATTACTTATATCATGATTTACTTACTTACAGAATATAAAATATGATTTATATATCATATATATTCATTATATATATATATATGATAGATAGATAAATGAAATGAAAAACACCGTTCATGGAGACGGTAGTCCGTACGTACGCATGAACGCTGTTTTCCTTTCCTTATTGTCTTGAATGGAAGTAAGTAGATGACATACATATATATATATATAAATACATAAATCCAGTAGATTTATAATGTCATATATTTCATTATTATTTCTTATATATACTTTATAATCATTCTTAAATGGTTAACATGAAGAATGAATCTCATCGCGTCGTGGAGACGGTAGTCCGTACGTACGCACGAGCGATGATATCATTTCCATAAATATTGAATTGAATTGGAGTGGATTATACAATATATCAGAATCAATATGATGTTGTAATAACTATGTATAGTTATTCTTTACACCATTATACCCATCCATGTAAGGTGGTGGTGGAAAATAGATTACACCACGGCGTGGAGACGGTATTCCGTACGTACGCACGCACGGTGATTTCTTTTTCCGTAGGATGGATAGATGGCGAAATAGGGTTGTTTCATACTTATAATAACATATCAGTATATTAGTGATACTGATGTTATTACTTCATAATGAAACAACCTAATAAGAAGAAGTGGAAGAAGAAATAAAGATGAAAGAATTGGTAACGGTAATTACCTCTTCTTTGAAGCACCTTTTGGAGACCTCCTCTTAGGGAACAAAAATTGGTCTTTGAGGAAGGCCAGAACCTCTAGGATGTTTATAGGGAAGTTGAGAAGAGATTTTTTCAGGGGTTGGCCGAGATTGAGTGCTCAAATTGGTGTGAGGAGGAGGGGGAGGAGCTGTCCTTTTATAAGGGAGGAGAGGGGCACCTTAGGAATACCTCAAAATATTTTTTTATATTAGTGTCAAAATCGGTTTATAATGGTTCCAAAGGGTCTTATTTTGAAGCTAAAGTGGGGATGGGTCGAAATCCTATCAACCAATAGGATTTAGACAAGTTTAGGGTATTATTTTAACCTTATCAATTAGATTTAACTCTAAGTTAAATAATTTAACTTTTACCGTGTCTTTTTGTTTTCTTTCACTATATGGTTAATACACTTACTATAACATGCCAAACGAACCCCAAATTGTTTATTATTAATATATATATCCTTATCTAAGTCCTTTTGCCGAGCCTTATATTTTTAGGAATAAAATAAAAATTAATAATATAATATTTGATTTAAAAACTATTTTGTGTCAATTTTGACACTATTTGATATATGATTTTTGTGAAAGTCATAACAGAATTATATGTTCGAACCAAGTTGATTAAATCAACACTAATATATCATAGTAACCTAGAAAATTAGTGGAATTCATAAAAAGTCTCAAATTACATTCATTTGAGCATTTATAACATCAATTATGTTAATATTTCCTTAAAAGGGTAATTACTGCATCATCGTTGTTTCATAAATAAATTAATTTATTTAAAGTCTAAAAATTATAAATAAACTATCATTATGTAGGAAATGTTTTTATCTTTATAATGAATATTTATAGTCGAATTTATCTTATGTATAACCCCATATTAAAAATGATTTACTTATTAAACATTGATTTTAACTATTTTAACCCTTCTTTAAATAAATTAATAATAAATGTCCTAATCTAACCCAAGTGGGCCTAAATGGTCATATGTTATTCCTAAGTTTGTTTTTGGTCGAATTAAACTTATCCAATAGAATTAGGACATGTGTTAGGGTAATAGTAATATCATTTTTACCCTTAGTTACCCTATTTACTATTAACCGCGGTAAAAAAAGTAAAAAGTTACTATTCACCAAAAAATTATTTTTATCTCATTGAACCACATTTTACTTACTGATATCAACCGTGTCTGTCGGATTTTCGAAATTCCATTCACAGAAGCGATAAAATTAAGTTTTATGAAAAAATTCAGTTTTTTAACTACCACTTAGTAGTTTCACTATTCATCAAAAATTGAAGGTTTTCAGAAAAATGTCAAAATTTCATCCTAAGCTATATTTCATATTCCGAATTCAAAAATGAAGTCTATTTTACCAAATTCATAACATAGAAGTTGCATTAATTAATTTTATAATTAAATCACGCTGTTAAAACAAATAGTGTGTTTTTAAGAAACAATATCTATCAAAAGATTGACACTTGATTATGTCTGGTTTAAATGTGAAATTACAACCAATGACCAACATTGTATTAAATTGTAAAAATATATTCTAAATATACTTTAAAACCACTAAAATTAATAATTTATCACTATTAATTATTTCGATTAAAAAAGTTGTTTTTAATTATAATTTAGTAATTTTCACTATTCATCAGAATATGAAAGTTATCCGAAAAGTACCAAAATTTCACCTTAGGCTAAATTCGATACTCTGAATCCAAAAATGAAGTCCATTTTGAGAGATAAATTTTCTAAAATTTAAAAAGTGGTTATTACTATTCATAACGGTTAGTTTTAATAATATAGCATATCGTTGTTTCGTGAAACTCAGTATTGCGTACTACACACGCTATCGAGGAAGGTTGCGATTGCGTGTAATGCAAGGCAAGTCAAAGATGCGTGTTGTGCAAGCTCCTTTTGGTGTAGCGTACAACACAAGACATTAAAAAAATTAAAAAGAATATTTTTCATAAAATCTCGGGCTGTTACATTCTACCCCCCTTAAAATGAATTTCGCCCTCGAAATTCGTCGGGGTTATAAATAGTTTACTATTCAAAAGTTTCTTTAATAGAAACCCACATCGTAAAAAGGAATACCAAAACTTGGCTTTCAAAAACTAAAGTATGAAATGTAACGATTACCCAAATAAACTAATCACTGGGTTTCCACATAGGTGAAAATATGGATATGGAAGAGAAATCTAACCATCATGTTCTGATGGAGAGTGGTAGAGAACATGGCTATGGAAAAGCCAGTAATCACAAATCCATATATTTGTGATGATATAAGGTACCATCTGATGCATCAGGTATAAGATCACTAGGAAAACATTTTTGGTTTTCATGATCACTTCCCTAAAGTTGAAGAATTTGAATTAGAATAAATACTTACTTTATTTTGGTACAATCTCACCGTTGTTCGTGCCTTGAACAATTTCTACTTCATCTCTTAAATAAATGAAGTTGAATTTGTTATTCGTGAAGTGTTAGCAGATCATGTGATTGAATGACGGGTCATTCCATCTGTCTCAAAAGGTTAGCAAAATTTATATACATAAGTCGATCTATAGTGGGATTAATCATATATAGTTCCTAAAATGGGATTATACTTCATATATCATACTGCTTAATATAATAATACTAGTTTCTACTAAACAGGGACTTCCTGTAGGCCAGTGGTAGGCAATAAAGGCCAGTCGCACCTCGGTTGTGGGTTCGATTCCCACAGCCTTGTCTGACGCGATGGGCTGTCGCCCGTCCTGCAGGTTGTCCTTCTTCTAAAACTATATTACTATAACATCCCATCAATAATATCGAAAAAAAAACTTCTATCCTTAAACAATACTAACTTATGTCCAACATAATCCATTGTAATCTTTAGGCTTATCCATAATACTGCAGTCCACACTCATAATATAGTGAAAACGATTACCAGAGATTTAATACTGTCGTTGATCCCCATATATCATAAGATATGTCTTGTTGGTCACATTCCAAACATTCAAAGGCCTTAATCATGTATTCTCTTGAAGAATGAATACCCATTGAACCTTAGTGAAATCATGAATACTGTTAAAAGTTAACACTTTCCACATACCAAAATCCAAAAACTCCATATACTCAAACCATAATATAACCTTCTCCTTATATCAGTCATGAGCCCATGAATACTATCAAACATTTAATTTTCTCCTTATCCCTACATTATGCGCATATCATCTACATTCCAAAAATATCTGAATAACTTTCCATGGATACTGGTAACATTAATCATACACTTTCAAAACTCAAGGAAAGACAATAGTGTAACAATCCTTAGATGTCTCGTTATTCCAACATTACACATGATAAACATGTAATCATTCCACTACATTCTTAAACCATTGTCCAAGATTCAACAATTCTTTCATCTCACATATCATTTGTAGTCTCTTCATCATCATCAACATAAATACTTCCCATACGACCATACTGATTCTCTTCATGAGACTTTCCCTTAGGGCATTGGTTTGCATAATGCCCGTACATTCCACATTTAAAACATTTAACCATTGTTGATGTCGTAGCAATACCATTATCCTCATCCCTGGTGTTAACTGAACCTTTTCCTTTGCACTTACTGGCTTTGTGTCCTTCTTTTCCACACCCAAAGCATCTTCCAGTTCCTTTGAAACATTCTCCTTGATGCCTCTTCCCACATGAATTACATAGGGGAAATTGAACTTTCTTTCCTCTATGATCATCATGAAACTCCATCTTTCTCTTATTAGCCGAGTCAGGAAACTTACCAAATTTTACTTTATTGATCATATTATGGGATTGCTGATTCGGCATAATAATTATGTTTGGACTTCCAAATCCCATTTCATTATTAAGAATATCATTCCATTGTCCATCATATCCTCCATTATCGTGAATCATCTTGTTTTCAGCCATTTTCTAAAACCCAAAAAGAATAGTGTTAGAGGAAAAAATCATAATAAAGGGGGAGTAACTTCAATATCTAACATCTTAGGTTTAATATAATATCGTTACCATAGTTCTAGGACTATATCCCATACGTATACTTATCCTTAGGGACATCCCTAGACATACCTTAGAAATGTCTCTAGGGATCTCACTAACGTTCTCACATCCTAGTTTCCAAAGGTTGACTAAACCTTTCCTCTGATACCAACTGTAAAGACCCGAAGCTTGAATTACATTGACATTACATTACTTTTGCGGAATACATAGTACATAACAAAAACACACACACAAGGATCGTAATAGTTTAGTGTCTTTGGAAACTCGGAACGTAATTTTCTATTTGTGGAGAATGATCTTCAATATCTCCCATAGAGATCTTCCCTTTTTTTTACCTAAAACCTTTCTTTATATCCTGGGGAAAAGAAAACATAAAAGGGTGAGCTCAATTGCTCATTAAGGGTAAACAAAAGAAAAATCAATCACATCATATTCATAAGAACATAACTTTTGGAAATTTTAACCTGCAAAAGAGATCATAATTTCATAACATGGGGTAAATCATGGCAGTGAAATGTAATCACAATAATCATAACTTAAAACATGAAACTTTGTGGAATTCACACATAATCATAGAGAATCATTTCTTGTTAGTCAAGACTCATTGCCAAGACTATCTTAGTGGACAAAGTCCCTTTCTGAATCGAGTAACCCTCGTTTCAGTCCTGTTTCACTGAACCGGTATAACCTACCGTTCCAGCCCTGTCTATCTCATGAGATATAAAATCTTTACCCAATGCATTGGAGGTATATATAGGTCCCACCCATCTTATAATGAATACTTTCTTATGTGTGCCACATAATCATAAACCATACGTCATAGCGTAACTCATGTAATAAAAATGGGATTCTTAAACAACATGACATCATAAAACAATTCATATAAGATAAAGGAATTCATAAAAATATTTCCATCACAACATAATCAAATCCATGTAATAATAGGGATAAAAACAGAACCCTTTTATTATCTTAGATGGAAAATAATTTTGATACAATACTTGAACTCCATTCTTGAGGAAAATATCCTTTCTGCTTCAAAAACACTTTTCCTTTCTTAACATGTCATACAATTTTAAACAAAAAGAAGTTGATTAAAAATAACCTTGAATACTTGTAAAGGAAGCTACTTGGAAATAATGTTTTAAGAATCCATTGATGCCGTATAAGTTAAAAAAAACATTCTTCGTACTTTTGTCGGAAAAGTCAAAAAGTACCTCGTCCGACAAAAGATTCCTTTCATAGATATTACTAAAAACTCACCGAAGGGTAAAAATGGATTTAAACTATTGTAGAAGGATATAAATATTACATATTGAAGAAACATGGATGTGGATGATAAAATACACCCCAGTAAATACTTACGAATAAACAATCTCGGATAAAAATGAGATTGTGATATTTCTCTTACCTTAGGTCCGATTTGCTTTGTACGTGTCCGAAGATCCTGTATAATGGTTTAAATATTGTCATTGACTTATTAAAGAATCATATTCATTGTTATGATATCATATATGGTTCACTTATGACATTATATTACCCGTTCTTTTGTAAATTCCATGTTAAAGAAGCGTTTTGGGTAAAATCGTTTCATTTATCGTAGGTGTTTTGACTTGTTGTTATTGACATTATTATTACTTATATCATGATTTAAATACTTATAGAATATAAAATATGATTTATATATCATATATATTCAGTATATATATATATATGATAGATAGATAAATGAAATGAAAAACACCGTTCATGGAGACGGTAGTCCGTACGTACGCATGAACGCTGTTTTCCTTTCCTTATTGTCTTGAATGGAAGTAAGTAGATGACATACATATATATATATATATAAATAAATCCAGTAGATTTATAATGTCATATATTTCATTATTATTTCTTATATATACTTTATAATCATTCTTAAATGGTTAACATGAAGAATGAATCTCATCGCGTCGTGGAGACGGTAGTCCGTACGTACGCACGAGCGATGATATCATTTCCATAAATATTGAATTGAATTGGAGTGGATTATACAATATATCAGAATCAATATGATGTTTTAATAACTATGTATAGTTATTCTTTACACCATTATACCCATCCATGTAAGGTGGTGGTGGAAAATAGATTACACCACGGCGTGGAGACGGTATTCCGTACGTACGCACGCGCGGTGATTTCTTTTTCCGTAGGATGGATAGATGGTGAAATAGGGTTGTTTCATACTTATAATAACATATCAGTATATGAGTGATACTGATGTTATTACTTCATAATGAAACAACCTAAGAAGAAGAAGTGGAAGAAGAAATAAAGATGAAAGAATTGGTAACGGTAATTACCTCTTCTTTGAAGCGCCTTTTGGAGACCTCCTCTTAGGGAACTAAAATTGGTCTTTGAGGAAGACCAGAACCTCTAGGATGTTTCTAGGGAAGTTGATAAGAGATTTTGGCAGGGGTTGGCCGAGATTGAGTGCTCAAATTGGTGTGAGGAGGAGGGGGAGGAGGTGTCCTTTTATAAGGGAGGAGAGGGGCACCTTAGGAATACCTCAAAATATTTTTTTATATTAATGTAAAAATCGGTTTATAATGGTTACAAAGGGTATTATTTAGAAGCTAAAGTGGGTATGGGTCGAAATACTATCAACCAATAGGATTTAGACAAGTTTAGGGTATTATTTTAACCTTATCAATTAGATTTAACTCTAAGTTAAATAATTTAACTTTTACGGTGTCTTTTTGTTTTCTTTCACTATATGGTTAATACACTTACTATAACATGCCAAACTAACCCCAAATTGTTTATTATTAATATATATATCCTTATCTAAGTCATTTGGCCAAACATTAGATTTTTAGGAATAAAATAAAAATTAATAATATAATATTTGATTTAAAAACTATTTTGTGTCAATTTTGACACTATTTGATATATGATTTTTGTGAAAGTCATAACAGAATTATATGTTCAAACCAAGTTGATTAAATCAACACTAATATATCATAGTAACCTAGGAAATTAGTGTAATGCATAAAAAGTCTCAAATTACATTCATTTGAGCATTTATAACATCAATTATGTTAATATTTCCTTAAAAGGGTAATTACTGCATCATCGTTGTTTCATAAATAAATTAATTTATTTAAAGTCTAAAAATTATAAATAAAATATCATTATGTAGGAAATATTTTTAGATTTCTAATGAATATTTATAGTCTAATTTAGCTTATGTATAACCGCATATTAAAAATTATTTACTTATTAAACATTGATTTTAACTATTTTAACCCTTCTTTAAATAAATTAATAATAAATGTCCTAATCTAACCCAAGTGGGCCTAAATGGTCATATTTTATTCCTAAGTTTGTTTTTGGTCGAATTAAACTTATCCAATAGAATTAGGACATGTGTTAGGGTAATAGTAATATCATTTTTACCCTTAGTTACCCTATTTACTATTAACCGCGGTAAAAAAAGTAAAAAGTTACTATTCACCCAAAAATTATTTTTATCTCATTGAACCACATTTTACTTACTGATATCAACTGTGTCTGTCGGATTTTCGAAATTCCATTCACAGAAGCGGTAAAATTAAGTTTTATGAAAAATTCAGTTTTTTAACTACCACTTAGTAGTTTCACTATTCATCAAAAATTGAAGGTTTTCAGAAAAATGCCAAAATTTCATCCTAAGCTATATTTCATATTCTGAATTCAAAAATGAAGTCTATTTTACCAAATTCATAACATAGAAGTTTCATTAATTAATTTTATAATTAAATCCCGCTGTTAAAACAAATAGCGTGTTTTTAAGAAACAATATCTATCAAAAGAGTGACACTTGATTATGTCTGGTTTAAATGTGAAATTACAACCAATGACCAACATTGTATTAAATTGTAAAAATATATTCTAAATATACTTTAAAACCACTAAAATTAATAATTTATCACTATTAATTATTTCGATTAAAAAAGTTGTTTTTAATTATAATTTAGTAATTTTCACTATTCATCAGAATATGAAAGTAATCCGAAAAGTACCAAAATTTCACCTTAGGCTAAATTCGATACTCTGAATCCAAAAATGAAGTCCATTTTGAGAGATAAATTTTCTAAAATTTAAAAAGTGGTTATTACTATTCATAACGGCTAGTTTTAATAATATAGCATATCGTTGTTTCGTGAAACTCAGTATTGCGTACTACACACGCTATCGAGGAAGGTTGTGATTGCGTGTAATGCAAGGCAAGTCAAAGATGCGTGTTGTGCAAGCTCCTTTTGGTGTAGCGTACAGCACAAGACATTAATAAAATTAAAAAGAATATTTTTCATAAAATCTCAGGTTGTTACAATATGTCTATTTCTAAGAATCCTTATAGGATGCCCCCAATTGAGGTGAATGAATTGAAGAAGAAAATCCAAGAGAATATTAATATGGAATTAATACGCCCTAGTACTTCACCTTATGGATCAACAATTCTGTTTGATAAAAAGAAATATGGATCAATGATACTCTACATTGATTATTGAAAAGTTAGCATGATCACTATCAAGAACAAATATACTCTTCACACATTAATGATTTATATTACCAACTATGCAGATCTCCAAACATTTCCAAGATTGATCTTCATTCAATATATCATCAATAAAGGGTCAAGAAGCAGTATATACTAAAGACTGAATTTCATACAATGTATGGAAACTTTGAATTTATAGTGATACCTTTTGATCCTACTAATTCACCCACTATCTTCCTGGATCTAATGAATAGTGACATTAGAGACTTTCTTGATCAATTTTTGGTAGTTTTTATAGATGGTATACTTATCTATTCTAAGATAAAGGAACAACATGAAGTCCACTAGAGAATTGTATTGAAGAACCTGAAAAATGAGATGATATATGAATAATTTACCAAGTGTGAATTTTGGATTCAGAAAGATTCATTTTTCGGTCACATAATCTTAGAAGATGGGATATATATGGATCCATAGAAAAAGATGTTGTTGAAAGTTCTCTGAGACCAAAAAGGGTAACTGAGATCTGAAGTTTTTCATGGTTTGGTTGGATATTATCAAATATTTTTGAAATATTATTCATGTTTTCTAATCAACTCACCATGTTGACTTAGATAGGAGTTAAGTTCATATGGATTGATTATTTTGAAGATAATTTCAAATATCAAATATTAATGTTATCCAATTCACCTGTACTCACACTGCCTTGTAGTGGAGAAAGGGTTGTGATCCATAGAGATGCATCTAAGAATGGGCTGGGATGTGTTCTCATTGAAAATTATATGGTGATATCATATGCCTCACAACAGTTCAAAATCCCTGATCCAAATATCCCAACTCATGATTTGGAATTAGCCATATAAATCCATTCATTAATGATATGGGGACATTGTATTTATGGATAAAGGTGTGATATTTATAATGATCACAAAAGTGTAAAGTATATTATCACAAAAAAAGATCTTAATATATACCGAATAATATGGTTGCAGTTGATTAGAGATTATGAATGTTAAAAACATTACCACCATGGGAAAGAGAATAAGGTGGCAGATGCTTTGAGTCGACAAGACCATGCTAGCCTATCTATGACGAGGATCACAAAAGATCCAATATTTATGGATTTTCAAAGGATAGATCTTGAATTTTTATAGGATGGGGAGACATCTTATCTTTCTCAAATGAATTCGCAATCATCTTTATAATAGATTATTAAGGAGGTTCAAAAAGGAGATGTAGAGTTATAAAAGATGGTGAGAAATGTTCCTAAATTCATCCTTGATTGTGATAGTATATTATGGTTCAATAATATGCTTTGTATTCCTCCCATACCACAGTTATAGAAGAATCTCTTAGATGAGGATCATTGTTATTCATTCTTTATTCACCCTTGAAGGAAAAAGATGTACATGGACCTGAAAGAGTATTTTTTTGGGATGACATTAAAAGAGATGTTGACAAATTTGTTTCTCAATACATGGTTTTTCTGAATGTTAAGGTTGAGAGACATATGTCTAAGGGGATTTTAATACCATTAACCATATTGAAATGTAAATGGGAAAACCTCACAATGGAATTTGTTGGCGTAATTTCCAAAATAGCCATTGGTAATAATTCTATATGGGTTATAGTTTATCTCTTTACGAATTTGGAACACTTCATTTCTATTAGAGAGGATTTAACTCTTCATTAGCTATCCAAGATATATGTAAAGGAAGTGGTAATATTTAATGGAGTAATGGCTTCTGTTATATCTAATCAGGATCTATGTTTTGAACATTATGTTTTGGAAAAGTACGTAGTATTCTTTGGATACAATGTTATGTTTGAGCACTACATATCTTCTTCAAAAAGACTGTCAGTCTAAGATGACAATTCAAACTATTGAAGACATGTTGAGATCTTGATCTATGGATTTCAATGTTGGTTGGGAACAACACCTACCATTGGTGGAATTTAATTACAATAATATATTTCATTCCTTTATTCAGATGGCTCCTTATGAATCCCTCTTTGGAATGAAGTTCCTATATCTAACTTGATGGGATGAAGCTGTAGATAGAAAGATAACAGGATCTATCTATGTTCAAAAAATGGAAGATAAGGTTAGATCTATTCAAAAACAAATAAGAGAAGCTCAGAGTTGAAAAAAAAGTTATGCTGACAACTAAAGAAAAGATCTAGAGTTTTAAGTGGGGGATAAGGTGTTTATATAAATATCTCCATGGAAGATAGTAATGATATTAGGAAAGAAGGTTAAGTTAAGCCATAGGTATATCAATCCTTTTTTAATTAGGGATCTTGTTGGTAAGGTAGATTATATATAAAAACTTCCACTGAGTATCTCTCAAGTTCATGATGTCTTCTATGTATCTTTCCTAAGAAATTAAATACTTGATCCTTAACATGTAATTAACTCAAAATTTGTACCACTGGAGAAAGAGTTTTCTAATGAAGAACAATCAATATGGATTCTGGATCATAGAGAAATAGTTCTACAAAACAAGATCACTCTCTTGTTTAAATTTTAATAGCGGAATAACCAATTTTAGAAAGCTGTGTGAGAACTTGAGGATACGATGAGCGATAGGTATCCTCATCTGTTTGTTCGCAGGTGAAAATTTTAAGGGAAAAATTAAATTTAAGGGGGGTAGAATGTAACAACCTGATGTTTTTATGAAATATTTTCTTTTTCAGCAGCTTTCATTTTATGAGTTTAAAAAAACCATGAGTTGTATTTATTATGAAATTATTGTTATAACCTAGTCATTATGTTAGCTATATTATATTATTTATAACTTATGAAAATGCATTGTAAACTCATTGGGTATCAATTATTAATAAAAAATATAAATCTATTAGATATATTAATTTTTGAGTGAATTACTATTGGTAATGAAATTAATTAGATATATATGTTATATACTTAATAAAATATTTTTATTATTAATCAAATTGATATTTTAGTAATAGGGCATGAATAAACCCTATTTTTTGTAAAGAATCTTATATTGTTTTAGGACAACACTTTTACACAATTGATTGGATAACCCATTTTAAATTAATATTTTTACACAATAAAAATTTTATTTATGAAAACATAAACATGTTCTTTTTATGAATGATAAAAAAATTAAATTGGATAAAATTATAATATTTCTCTGATAACATTCATGTTTTGATTAATAGTAATAATAGACAAATTTTTTTATGAAAACACCTTTTTTCATCGAAATAATTTTTATTATTGAATTAAAATATTTAATGGTTTTAAAGTATAAATATAATATAATTTATCATTAAATATAATTTATATTATTATAATTAATTTTACATTGATTTTATCAGTAAAAACATTTCAATCTTTTGCAATGTTTTAACTTTTAAAACATGTTCTCTCTTTCTAACGATGAAAATAATATTAAATTAATTACTGAAATTTTGGTGTTTTGAATTTTAAAAAATGTATTCAATATTTGGAATAATTGGGTCTAAATTATGTAAATATATTTCTTTTATTTGTGGGAATTATGAATTACAACTTCGATAATTTTTATTTATATGTTAAAAGGGTAAACCGAGTAATTAAGGGTAAGAGTACAATTATATAATTAACAAACTACTTTTCATAATATCATTTTATGAGTTTATTTTGACTTAAATCATCCTTGGGTATAAATGGTATCCATTTGAATCCACTTTAAATAGATTTGGACATTTAATTTATTTTAATTAAATAAATGTTAAATATGACTTACTCACATTTTAAAAGCAATATCATTTTTATATAGGGATATAAAAATAAAAATTCTATTTTGAATACTCATTTGAAATATATAATTTTTCCTTTATCATGGTAATTTATTTTTAATTTTTAGGAAATAAATAATTACCTAAATATCTTATTCAGTAATTATGCAGAAATTATTGAATTGATGAAACATCATTGATATATTTTCTATTAAGATTTTAATAACCATTAAGAGATCCAAACACTTGAGCAAATCTTATTGGATGATTATATCATGACCATAATCATCCAAGGGTCGATTTAAAGACCGTTTTTAGCCTTATATAATGGCTTATGAGACTTATATTAAATTATTTAATGTGATGTAAAAGTTTCCACCATCATAATTTAATAATTATGACATTTTTAATATAGTATTTTACTAAAGATAAATATGACTAAAAGTGTTATTATTAATTCTAAAAGATTTATATTCATCAAAGTATTTTATTATTAATTTTTATTCAAGATATAAACTTATTAAATAATTACACAAAACTATTGTAGTAATTATATTATTAAGATAAATATAAAATAAATATTCTCAAAATTATTAAATTAAATATATTTTGAGCTAATTAACCTGTATAATGAATTTAGAAGATGACCGTGACCTCTTAGTAATATAAAAATTTTTTTACCTCCAAGTTATCTTGTTATATTAATATTTTTGATAATCAATGAATTGAATAATGTCAAAATTGATAGTATTGGCTATTTATAAAAGTAACGTATTATTAAATTATTTAAAAATAATTAATATTTATTAAATATATATAATAATTATGATATGTTAAAAATTGATCTAATATATTTATTTATGGTCTGTTTTACACCATATAAGTTAACATTTTCCCCTTTTAATGTTGAATTATTTGTTACCCTCGTTAAAAAATTAATAAAATGATCAAGTGTTAATTAAAAAGATACTGTCTAAATTGATATATATAATTGTAAAAAAATTATTGGAAGATTATAATACAAACCTATATAATCTAATATTTCTAATTGGTATATTTTGGTGGCTTTTGGGTAGAGTTTTATTTTATTATAAATTATTATTTCTGGAGTTTCAAAAAGTGTCCCTTACCTCAATTATAAAAGGGAACCTCCTCCCTCATCTCTTCATTTCAAATTGAACCTTAATTCAATCCCATAACAAGAAATGTTTCCTTATAAAATACCATATTTACGTTTTATAGGTTCTTTTCATCTTCAAAGATAAACTCTAGTGCTCTAAGAATAGATTTAGAGGAAGTACATCGAGGAAGAGGTAATCTCTTCTACCGATTCTTTAAAACATATTTCTTCTTCTACTTCCACTTAATTAGTTATATCTTGATAATTTAAAAATATTATTTTCACTAATATACTAATATGCTATTATAATTATGAAACTACCATATTTCAACTTCTATCCATGATAAAAAAATGAAATCCCCCTGTGTGCATACGTACAACATACCATCTCCACGCCTTGGTCTAATCTATTTTTCACCACCACCTCACATGGATGGGTATAGATGGAAATAATAAATAAATATTATTATTATAACATGATTCTGATTCTGATATATTATACACTATCCACTTCAGTATCATTCACTAAATATGGTAATGATATCATCGATCGTGCATACCTAGGACCTACAGTCTCCACGATGCGATGTGATTCATTCTACATTATCTTCATTAAACAATGATTAGATAAATTAATAGAATAAATAAATGTGATATATATTATACTAATATAATTATTTTATTAATATAACTATATCCTAATAAATGGAACATGAACTTATCCAACAAAACATTCATAAGAACATAATGAAGTTAACATCTGAATAATGAGTGTCAATGAAATGTTACTGATAAACAGATGATAATATGATCATATCTGATATCATAAAAATAAAAATTATTCTTGAACATGTCAATAAAATTATTAATTTAATTATATATGAGGTTTGGATATATATAAAGAATATGAGACCTAAGGAAAGGTATAATTTTCCAATCACATTATTATCAAAGATTATTTATATGTAAGTATTTACTGGTATATATTTATCATCCACGTCTATGATTCCTAACTGTGTAATATTATTTATATTATTATACAATTTTATAATGTTAATTTTAAACATTGTTGAATTTTTATTATACGATATGAAAGGAATATTTTGTCGTTATTTCATATGATTTACTTTTTAGCTTTTCTGGAAAAAGTATGAGTAGAATGTTTTTAACATATATAGAACGGTTGTATTTTTAATATATTCATAATTCCTTATTTTCATGAATCATCCTTTACACGATTTCAAGTTTACTTCCATATTTATAGATTTCTTCTAAAATTGTGTGGAACACTGAGAGAAGAAAAAAAAGTTTCAAGAAGAAACGATATTTTCCTCAAGAAATAATTTCAGGTATTTTATAAAAAATTATTATCAATGAAAGACAAATCTCCTTTAATAGGGTTATGTTTTTATCCCTATTATTGCTATGATTTTATGGTTTTAATGATGGGATTATATTTTATATGGATTATTATATGATTGAATAATTTTTATGAAAACCATTTATTCTCTGGTTATGCTTTGATGAATGATTCATGATTTTGGGAACATATAAGAATTATTTCATTTTGAGAATAGTGAGACCTATATCTCCCTCCAATGCATTGGGAATTAGTTTATATCTCATGAGATATAAATTACTTGAATGATAAGTAAATCTAGTTCGGTAATACATGGGTTGTACAGAATGTGAACCTGATTTAGTGACAGACTTTTTCCACTATGATGTTATATGAAATGAGCCTTGAATAATATGAAATGAGTTTTTATGCTTATGTTTATGACAAAAACGTCATGTCATATGATATGAATTTGGGATTTTTTTCATTAATTCTTATGAGCTTTTATCACATGACATGATATCATGATCATTCATATGCAGGATAAGACATCCAAATGTTATTTTCCTATGTCTTATGATGTGATTTGATTGATATATCCATTATTTACCCTAATTAATCATTTGAGCTCACCCTTTCATATGTCTATTTTTTCCAGGTCATGAAGAAGGGTGTTAAGTAAGATATTTGAAAAATCATTCTAGTTATAAATATATAATTGGGAGACAATGTTGATTTTTTATGAACTAGTTGTTTAGGATTACCTGTTTTTAAAGACACTATACCAATATGGTCCTATCGTGGCTTTATTATATGTTGTATTGAATATACCTCAATATTGAAGTAATATTATTGTTTGTAAAGTATGGGGAATTATATTGAATATATGGAATGAGTATAAATTTACTCCTACCACTTATAAACCTATTCTTTAGACACCTGATGAAAATTAAAATATGACTTTAATAAGTATCTATATTCACTTACTAAAAAAATTTATAATTTTGATTCATAATAAATGATTTCTCTATCACATAGATTATATTTTCTTGTGAAATATTTGTATGTTTCAAAACTATTCAATAACATTTCATAGATAACTATTTTATTTACTAACAGAATGTTTAATAATGAAATTTTATATAATTATGATGAAATTTACCTATAATAGAATATTTTATCTATTTTTTATCACTATGATATTTTTTATATGTTGATATTTATTTTGATTGATGTGTTTGATATCTTATGATGCCAAAAAATGAAAATATATAAATAATTCATAATTATATATTTAAAATTAATGATAAAAATACTCAGTAAAATTATAGTTCTAATTTTAATTAAATAAAATCATGTAATGAAAATCATTAAATAGTAGAGAAATGACTAGGAATGATAGTCTTATAAATCATAGCCAAATAATAATTCTTTCATTACAACTTTTTTTAATTATAGATGGTTAATTTAAAAATCAATTTCTTTTATTATTAGTATCAAACAATTGGAATCTTTTTTCCCTATTTATATATCTTTCTAGACATTCATATATTGGTAATGAGATCATTAGAAATTACGACATTATTATTTTTATATAAGAAAGTATTTTTTATTTCATAAAACTTTATTTAGATGAAAAATGCTATTATATGTTATTATATTCAACTAATCAATAATGATTAGTGATTATCATGAATTAAAATAGATAAAATATTGAATCTTTTAAATTAGTATTCTGGTAATGGTTTTATATAAGAATTTACATAGAATAGAAAAATTATGCATAAATATTCATTTTTTATTCTAAAAATTGATTTTATGAAATTTTTTGAATATTTTAGATTAAATTTATGACACCATTATAAATTTTATCATATAAAATGGATTCTATAATTTAAATAATCATTTTCGTAATTTTTTATTGTACATCTTATTTCGTCAGAAAAATTAGTTACAATGTTTAAATGTTTTCACCGTGACAAAGGCACCAATGTGATAAAAGTTATAATATAAAGGAATAAAGCTACATAAAATCAGTAAAATTGATAATAAATTTACATGATGTAGTTTATTTTAACACCCCTACCATTATCATAAAAATTTTGGATGTTCTTGAGACACATCCCCATGACTGTGGCTTCATTAAATGTTTATGTTTTTAATATTTATAGCAGTGAGACTCCCATCACATTCCAAATGGAACTACCTATTCTCACCTCACCACGAAAAGTGAACTCCATATACTATCCATGGTATATCAAAATACATTTTTAACTCTCATACACACTTTCTAGAGGATCTAGGCTTTATAAAAGTACCATAAAACAATCTATTACGTGCTTCTAAATTAGATTATCCATGGAATATGTATGTGTTATTATAATAAAATTAATTATTCATTACTTTTTTCCTCATCCCTATCTAAAATAACCAAATTTAAATAATTTAATAGTTATGTTTACTATAATAATAGGTTATTATGTTAATGGTACTATATTTCCCAATAATTTTCAAATAACAATATTACATCTGAATTGATGAATATTCATTTCATAAGATAATGTTCCACACTAAAATTTTATAGTTATAGTTCCTTTGGAAACATGGATATAAAAAATTAATTATTCATATGTGGCCTAAATAATATCCCTATAAGATCTTAATAACTATCACTCATCATAGACTTATCATTAAAAATACATTTAATCGTTACCAAATGAATGGAAACATAAGAAACATAGAGTTAAGATTCTCGTTAAGGTTAAACAAGGGATATATTAGTGATCATATAAGAAAAACATGGGTATAATAGTATTATAACATGAGCTTAATTTTTTTTACCATTCCCTGCATATGAATGATCATAATCATGAGTCATGACCTAATGTTTTGTAGTTCATAGGAAATGGATCACAATGGAATCAAAGAACATGATCCATGAGAGAATTACATTGGCATAAGACAAATATTTATGGAATAGAGATAAATTTATAAAAACATTTCCATAGTAGTGAAGGATTATTTCCAAGTTAAACATAGTTGAATGGGTTCACTCTATAAACAACCATTAGAGTCATGTTTCACTCTAATGTATATAATAGTAAAAAAAGTCACTTTCTAAATTAGGTTAACATCCCATTCCTACCCTGTTTGTCTCATGAGATATCCATCATCACCAAATGCATTTAAGGTAGATATATGACCTACCCATCACAAAATCCCTATATTTGTATTCTATAAGATCATAAAATATCCATCATATCATAACCCATTTAATGGAAATGGGTTTCATAATCATTTTATTATAACACGACCCGTATAAAGGAAATGGGTTTCATAATCATTTCATCATTTTATCATAACATAACTCATGGAAATGAAATGGGATTCATAAATATAACCCATGGTAAAAAATATGTTATATATAAATCATTCCATCATAATAAGATAACATCCATAGAAATGATAAGTATAATATCATTGGATTAGATCTATAAGTCCATATCCTTAACCATTACATAATCATGATTTATAACTACTAGAAAAATAGGTATTTGCGACGGGGGCCCGTCGCAAATGGCACGTCGCGGAAAACAGGGCCGCAACAACAATTATTTGCGACGGGCCCGTCGCTAAAGACATTATTTGCGACGGGGATCCTTCCCGTCGCAAATATTACTCCGTATATTTGTAAAAAAAATTTAAAATAGTAATTGCGACGGGCCCCGTCGCAAATACTATTTTTTGAAAAAAAAACTATTAATAAATTATTTTAATGAATATAATAATAATACTATTTGCGACGGGCATAGTATCCCATCGCAAATACTATAAAAAAATAAAAAAAAATAAATTATTTTAATTAATATAATAATAATCCAATTATAATTCAAAAATAAAAAATAATAAAATATTAATAAATGATTTTAATTAATATAATAATAGAATTATAATTCAAAAATAAAAATTATAAATTATTAATAAATTATTTTAATTAATATAATAATAATAGAATTATAATTCAAAAATAAAAAATAATAGAATATTAATAAATGATTTAATTAATATAATAATATTATAATTATAATTCATAAATAAAAAAATTTTAATAAGTTATTTTAATTAATATAAAAATAATAGAATTATTTTACATTCAAATATTAAAATAATTCAAATATTACAAAAAAATATAATTAAATTATAATATTATAAAATTTTAATATATATATAAAATTTAATATTATAAAATATAAATAATATTATTATTCATATTAATATTTTTATTTCAAAATATAATATTATTAATATTTTATAATGAGACAGAAACTACGAATAGAAAAAAAATCATATTTTGATTTAACAAACTTTATAACATAAAAACAAACTCTAATCTGAAGGAGGGGGAGGGGGGGGGGAGGATCTGCAGATGCTGGTGGAGGAAACTCCATCTCTAAAGCATGAGTGAGTCGGCGCATGTACTCCATCTGCTCCTGCTGTTGCTGCTACCACCGACTCATCTGCTCCTCGTACAGCTGCTGCTGGCGTCGACGCTCCTCCTCATGCTGCTGCTGCTGTTGACGCATCTGCTCCTGCTCCTGTCGGAGACTCTCTATCAGTGCAGTCTGAGATCGCAACTGATCCTCATACTATGTAGCAGTAGAACATGCACGAGCTCCTCTCAAGCTGGATGCCGACATCGCAGCACTACCATAATAATCTCAGGGAGTCAGTCGAGAGCTGATACCAACTACCCGGCCCTTCTCGAAGGCATACTAGGTGGCCTGCATCAATGCCACCTCATCAAACTGACGGCCAGTGGTCTGATCTGATGACTCAGCCTGACTCTCAGGCCGGGTCTGTGACGCTGCGACCTCATATAACTCTTGTAGTTGCAATTTAAATTAAAATTGTGAATATATTATATGCAGTTAATTTTTAAACTTGAAAACAAATAATACTGACCATGATGTGATGCTGACGATCACCTCTGAGCTCCCCAGTAGTAGGATCACTATACATCCTCCGATATACGTTGTACTCCGTAATATCGGGGTGCTCGACAGCCTATAAGAATAAAAAATAAACTGTTAATATTTATAGTTATATAAAATATTTATAAATAATGTACGTACCAGATACTGTCTATGAGTACTAAAAGAATGACTCCCAGATCGATGAGTTACCTCCTGTCTCCCCCGATTCTGCCTCCCCACCGATGATCTCCTTTGAAAGGCACCACTCAACCAGTGCGCACATAATCCATCCCATACATGGGATGAAATGTACTCTGCTCGGTGTGCTCTACATGACTCATCAAAATCTGACACTCCTGCTTTCTTCATGGCAGCTTTTCTTAAATTGTGCAAAAACTGACGAAAGAGATCACGCATGGCCACCTCCCATGCCTCGTGGATGGCGTCATGCATGGTATCCTCGATCGGATACCATAAACCCTACAAATAAATCAAAATATCAAGTTAGAAATGAAATAATTTTCAAAATAAAAATTATTTATTTATGTACGTACCAACCAATGGCCGAACATGGCCTGCTGCACATCAATAAGAATCTGCTCCCATGTGGTCCACGACTGAGAGAAATAGTTGCGCAAAATAGTGCTGCCATGTCCTACTGCTATATGCGGAAAACTGTAAAAATAATAAACATTTTTTATGTGAATAGATTAATGAAATCTTAGTCAAATCCACAGGTTATCACACCTCCGTGTGCGTGGATCAAACCCAATACATGGACGTCGCTCGGGGACGGGGTCAGGAATCATCAATCGTGCAAGACCGCGCCCCCTCCGCGTACTCCCTGGAGCGCCAGCAGGCTGAGGGTTATCTTCCAGCAACTCATCCGCATCGAAAGGCAGGTCAGCATCCGCCAACTCACGAAATGTGTCATCGTCCATCTAAAATAGAAAATGTTAATGTTGTTAGCAAATAATTGATAATTACTATTATATATACATATATATATATATATATTATGATTGTATATAACTACCATGGAATTATATCAGTGTTCATCTTCATCATCATCTTCATATATGTCAATGTCATCTTCATATTCCTCCTCAACATCATCGATATCCATTCGAGTTCCAGTTGTTTCATCTCTTACCATTTCAAATTCATATGTGACATCATTAACATCATCGGCATCACCGACTCTTAAATGTGGGGTGTCGTCATCGATACTCATGTCTCTTTGTAAAAAAGATTGATTTTGAGTACTCTCTTGAAAAACTTCAATTCTTTGCACATCAGTGAAAGCACATTCACTTTGACTAAACTAATTGTCTCGAATTTTGATTTTTATTACACTCCACCAATTAGTTAAGTCTCTTGATGTAGCACAGTACTTTGCGTAATAAACTTGATGTGCCTGTTGAGCCAATAAGAATGGTTCATTTACTGCGAGAACACTTTTACATTTAATATCGATGATTCCATGAGTCTGATGAACACGCACGCCTCTCTCTGTATCCAACCACCGACATTTGAACATGGTTATGTAATATTGTCCAAGATAACAGAGTTCAATGATTTCATCAAGTATTCCATAAAAGTCAACTTCATTTTCTCGATGATGAGATCCTCTCAAGCTAACTCCACTGTTCATTGTTTTTTTTGATTCCCCATATGCATGTGTATGAAATTCAAATCCATTCACCACATATGCATTATAAGTTTTAACAAGTTTGGTAAGTGGGTTACTCAATATACACTGTTGTTTGTCAATTTTATCAGCATGTCGAGACACCTGAAAATTTGTGAAATAATTATCAATATAGTAAACTATACATTGAATGAGTTGCTAAAAGATAAATAATTTATGTTACCAGTTTTTGAAACCACTGAGAGAAATTTTTCTGTCAGCGTTCTTCGAGAGCAGCTACTGTAATTTGTGGAATTTGTTTCTTGATATGATTATCATACAACCTATAAAAAACAAAGTTACTTACTATAACATAAATGATAGAATAAGTGATATAAACACTTACAGTACAACTGATGTCATCTCTTCACAGTTGAACAGAACATACGTATGAGCTCTGTGATGTTCATCATCTGAAAGACAGCATTCATAAACTCCACCAAAACCAAGCTCTGGCTGGTTGAAAACAGATAATTGATTGTCGATTTCATCAATATTCCTCTTGTTCCGTCCCATTCGGTTGTGTTTTGAAGGATACTCAGATTCAAAATAATGGGAGCAGAAAAAAGATATTTCCTCTTGCAAATAAGCTTTTGTAATAGATCCTTCAACAAATGCTTTGTTACGTACTTTTCTTTTCAATTTTTGCATGCATCTTTCAAATGGGTACATCCATCGAAACTGTACTGGACCTCCACATTTGGCTTCATATGGAAAATTTAACATCAAATGTTCCATTGAGTCGAAGAAAGACGACGGAAATATTTTTTCCGGTTTACATATAATTACAACAACATCTTCTTCAAGTTTGCATAGAGCATCATAATCTGCTGTAGCCACACAAATTTCCTGAAAAAAATGAGACATGTCTGTTGTGGAATCCCAAATCACAGAATTCAACAGACCTCTTAATCCAATGGGTAGAAGTCTTTCCATTATAACATGACAATCATGACTTTTTAATCCAGTAATATGACCATTCTTTACACATCTACCCAAATTGGAAGCACAACCATCTGGAAGTCTCAAATCTGTAATCCACTGACAAAATAATAAACGGGTTTCTTTAGATAGTGTATAAGCTGCTTTTGGTTTCAGTAACCTTTCTGTTCTGACATTTTCAAACAGTTCCAGTTCTGGACGCCTAAAAATTTGGGCAAGATCTAAACGTGCATTTACATTGTCTTTTCTCTTTCCTGGCGTATCCAAAACTGTATGAAACAAATTATCAAAACAGTTCTTCTCAATATGCATGACATCCAACATGTGGCGGACCAACAAATCAGACCAATATGGAAAATCCCAAAATATGCTACGTTTAATCCAATTGCGTTCTTTCCCAAAACCAGAAATTTTCTGTTGGTTTATTGTGGGAACAAAAGTGATGGGAGGTAATGAAAATACAACTGATTTTAACTCCAAACCTGATAGCATTTTTGGAGGTCCATCCATTTAAATTGTTCCTTTTCTGAAATGAGATCTATTTCTACAAAAAGGATGATCAGCTGGAAGAAATCTGCGATGACTGTCAAAATAATAAGGTTTCTTTCCATGAATGAGCATAAATGCTTTATTCTCTCCCATATAGTAAGGACATGATTTCTAACCATGTGTACTTCAGCCAGATAACATCCCATAAGTCGGGAAGTCACTAATTGTCCACATCAATGCTGCTCTCAGTATAAAAATCTTGTTTCGTAGAAACATCATATGTACTGACACCAGTACTCCACAATAAACTTAATTCATCAATCAATGGTTTCAAATAAACATCAATATTTTTCTTCGGATGTCCTGGAATTAGTAAAGTCGAAAAGATATATGTCTCCTTCATCAACATCCATGGAGGTAAATTGTACGGAGTTAAAAAAATAGGCCAACATGAATATTGACTACCATAAGATCCGAACGGACAGAAACCATCAGTGGAAAGGCCCAGTTGAACATTTCTAGCTTCTAAAGCAAAGGATGGATGCACTCTATCAAAATGTTTCCATGAATCACCATCGGCTGGATGATTCAAGCTTTTATCGGTTGAAATATTCGCTTTATGCCATGACATCATTGTCGCTGTATTCTTAGACATGAATAAACGCTGAAGTCAGGATGTAAGTGGAAAATATCTCAACTGTTTTACAGGAATCAAACCAGACTTCCCATGTTGCCCTTCTTTATATCTCAATTACCCACATGTGGGACAACTATCCAATGACTCATTTTCCCCAGAATATAAAATGCAGTCATTTGAACATGCATGAATCTTCTGATAATTAAGTCCCAAATTTCGAACCAGCCTCTTACTCTCATAGTAATTTGCAGGCAAAACATTTCCTTCGGGTAACAGTATTTTAAGAAAAGAAAATATCTGGTCAAAACAATTGTTTGAAATTCCGTTATCTGATTTGATAGCCATAAATTTTGAAACTGCTTCTAATTTGCTCATCTTGTAGCCAGGATATAATGCATCCTCAGCAGACCTCAACAACTCATAAAATTCAGACGGTGCCAACTCAGGATTTGAATCTATATCAGCTGGAGTTTCTGTATGTTGAACAGATGAACCTGCAATATCATGTACTAAATCTTGAAACCGGGATGGATCCGGAATCAAGTTGGTATCACCTACTCTGGAACTGCATTCACCGTGTTGATACCAAAAAACATAATCTGGTTGAAAACCAAAACGCAAGAGATGTCCCCCCACTTTTTCAAACGTGTCAAACGTTCTCAATGTACATTTTCTATAAGGGAATTTTATTTTGCCTTCTGAAACAAATTCTGGAATTGATGCCGCAAATGATAAAAAAGTCTCCACACCCTCTATATATACTAGATTTAAACCAGAACTGTTTGGATTTCTACGTTGATTTATCCATATGCAGTCATCTAATAATTACTGTTGACGACCTTGTTGTTCCATATTTTTCTATAAAATATAAAATCATTACTGGTTTTGAATAATTTGTTAGAAAAAACACTCAAGCAAGGATTGAATATGTTGAGAATAAAGCAAAACCTGTTACAAATATTGATAATTTTAATATTATATCAATTTTTTATTTTTTTAACAATACTAATATAATTTTTTCATAAATATTAATTATATAATAATAACATTATTACATTATTTGTATATTTTATTATTATTATTAAAATAATATAATTTTCTATATTATATACAATTCTCCTTTCATCTGTGTGTTTAACATTCTGTCTCCACATGTAATATTTGCATTCACTTTCACCTCTCCATTGGAGAGTAGGTTGATAATTTTGAAAAAGAATGCAAATATTACATGTGGAGACAGAAAACACACAGATGAAAAGGGAATTGTATATAATATAGAAAATTATATTATTTTAATATTAATAATAAAATATAAAAAATAATGTAATAATGTTATTATTCCTAATTATTGGTAATTATTCCTAATTATTGGTAATTATTCATAATTATTGGTAATTATTCAAAATTATTGGTAATTATTCCAAATTATTGGTAATTATTCCTAATTATTGGTAAATATTGGTAATTATTGGTAAATATTGGTAAATATTGGTAAATATTAGTAAATATTGGTAAATATTGGAAAATATTGGTAAATATTGGTAAATATTGGAAAATATTGGTAAATATTGAAAAATATTGCTAAATATTGGAAAATATTGGTAAATATTGGAAATTATTGGAAAATATTGGTAATTATTGGAAAATATTTCCAATTATTGGTAATTATTACTAATTATTCCTAATTATTACTAATTATTGGTAATTATTACTAATTATTGGTAATTATTACTAATTATTACTAATTATTACTAATTATTACTAATTATTATTAATTATTACCAATTATTATTAATTATTGGTAATTATTGGTAATTATTACTAATTATTGGTAATTATTACTAATCATTACTAATTATTACTAATTATTGGTAATTATTACTAATTATTATAAATTATTGGTAATTATTACTAATTATTGGTAATTATTACAAATTATTGGTAATTATTACTAATTATTGGTAATTATTACTAATTATTGTTAATTATTACTAATTATTGGTAATTATTACTAATTATTGGTAATTATTACTAATTATTGGTAATTATTACTAATTATTGGTAATTATTACTAATTATTACTAATTATTACTAATTATTACTAATTATTACTAATTATTACTAATTATTACTAATTATTGGTAATTATTACTAATTATTGGTAATTATTACTAATTATTGGTAATTATTACAAATTATTGGTAATTATTACTAATTATTGGTAATTATTACTAATTATTACTAATTATTACTAATTATTACTAATTATTATTAATTATTACTAATTATTGGTAATTATTGGTAATTATTACTAATTATTGGTAATTATTACTAATTATTACTAATTATTACTAATTATTGGTAATTATTACTAATTATTGGTAATTATTACCAATTATTATTAATTATTGGTAATTATTACTAATTATTGATAATTATTACTAATTATTGGTAATTATTACTAATTATTGGTAATTATTACTTATTATTGTTAATTAATACTAATTATCGGTAATTATTAATAATTAGTGGTAATTAATACTAATTATTGGTAATTATTACTAATTATTGGTAATTATTACTAATTATTGCTAATTATTACTAATTATTACTAATTATTACTAATTATTGGTAATTATAACTAATTATTACTAATTATTGGTAATTATTACTAATTATTACTAATTATTACTAATTATTACTAATTATTACTAATTATTACTAATTATTACTAATTATTACTAATTATTGATAATTATTGCTAATTATTGGTAATTATTATTAATTATTGGTAATTATTACTAATTATTACTAATTATTACTAATTATTACTAATTATTACTAATTATTGGTAATTAGTACTAATTATTACTAATTATTGGTAATTATTATTAATTATTACTAATTAGTGGTAATTATTGGTAATTATTTCTAATTATTACGAATTATTGGTAATTATTACTAATTAGTACCAATTATTACTAATTATTGGTAATTATTGATAATTATTGGTAATTATTACTAATTATGGGTAATTATTGGTAATTATTACTAATTATTACTAATTATTGGTAATTATTACTAATTATTGTTAATTATTACTAATTATTGGTAATTATTACTAATTATTACTAATTATTACGAATTATTGGTAATTATTACTAATTATTGGTAATTATTACTAATTATTGGTAATTATTTCTAATTATTTGTAATTATTACTAACTATTACTAATTATTCCTAATTATTACTAATTATTACTAAGTATTACTAATTATTGGTATTTATTGGTAATTATTACTAATTATTGGTAATTATTAATAATTATTACTAATTATTACTAATTATTACTAATTATTTGTAATTATTACTAATTATTACTAATTATTACTAATTATTGGTAATTATTACTAATTATTGGTAATTATTACTAATTATTGGTAATTATTACTAATTATTGGTAATTATTACTAATTATTGGTAATTATTACTAATTATTTGTAATTATTACTAATTATTGGTAATTATTACGAATTATTAGTAATTATTACGAATTATTAGTAATTATTACTAATTATTACTAATTATTACTAATTATTACTAATTATTACTAATTATTACTAATTATTACGAATTATGGGTAATTATTACTAATTAGTGGTAATTATTACTAATTATTGTTAATTATTGGTAATTATTACTAATTATTACTAATTATTGGTAATTATTACTAATTATTGGTAATTATTACTAATTATTGGTAATTATTACTAATTATTGGTAATTATTACTAATTATTACTAATTATTACTAATTATTGGTAATTATTACTAATTATTACTAATTATTACTAATTATTGGTATTTATTACTAATTTTTAGTATTTATTCTTAATTATTGGTAATTATTACTAATTATTCCTAATTACCATTAACTATGAACAATGAATACTAATAATTTAAATTTGTTAAGTAACAAAACAAT
This sequence comes from Viscum album, assembly GCA_963277665.1. Classification (NCBI taxonomy): domain Eukaryota; kingdom Viridiplantae; phylum Streptophyta; class Magnoliopsida; order Santalales; family Viscaceae; genus Viscum; species Viscum album. The sequence goes on from CAUJRU010000060.1 coordinate 1,130,862, forward strand.
GTAAACATAATTAAATTACAACTAATTAAGAATTATTGAAACTAATAAAAAATTTAAAATAAATATTAAATTAAAATGAACATAAATACCTTTAAAATTAATCTGAGGTTGATCTCTGATCATTGTTGAAAACTTCAATCTCAACTCCGGAAAAAAAAATTAAACTCAAGAAACGCTGAACTCTAAAAATAGTGTTTTGAGAGAAGTAGAAGATCGATTTTGAGAATGAATGAAAAAAACGGATGAGGGGTATTTATAGGTTAGATTATTTGCGACGGGATACCGGTCGCAAATAGTAGTATTTGTGACGGGTCCCGTCGCAAATACCTTAGCCCGCATTGATTACGGTCAACGGTTAAATAGCTATTTGCGACGGGTCCCGTCGCAAATAATAACCTGCCGACATTCTATTTGCGACGGGGGTATATTCCCGTCGCAAATATCTTTTACCGCCGCCGGTTATTTGCGACGGGCGGTAACCGCTCGTCACAAATAACTTTCCCGCGATTTGGCGCGCAAAGCGCGCCAGTCCTTTTACGACGGGGAAAGCTAACCCGCCGCAAATAACTACTTATTTGCGACGGGGGAATTCCCCCGTCGCAAATAAGTTTCTAACGGGACTATTTGCGAAGGGATTTATCCCCGTCGGAAATAACCCGTCGCAAATGCCCATTTTTTCCGTAGTGTATGTTAATAATTCACATTGAGGATCTTTTAAGGTTTAGAGGTTTAAAGAACTAAGCCATAACTATTAAATTACATCTAAAAAATTACAATGTAGACACTTCTACTCAGTATCTATTTTTTTATGAAATATAAACTCTTGTAAAAAAGTCATGTCTTGTTCCATGTTTTTAGATTGCATAACTTTTCCATGATCCCATCCTTGACCCTATTCATCTTTAAGTCATGTGAAAAACATTTCAAAGACTTGTGATGAGAGTAAAAAGCTCAGTAAGGGATACACAAAGAAGGAAAATTGTTTTTTTTACAAACAAAAAGTAAACCCTAAATTCATTATCACAAGTAATACATTTCAGCTTTATTAGTAGTAAAGAATATTCAATAAATAAAAGATAATTGCTTACCATTTTATAAAAAAAAATATTACCATAAAACCCATAGAAATCATGAATAACATATAAATGAATCTTGGGATATATACAAACTTAATAGGAATAAGCATACGATCGATATCCACACATATCACTAAATGGAATAGCCATACGGCCAAGTTCCATACCCAATGCATTAGAGGTTATAGCGTAACCAACCATCCTGGTTTATCATGAAACCACCCATCATTTGGTTTTTCACATAACCACCCGTCAAAGATCCAAGTACCATTATAAAATCATAACACATAAAATATTGAAAATATAAACATTACACTAATAAAATTTCACTTGAAATTACAAGAAGTCATTCCAAGATATTTAAATAATCAATCCATTTCAAAAACGATATTCAATACCAAAACTCCCAAAAAAATTATAAGGGGTTTTTTTCATTTTACAAAACATTAAAAATTATAGAGGAATCAAAATAATAATTATAGCGGTGGAGAGGACATTGTCACTTCATACATTAAAAAACATTCCTTTTTGTCATTTAGTAAAATGATTCATAGAAAAAGATTCTCATTTAATGAAAGTAAATTTCAAAGAGTTTTATAATATACTTGGTAGAAGAATGAGGTGTATAATATCAAAACATGCGTTAATAAAAGGAGATTGACACGAAGTCCCTTACCTTGTGTCTGGCTTGACTTGTTCGTTCTTTAATTTCCATTTAATCGGGTAACACTCCTTGGTTTGAACCAAAAGGATTCCTTGAAGTGCCTTCTACCTAAGGTAATGCTTATAAGAGGAAGATAGGGATGCATGGATCTTATTTTGGTATTGGTTGGAAGAACAAATGGGGTTTAAGAGGCGTGGGTAAGGGTTAGATGTGATCGCTTTTTATAAGAGGGAGGATGGGCTCTTTAGGAATGTTTGTAAATATTAATTTATTATAAATTTAATTTCGATTTCAAAAGGTCACAAACTCTATACATTCGATGATAAGATGACTACTATTTGAAATAAAATCTTCCAATAATAATTTTATATGTTTGGAATATTTTTTAATCCTTATCTTCTTTATTTAACCCTTTGTTAACTTATTTTTCTTTTATCATGTCTTCTTTTATATTCATACTATGTGGTTAATATATTTACTATAAAATCTTAATCTAAACAAAAGTGATTTATTAATGACATTATAATCCTTATCTAAATAATTTGGTTGAATCTTATATTTTTGGGATTATTATATAAATTTATAAAATATTAATTGATTTAAAAACTCATTAATGTCAATTTTTATACTATTAATATCATGACTTTTTAAAAAATCAAAACCCACTTGATTATTTCGAAAAAACATCATTAATTTATATATAACAAGTCATCATAATATATAAAATGCTTTTATGGCATGAAAAGGTTCAAAATAAATTTATTTCATTATTTATAATAACAAAAAAATTAAATCGTTCATTAATGAGTTAATCATTACATCCTCATTGTGTCATAAATTAAAAAATTTATTTAATGTATAAAAATTATAAATAAATTAACATTATTTTTTAAATATATTTATATTTATAATGACTATTTAAAGTCAAATATATCAATTATATAACCCCACATTAAAACTGTTTTATCAAAATAATACATGTTTATGATATTTTTATTTTTGCATTAAAATAAAAGTTATTAATTCCATTATCTTACCCAAATGGCTTTCTAAGGCCAAAAGTTCTACCCAAGGATTTTATTTGTCATCCATGACTCATATTCAATGTTTAGGAAATGTTTTAAGGTAATTTTATATAATTATAATATTATTTTTACCTTGAATTGCCATATTTACCTTTAACCGTGGTAAATAAAAGTCAAAAGTTACTATTCACCAAAAATTATTTTCATCTTATTGAACAAAATATTTCTTAGTGATTATAACCATGTATTTTGGATTTTTGAAATTCAATTTAGGGAAGCGGTAAAATTTCATTTAAATGAAAATGTCGGGTTTTTAACTACTATGTAGTGTTTTCACTATTCATAAAAAATTGAACGTTTTCAGAAAAATACCAAAAAATTCAGCCAATGAGAAATTTAATATTCCAAAATAATAAATGATATCTATTTTACTAAATTCAAAACATATAATTTTAATTAATTATATTAAAATTAATTTTCGTTGTAAGAACCAAAAAGCGTGTTTTTAAGAAATAATAACTATCAAAAGGCTGACATTTTTTTATATCAAATTTCAAAGTGAAATTACTTCCAATGACCAAAATTTGATTAAATGGTTAAAATATAATCCAATTAAACTTTAAAACCATTCTAAAAGATAATATAACAATGTACATAAATTATATTAATAGGCCGTTTTGAATTAAAATGCAGTATTTTTCACTATTCATTAAAAAAATGAACTTTATCAAAAAAATACCAAAATTTCATCCTAAGTAAAGTTTTATTTATTTATTATAAAGAATAATTTTATTTTGTCAAATATAAAATATAAAAGTGACAAAAACTAGATTAAAAAAGGGTTCGACATTAAAAGGCGGTAAATCGACCTTTTAAAGAATACTAGAGTATTTATGCTTAAAATTGGATTCATTCACATTTTAAGAATCCGACTCTTATTTGATAAACGTAAAAACATTTAACAAACATTTTTAATAATATTGTAGTTTTTCTGTTCATTCCTTCCAATACAACGACTAAGTGTTAAGTACCATTTAAAATAATAATACTATATAATTATTTTTCAGAATAACTCAACATTGTGTGTAATGTAAGATTTAAAAGAAACCCGTTATTGTGTATTAGGAATTCCATAAAACATAGAATCCCCCTTCATGTAAAATTAATATTTAATTCCCAAATATTAATAAATATTAAAATGTAATATTCTTTGTTTACCTGGGATGTTACATCCTTACCGCCTTTTGCAAATTACATCCTTAAAATTTTATTCACTTATCAAATAAATGGGGGTATTTATCCATCATTGATTTTTCAGATTCCCACGTTGCCTCTTTAACCATATGTTATTTTCACAAAACCATTTTCTGATTAATTACCTTATTCTGTAACACATTCTCTCTCCGGTCAAGAATCTGGATTGGTTGTTCATCATAAGAGAGATTCTCTTCCAACAGAACCACCTCATGGCTCAAAACATGAGATTGATCAGGCATATACTTTTTTGTCACGAACCGCCTTCACCAAAAAGAGGGAAGGGTCAGTAGATTTCCAGGCCCTTCAATCTTTATGTTGAAGGAGATATAATGACCCCCAAGACCCACCTTCAATAGGTCCCGGAGTGGCGACTAGCACCAAGGGTATAGAAATTACACACAAATGGAAGGCATTACACCTATTTGTTTTATAGGATCGGGAGATAAGATGATGAAACCCAACAACACCAAAACTAAATTAAAAGTAAAGACAAAAGTAAACCATTCCCACATGCATGTTCCAATAGTAAAAGCCACAAAGTACAAAAGTGACTACAAGGGTAAGTACCAAAGAAGAAAAAAAAACAGCAACTGCAACTGCCCCAAAGGTCCGAGCTAGTAAGGTCCTGCGCGATCCCCGAAGTCCTCCTGGAATTCTGAAATCATATTTATATACGTAGGGTGAGCATAGAAGTACACTCAGTACGGAAAACTAAAGACTCTCGTGCACATGTGGGGGAACGTACTAAAGTCCTGTGAGAAGGAGTAAACCAAACACCCAACAAGGTAAACTATCCACCCAAGCCTCACCAAGGCACACTCCCCAAATAACTCAAGTCAAGTAATATATATAATAAGAGCAAATCAATGTTTGGGTACCCCACACCACTCTCCCACTGGTTATTGAGAAATCCTATGCATCGAACCAATACCGCCATTCTCACCGCAGTCCCACTGCCACACCATCCCGCACACACCTGGGCCACAACCACACGCAGTCCCACTGTCGAATCCCTCCCACAAACACCTGGGCCACAACTATCACATGTAACCACGCCTGCAAACACCTAGGCCAGAACAAACACTACCACGCCCGAAGACACCTGGGCTAGAAGATCCACTGCCACGCCCGAAGACACCTGGGCCACATCCCGAAGACACTTGGGAAACCACCTGCCGCACACACCTGGCCAACCACCACACTACCCTGCCCGAAGATTCTTGGGCTACTAATAGACCTCATGTCATCACAGCCTGCCCGAAGATACTTGGGCTATCTGGGAAAGGGAGCAGAAAAGAAGCTAATAACCAGCCACTAATAATAGTGTTGGGAAAAATACCCTCCCCTGTGAAATGGGGGTGTTCGACACTAAGTGCTCAACTTGGGTGGGGTGAGAATAAGAAACACAAAACTAAAAATATAAGTATAGGTAACAAGCACTCACCCAAAGTTTAGGTTTTTCTTCATCCAGCCTAATGGACACAAACAACCCTCAAGTCCGAGTCACGACTCTCGCCAACAAAACCCATTTGTCCCATTCTTGTTTCATGTTCAGTAATAATGTTTAAATAAGTTTATGCACTACTGGAAAACTAACACCATAAGAATAACCAAGGAAAAGAAACCATCCAAACGTCTATTTAAGTATCCACACCCGGTTCTCTTGTAAAGTCACAAAAACAAAGGAATAAGTGAGATCCCTCAAAGTACTAGAACCAAAGACAACCCCGAGACACTACCCCGTGTCCCCAAAAGCGGTTTCTCATCAATAGAGAATCACACCCTAATTCGTGATATAAACAAGGTAACCACCCGGTCTTAAAATCCCCAACCACCGAATCCGTAACAACAGGGAATCCCATTCCCAATTTCACAACCACCGAGATTATAAAAACAAGGGATCTCATCCCCTACCACATCTCCAGCAATCGTCCTGTAAATGAAAACAAACAAACCACTACCACCAACACAAAGCAGGGCCATGCCGGTATTTTCAGATTTATAAGATTTAACACACTCCATGATTTCAATTCTGTGTCTTGACCGGGGTTATCACAGAAGGGATTGATCCTGGTGGTTTCAATTATTTAGCCAGATATATGTGATTAAACAAAATTCCTTTACACAGAAAGGGTTATCCACCACAAACACGATCCATTTAAACATCACCAGAGGTAAGGGTTTGTTAGTGCACAGACAACAACCACCAATGACCTCGATTTTCAGTAGTCGTAAGCCGCACAATTAATAAAGAAGATCATAATATAAAACAACATCAATGATCACAACACCCCCCTTCTTTCTTTAAAGAATCCATTCATTATCTTTATTTAGGTCTGGTTTATCCAATTCTACAAAATCAAAATCATTCCCACCCCGCATGATACATAAAAGAGAGAGGCGAATGAGAAATTCCCTACTTGTTGATCAACAATCGACGCTTAGGCCAGGCACAGAACTTCACGCATAGCGATGTAGCTCGCCTGAATGAAAATCGCCTCGTCTGAATGAAGGGTACTCCTTATAGAGGGTGATCATGAAAAGAATAACCCACGCCGGACCACTTAGTTATAAGGGTCTCGGAAGGATGAGATAAGAATACAAAACCGTGTGAGCGGGGGTCGTGGGTTGACCACGCGGCCCCCCAAGTCATTAGAGGTCAGGCAGTTTAAACCAATGCACACACTAGGTTAAATCATTAATTATTTAGTTAAACATTTATGGGCGGTTACCGGGATTTAAAACAGGCTTAACCGGGTCTAAATAGGGTTTAAAATCATATTTGCGCAAGAAGGAGTGCTACTAGAAAGAACCCGCAGGTGTAGGCCAGAGACACCTGTAGCTGAGAGCTACCGGTGGGTGAAAGCTACCGGTAGGCTGCAGCTACCGGTGGACTTCAGCTACCGGTAGGCTGCAGCTACCGGTAGAACGAGCCACCGGTAGACAGAGCTACCGGTAGGCCGAGCTACCGGTAGACAGAGTAACCGGTAAGCCTACAACCGGTAGTGTAAGGCTACCGGTAGACAGAGATACCGATAGGCATGCTACCGGTAGGATAAGGTTACCGGTAGACAGACCTACTGGTAGGCCTACTACCGGTAGGCTAAGGCTACCGGTAGACAGAGCTACTAGTAGACAGAGCTACCGGTAGGCCTGCTATAGGTAGGCTAAGGCTACCAGTAGATAGAGCTACCGGTAGGCCTCCTACTAGTAGGCTAAGGCTATAGGTAGGCCTACCTTTGGGCCAACGTCACTGAGATTCCCAGACCAGAAAATCCAACATGATATTTTCACAAAGTAATAGACCCCTAAAACCCGGGCCATTACATCAGATACCTCTTAAACGATTCTTGTCCTAGAGAATCAAAACAAACCAGAAGGAAAGAAAGGGTTTGAATAACCTCCTCGAAAGATACATCTTAGGAGTGAACCCATTCTAACTAAAAACACTTCCCTGTCAAGAACCAAGCAACATACCATGTCAAACTGCCCAGGCATGTGGGTTGGGGAGTCTCCTCCCCCATGTCAAAATATTATCCACTTTGGGCAGCACTGACTCTCCTGCACGGGTTTAATCGCATCCACCTTAATGTGTCTTGATTAGGGGTCAGGTTCTCTCCTACCCCTTAGCCAGGGATTTTCACACACATTCAGAGGAAAGAAAACCAGTACATTTCATATCCAAAAAGAAAAAATGTTCTACCACAACATGTAAAAAAAAGAAAAAAACTCAAAACAACTCTGGGTATTGGGTACGCATCTGTGCTTCCCTCTCCCACGTACTCTCCTCAAGCCCACCATGTCTCCACAACACACGAACCAAGGGAATAGTTCACCCACGAAGCACCTTCTCCTTGTGATCCTCGATCATCACTGGTCTCTCCACAAAAGTCATGTCATCCACTGATACCATTCTGTCACGACCCGCCTTCACCAAAAGGAGGGAAGGGTATGCAGATTTCCAGGCCCTTCCTTATTTAAGTTTAAGGAGAGATAATGACCCCCGAGACCCACCTTCAATAGGTCCCGGAGTGGCGACTAGCACCAAGGGTATAGAAATTACACACTAATGGAAGGCATTACCCCTTTTTGTTATATAGGATCGGGAGATAAGATGATGAAACCCAACAACACCAAAACTAAAAGAAAAGTAAAGCCAAAATTAAACCATTCCGACATGCACGTACCAAAAAGTAAAAGCCACAAAGTACAAAAAGTTACTACAAAGGTAAGTACCAAAGAAAGAAAAATAGAAAATGCAACTACCCCAAAGGTCCCAGCTAGTATGGTCATGCGCGATCCCTGAAGTCCTCCTGGAAACCTGAAAGCAGTTTTATATACGTAGGGTGAGCATACAAGTACAATACACTCAGTAGGGAAAACCAAAGACTCTCGTGCACAAGTAGGGGAACATACTAAAGTCCCGTGAGAAGAAGGAGTAAACCAAACACCTAACAAGGTAAACTATCCACCCAATCCACACCAAGACACACTCCCCAAATAACTCATGTCAAGTAATATATATAATAAGAGCACATCGATGTTTGGGTACCCCGTGCCACTTTCCCACTGGTTATTGAGACATCCTACGCATCGAACCAATCCCGCCATTCTCACTGCAGTCCCACTACCACACCCGCCCGCCCACACCTGGGCCACAACCACACGCAGTCCCACTGCCGAATCTCGCCCGCAAACACATGGGCCACAACTAGCACATGTAACCTTGCTTGCAAACACCTAGGCCAGAACAACCACCGCCACGCCCGAAGACACATGGGCTAGAAGATCCACTGCCACTCCTGAAGACACCTGGGCCTCATCCCAAAGACACTTGGGAAACCACCTGACGCACACACCTAGCTAACTACCACACTACCCTGCCCTAAGATTCTTGGGCTAATAATAGACCTCAGGCCATCACAGCCTGCCCAAAGATACTTGGGCTATCCAGGAAAGGGAGTAGAAAAGGAGCTAATAACCAGCCACTAATAATAGTGTTGGAAAAAACACCCTCCCCTATGAAATGGGGGTGTTAGACACTAAGTGATCAACTTGGGTGGGGCGCGAATAAGAAACAAAAAACTACAAATATAAGTATAGGTAACAAGCACTCACAAAATGTCTAGGTTTTTCTTCATCTAGCCTAAAGGGCACAACATCACTCAAGTCTGAGTCATGACTCTCACCAACAAAACTCATTTGTCCCATTCTTGTTTTCATGTTCAGTAGCAATATTTAATTAAGTTCTTCACCTACTTGGGATACTAGTAAACATTGGAATGAGGCCAGGAAAGCAAACAGTCAAGCATCAACCATAACACCCACACCCAGTTCTCTCGTAAAGCCACATCAACTAAAGAGAACCCTAAGTTACAACCCCATGCCCAATATCCGAGAGCAAAAAGGGCTTCTCAACAACAGAGGATCCCACCCCAATTCATGATATAAACAAGGTAACCACCCGGTCTCAGAACTCAAAACCACCGAATCCATAACAACAGAGGATCCCATCCCCAATTTTATAACCACCAAGAGTATAAAAACAGGGGATCCCATCCCCTCCCACATCTCCAGCAATCGGCCCATAAAATAAAACAACCAAACCACTACCACCAACACAAATCAGGGCCATGCCTGTATTTTCAGATTTATAAGATTTAACACACTCCATGATTTCAATTCCGTGTCTTTTCTGGGATTATCACAGAATGGATTGATCATGGTGCTTTCAATTATTTAGCCGGATATACGTGATTAAATAAAATTCCTTTACACAGCAAGGGTTATCCCCCACAAACACGATCCATTTGAACATCACCAAAGGTAAGGGTTTGTTAGTGTATAGACAACGACCACCAACGGCCTCGATTTTCAGTAGGCATATGCCGAACAATTCAGAAAGAATATCATAATATAAAACAGCATCAACGATCACATACCCCCCTTATTTCTTTAAATAATCTGTTCATTATCTTTATTTAGGTCTTGTTTATCCAATTATACAGAATCAAAAGCATGCCCACCCCGTATGATACAAAAAAGAGAGAGACAAAGGAGAAATTCTCTACTTGTTGATCAATGATCGACACTTAGGCCGAGCGCGGAACTTCACGCATAGCGATGCGGCTCGCCTGAACAAAAATTGCCTCATATGAACAAAGGGTACTCCTCGCAGAGGGTGATTGAGAAAAGAAGAACCCACGCCGAACCACTTAGTTATAAGGGTCGCGGACGGTTGAGATAAGAACGCGAAACCGTGTGATCGGGGGTCGTGGGTTGACCACGCGACCCCAAACGTCATTAGAGGTCAGGCGGTTTAAACCGACGCACACACCAGGTTAATTCATTAAATATTTAGTTAAACATTTATGGGCGGTTACTGGGATTTAAAACAGGCTTAACCGGGTCAAAATAGGGTTTAAAATCCTATTTGTGCAAGAAGGAGCGCTATTGGAAAGAACCCGTAGGGGTAGGGCAGAGCCACCGGTAGCTGAGAGATACTAGTGGGTGATAGCTACCGGTAGCCAAGAGCTACCGGTAGCCGATAGCCACTGGTAGCCGAGCTACCAGTAGGCTACAGATACCAGTAGACATCCGCTACTGGTAGGCTGCAGCTACCGGTAGACCGAGCCACCGGTAGACAGCGCTACCGGTAGCCCTGCTACCGGTAGGCTAAGGCCACTGGTAAACAGATCTACCCGTAGCCCTACTACCGGTAGGCTAAGGCTACCAGTAGATAGAGCTACAGGTAGACAGAGCTACCGGTAGGCCTGCTACCGATAGGCTAAGGCTACCGGTAGACAAAGCTACCTGTAGGCCTGCTACCTGTAGGCTAAGGCTACTGGTAGGCCTATCGTTGGGCCAACTTCACCGAGATTCCCAGACCAGAACACCCAACACGAGATTTTCACAAAGTAATGGACCCCTAAAAATCGAGCCATTACATTAGATACCTCTTAAACGATTCTCATCCTCGAGTATCAAAACAAACCAGAAGGAAAGAGAGGGTCCGAACAACCACCTCGAAAGATACCTCTTAGAAGTGAACCCATGCTAACTAAAAACACTTCCCTGTCAAGAACCAAGCAACATACCATGTCAAACTGCCAATGCATGTGGGTTGGGGAGTCTCCGCCCCCCATGTCAAGATATTATCCGATTTGGCCAGCACTGACTCGCCCACATGAGTTTAATCACATCCACCTTAATGTGTCTTGATTAGGGGTAGGGTTCTCTCCTCCCCCATAGCCAGGTATTTTCACACACATTCAGAGGAAATAAAACCAGTACATTTGATAGCCAAAAAGACAAAACGTTCTACCACAACAGGTACAACAACAAACAAAAATCAAAACAACTATGGGTATTAGGTACGCATCTATGATTCCCTCTCCCACACACTCTCCTCATGCCCACCATGTCTCCACAACACAAGAAACAAGGGAATGGTTCACCCATGAAGCACATTCTCCTTGCGATCCTCAATCATCACTAGTCTCTCCACAAAAGTCACGTCGTCCTCGATGTCCATCTCACCCCAATCAAGGACGTGTGAATCGTCATACAGATACCGACAGAGCTGGGACACATGGAAGAAATCATGTATCCTCAGTAGCGGCGGTGGTAACGCTAGCTGATAATCCACTTCGCCGACCCACCATAACACTTCGAAGGGTCTGATGAACTTGGGAGGAAGCTTACTCCCCTTTCTGAACCTCCGCTGCCCACGCCAAGGGGAGACCTTCAAGAACACGTGGTCTCCAACCTCAAACTCCAAGGGCCTCCTCCTGGTATCAGCATAAAACTTTTGTCGGTCCTGGGCCGCCTTCATACTTTCCTGTATGAGCTGAAACTTCTCTATCGTTCTCTGTACCACCTCCGGGCCAAGGATTCCTGCCTCTCCTACTTCGGTCCAACACACAAGTGAACGACATGGACTTCCATACAAGGCTTCAAACAGGGACATACCAATGGTAGAGTGGTAGCTATTATTGTAGGAAAACTCTACCAGGGGTAAGTATCCCACCCATGATCCTCCTAAGTCCAAAACACATGCCCGCAGCATATCCTCCAACGTCTGGATGCTGCGCTTTGTCTGCCCATCTGTCTGGGGGTGGAAAGCAGGGATAAGGCATAGTTGGGTTCCAAAATCATTATGCGAACCCCACCAGACTCGTGAGGTAAAACTTTCATCCCTATCCGAGACTATAGACCTCAGAAATTCATGAAACCGCACCACCTCATCCACGTCCCTTCGCGCCAAAGCATCAACCACACTCGACTCCCTGATCTCTAGAAGGTGAGCCAATTTCATCAACCAGTCCACTACCACCCAGATGGTGTCATATCCCCCTTGGAACTTGGGTAGTCCCATGATGAAATCCATCGATATGTCATCCCACTTCCACTCGGGGACATCTAGAGGCTGCAGAAGGCTGCCTGGAACTCGGTGTTCAGTCCTCACTTGCTGACACACTAAGCACTTGGCCACAAACTCTGCCACCGCTCGCTTAACTTCGGGCCACCAAAACTACCTCTTCAGTCCCTGGTATATCTTGGAAACTCCTGGGTGTACCACCAGGGATGAGTTGTGAAACTCACTGAGAACCCTACCGCGCATCACTTCTGGAAAAAACAACCTTCCCTGGAAAAGCATTCGGTTCTGACCATCCTCTGTCAATCCTTCAGGGGCATTGCCCAGGTCAACTCGGTCACGCATCACTTTGCACTCTAGGTCTCTCCACTGAGACTCCTCCACTTACGGAAACAGAGACGACTTCACTATCATCTGATATAGGCAACCTTTACTGCTATGCATCCTCACATCTAGGTGTAAGGCAGCCAACTCCTCCATCGCCTTGCAGGAATCCGCTGACTCTTGGACCACATCCTTCTACGTCCTCCTACTCAAGGCATAGACCACTAAATTTCCCTTTCCCTTAGTATAAGAGATCTCGAAGTCATAATCCTAGAGGAACTCCACCCATCTACACTAGCGCAAGTTTATGTCTTTCTGGGAGAAGATATACCTCAAGATTTTGTGATCTGTGAAGACCACAAAGCATTCTCCGATGAGGTAGTGCCACTATAACTTTAGCACAAAAACGACCGCTGCAAGCTCCAAGTCGTGGGTGACATAATTACACGCATGGGGGCGTAGCTGCCTGAACCCATAAGAGATCACCCCTTGTCGTTGCATCAACACACATCCCAGGCCTTGTCCTGAAGCATCACAGAAAACCTCATATGCCGCCCCTTCTTCTTGAAATTTCAGAACTAGGGCACTGACCAACTTGTCCTTCAAATAGCTAAAGGCTGACTCGCACCGCTCAATCCACATGAAAACCTGGTCTTTCTTGGTCAGGGATGTCAAAGGGGCTGCAACTCGGGAGAAGTTGGGTATGAACCTCTGATAGTAACCCACCAGCCCGAGGAAACTACGGACCTCTGCCACATTCTTGGATGATTCCCAAGAAACAACTGCCTCAACTTTTGATGGGTCCACCGCTACCCCCTACTCGAACACCACGTCCCAAGGAAGTGCACTTCTCCTGTCCAAAACTTTCATTTTGACAACTTCCCATAGTGCTAATGCTGTCATAGGACCTCCAAAACCATCCTCAGGTGCTCTTCATTGTCCTCCTCTAATCTCAAATAGATCAGGATATCGTCGATGAACAAAACCACGAACAGATCCAAGTACTCCCGAAAGATGGAGTTCATAAGCCCCATGAACACAGCCGGGGCGTTCGTAACACCAAAGGGCATGACCAAGAACTTGATTTGTCCATATCTGCACCTGAATGCTGTCTTTGGGATGTCACTTTCCTTCACTCTCAGCTGGTGATACCTAGAACGCAGGTCAATATTCGACAACCATCATGCCCCTTTCAGCTGGTCGAAAAGATCATCTATCCTCGGAAGAGGGTATGGATTCTTGATCGTCACCTGATTCAGCCTCCTGTAGTCTATACAAAACTTGAGACCACCGTCTTCCTTCTTTGCGAACTAGAATGGAGCACCCCACAGTGACACACTCGGCTGAACATAACCCCTCTTCATCAGATCGTCAATCTGAATCTGCAACTCCCGTAGCTCTGAAGGTGCCATCCGGTAAGGAGCCATCTAGATTGGACGAGCGTCGGACTACATGTCTATCCCAAACTCGATATCATGTCATGGGGGTAGAGTTGTCACCTACTCAGCGAAGACGTCCATAAACTCACGGATGATCTCTGGCACTTCCACTATCTCAGCATCTACTGGTTCTACTGACAGCTCAGCTAGCAAGGAGAGGAGGGGTTCCTCTCGCCTACTACCTTTCTGACTGCTCCGCTCGCCGGTGAAGGTAACACGCCAGCCGCCCATGTCCGAGAACACAACCCTTCTTCGGAAACAGTCGATGACAGCACACACATAGAATAGCCATTCGATGCCTAGGATGACATCATATGGCTATATCTATAGCAGAAGAAGATCCCTAATCGACTGATGTGGCCCTATCATCAGTCTGCATCCCCGACAAACAAACAACAATTCGGTCTGAACTTCGATTGGTATGCTCAACACCAGGGGAACTGGAAGTCTCTCGGCATCTAGGCCCAAGGCATGGGCTAGACTGGGTGCAACAAAGGAGTGCGAATCTATGGTATCGAACAAGGCAAAACCAAGGGTACGGAACAAACTAATCGTACCTCGAACAACCTCCAGCCCTGCTGGAACTGCTGCCTCTGTGGCATGTAGTTTTCCACGCCCAGCTCTTCTTCCCCTCAGCTGTCAGCCACCCCCCCACCCACACCCCAGTCGAGGTCCCTTTGGAGAGCCTTGAGGTCGGCCTCCTCCTCCTATGTCTTCCCTCGGAGGAGTGGGAGCTCATTGTCCCTGCTGCTACAGCTAGAAAGGTCTGGCTAGAAGCTACTGCTGGGGCGGGTGGTGAGGCTGTCCGCCACCACCGTACTGTACCTGGTCCGGGCACTGAATCCAGAGATATCCAGGGGTCCCATAGACAAAGCACTGTGGTCCCGGGCCCGTAAGAAATGGGCGAGGACCAGGGGTTCGAAACTGAAACTGTTGTGGCATACTCCCTGCCGGTCGGAACCTGGAGGGTCCTCACACTGGAGGCCTGGTGCTGATGGCCTTCCACTTCAATGGTCCTAGCTGGATCCCCTCTCGTGACACTCCTCCTAGGGCATTCATTCTCTCCACCACTTTGGACTTCTTCTGGACCTCTAAGTATGTCGGAAGGGTAAAGGGGGTAACAACATACTGGAGGGAGGGTCAGAGCGCCTCCTCCAAACATCTTTCCCGAGACTCCTCATCGGGAAAGAGGTCTGGAGAAAAACGTAGGAGGTCCATGAACTTGATCCCTATCTCCCTCACTGACATACTCCCCTGTTGGAGGGAGAATAGCTCCTGTCTCTTTTCCGCCTTCATCGTCGAGGAGAGGAATTCCGCCCGGAACTCCCTCTCAAAATCCGCCCTTGCCACCTCATCCTCTCTCCTCTCCCCTAGGTAAAGAGTCCACCACTAACGTGCCGACCCCCATATCTAGATGATGGCCAGAGGAACCCAGTACTTGATCGGGGCCCGAATCAAGCCAAAGGCTATCACCATCTCCTCTAGCCAGCTCTCCGTCTTCATATCAGAGGTGCTGCCCTCATACTGCTCGAGGGTCTGTTGCTGGAAGGCCTGAAGTGTGTTTTGCCTCTGGTCGTCCTCCTCCTCTCAATCAACTCTCTGTCGATCGGCCAAGGTAGTCTCTGGGGCCTCGATCGCATGTACCACACGTGGTCACCTTCAAGGTGCCATAGCTTCAAGGTAAACAAGGAATGCCTAAGCCCAAGTAGTGCAGAATGTCATTCTTTAAAACTTCTTAAACTTTTCATTTATTCTTCATTCCCAAAACACCCCAGAAACACAAGAACACAAGTCATTATGATGCATGTACCTTTCATAGGGTCTCTATACCTTGCGATCAGCGTGGCCTCACTTGGTCGTTCGGTAGGTCTAGAGTCCTTGCATCGGATCCCGGGGGGCCCTAAAATCCTGTGTCCTAGCTGGTCTTCCCTGGCCTAATTCACGCACCAAGGTCACCCAACATTGTTTCCCTACCATCCCAGGCAATCCTCACTGTGCCTAACTCTAGACTCCATCCTATCTCTCAACCTCCCTCTGATACCATTCTGTCACGACCCACCTTCACCAAAAGGAGGGAAGGGTCAGCAGATTGCCAGGCCCTTCCTTATTTAAGTTGAAGGTGGGTATCGGGGGTCATTATCTATTCTTCAACTTAATGAAGGAAGGGCCTGAAAATCTGCTGATCCTTCCCTCTTTTTGGTGAAGGCGGGTCATGACAGAACCAGTAGGCTGCAGCCACCGGTAGCTCAGCTACCGGTCGCTGTCACCCACTGGTAGCTCTCAGCTACCGGTGGCTCTGGCCTACCCCACGGGTTCTTTCTAGTAGCACTCTTTTTTGTGAAAATAGGGTTTTAAACCCTATTTGACCCCGTTAAACTCGTTTTAAAAGCCCTGTAATGTACTAAATGGTTTAATTAAATATTTAATGAATTAAGCATGTGTGTGCGCCAGTTTAAACCACCCGATCATTTTAATAACATGTGGGGTGTCTCAACCGCGTGGTCAACCCATGACCCCATGCCTTACGCGGTTTCACGTCCTAATCTCAACCGGCCCCAACCTTATAATCAAAAGGGTTCGTCATAGGGTTCTTTTCTCGTTCACCCTACACTAGAGTACCTTCGGTCAGACGATCCACTTTTCGTTCAAGCGAGCCGCATCACTATACGTGAAGTTCCGTGCTCGGCCTTAGCATCGATCGTTGATCAACAAGTAGGTAATTTCTCCTCCATCTCTCTCTTTTGTGTATCATGCGGAGTTAGCATGCTTCTAATTATATAGAATTAGATAAACCATACCTAAATGAAGATAATGAACTGGATTTTATAAAGAAAGAAGGGGGATGTGATTGTTGATGTTGTTTTATATTATGATCATCTTTCTGAATTGTGCGGCTTACGCCTACTAAAAATCGAGGTTGTTGGTGGTCATTGTCTGTGCACTAACGAACCCCTACCTCTGGTGATGTTTAAATGGAGCGTGTTTGTTGTGGATAACCCTTACTGTGTAAAGGAATTTTATTTAATCAGGTATATCCGGCTAAATAATTGAAAGCACCATGATCAATCCATTCTGTGATAATCCCGGAAAAGACACGGAATTGAAATCATGGAGTGTGTTAAATCTTATAAATCTGAAAATACCGGCATGACCCTGATTTGTGTTGGTGGTAGTGGTTTGGTTGTTTTATTTTATGGGCCGATTGCTGGAGATGTGGGAGGGGATGGGATCCCCTGTTTTTATACTCTTGGTGGTTATAAAATTGGGGATGGGATCCTCTGTTGTTATGGATTCGGTGGTTTTGAGTTCTGAGACCGGGGGGTTACCTTGTTTATATCATGAATTGGGGTGGGATCATCTGTTGTTGAGAAGCCCTTTTTGCTCTCGGATATTGGGCATGGGGTTGTAACTTAGGGTTCTCTTTAGTTGATGTGGCTTTACGAGAGAACTGGGTGTGGGTGTTATGGTTGATGCTTGACTTTTTTCTTTCCAGAACTTGGGCCTATGTTTACTAGTTGCCCAAGTAGGTGTAGAACTTAATAAAATATTTCTACTGAATATAAAAACAAGGAAGGGATAAATGGGTTTTGGTTTTGTGTGAGTTGTGACTTGGACGTAGTGATGTTTGTGCTCTTTAGGAGGGCTGAAGAAAAACCTAAACTTTGGGTGACTGATTGTTACCTATACATATACTTGTAGTTTTGTGTTTCTTGTTCGCGCCCACCCAAGTTGAGCACTTAGTGCCGAACACCCCCATTTCATGGGGGAGGGTGTTTTCCCAACACTATTATTAGTGGCTGGTTATTAGCTCCTTTTATACTCCCTTTCTCAGATAGCCCAAGTATCTTCGAGCAGGCTGTGATGGCCTGAGTTCCATTATTAGCCCAAGAATCATCGGGTAGGGTTGTGTAGTGGTTGGCCAGGTGTGTAAGGCAGGTGGTTTCCCAAGTGTCTTCGGGATGAGGCCCGGATGTCTTCAAGCGTGGTAGTGGATCTTCTAGCCCAGGTTTCTTTGGGCGTGGCGGTGGTTGTTCTGGCCTAGGTGTTTGTAGGCGTGGTTACGTGTGACAGTTGTGGCCCAGGTGTTTGCGGGTGGGATTTGACAGTGGGATTGTGTGTGGTTATGGACCAGGTGTGTGCGGGCGGGTGTGGTAGTGGGACTGTGGTGAGAATGGTGGGATTGATTCGATGCGTAGGATGTCTAAATAACCCGTGGGAAAGTGGTGTGGGGTACCCAAAAATCGATTTGCTCTTATTATATATATTAATGAGTTGCGTTATTTGGGGAGTGTGCCTTAGTGAGGCTTGGGTGGATATTTTACCTTGTTAGGTGTTTGGTTTACTCTGTTCTCTCAATGGGACTTTAGTATGTTCCCCCACTTGTTCACAAGAGTCTTTGGTTATCCCTACTGAGTGTACTTGTATGCTCACCCTACGTATATAAAACTGCTTTCAAGATTCCAGGAGGACATCAGGGATCATGCAGGACCTTACTAGCTCAGACCATTGGGGCAATTGTTGTTGCTATTTTTCCTTCTTTGGTACTTACCATTGTAGTCACTTTTGTACTTTGTGGCTTTTACTTTTGAAACATGCATGTGGGAATGGTTTAATTTTGGCTTTACTTTTCCTTTAGTTTTGGTGTTTTTGGGTTTCATCATCTTATCTCCCAATCCTATAAAACATGAAAAATGGAAATTCCTTCCATTTAGTGTGTGATTCTATACCCTTGGTGCTAGTCGCCACTCCGGGACCTATTGAAGGTGGGTTTTGGGGGTCATTATCTCTCCTTCAACTTAAAGAAAAAAGGTCTTAGAAGTCTGCTGACCCTTCCCTCCTTTTGGTGAAGGCGGGTCATGACATAATGGTATAAAGTGGAGGAGTATCAGTGGGGAGACCCAGAGTGCAAAGTGATGCGTGACCGAGTTGACTAGGGTAATGCTCGAGAAGGATGGACAGAGGATGGTTAGAACTGGATGATTTTCCAAGGAAGGTTGTTTGTTCCAGAAGTGATGCGTGGAAATGTTCTCAATGAGTTCTACAACTCACCCCTGGCGGTACACCCAGGAGTTTCCAAGATGTACTAGGGACTGAAGAGGCAGTTTTGGTGGCTCGGAGTTAAGCAAGCGATGGCATAGTTTGTGGCCAAGTGCTTAGTGTGTCATCAAGTGAAGGCTGAACACTGAGTTCCAGGTGGCCTACTCCAGCCTCTAGATGTTCCCGAGTGGAAGTGGGATGACATATCGATGGATTTTGTCACTGGAAAACCCAATGTCCAAGGGGGATATGACACTATCTGGGTGGTAGTGGACCGGTTGACGAAATCGGCTCACTTTCTGGTGATCAGGGAGTCAAGTGCAGTAGATGCTTTGGCACAAAGGTACGTGGATGAGGTGGTGCGGTTGCATGGAGTTCTGAGGTCTATAGTCTCGGATAGGGATGAACGTTTTACCTAACGAGTTTGGAGGGTTTGCAGAATGCTTTTGGCACCCAGCTATGCCTTATCACTGCTTTCCACCCCCAGACAGATGGGCAGATAGAGCGCACCATCCAGACGTTGGAGGATATGCTGCGGGAATGTGTTTTGGACTCAGGAGGATCATGGGTGTGATACATTCCCCTGGTAGAGTTTTCCTACGATAATAACTACAACTCTACCATTAGTATGGCCTCGTTTGAAACCTTGTACAGGATGCCATTCCGTTCACCTATGTGTTGGACCGAAGTAAGAGAGGCAGGAATCCTTGGCCCGAAGGTGGTGCAGAGCACGACATAGAAGGTTCATCTCATACGGGAAAGGATGAAGGCGGACAAGGACTAACAAAAGTCGTATTCTGATACCAAGAGGAAGCCCTTGGAGTTTGAGTATGGAGACCACGTGTTCTTGAAGGACTCCCCTCGGCGTGGGAAACAGAGGTTCGGCAAGGGGAGTAAGCTTTCTTCCAGGTTCATCAGACCCTTTAAATTGTTGCGGCGGGTCGGCGAAGTGGCTTATCAGCCAGCGTTACCACTGCCACTACCGAGGATACATGATGTCTTCCATGTGTCCCAGCTCCATCGGTATATGTACAACGATTCACACGTCCTTGATTGGGGTGAGTTGGACATCAAGGACGACGTGACTTTTGTGGAGAGGCCAATGATGATCGAGGATCGCAAGGAGAATGTGCTTCATGGGCGAACCATTCCATTGGTTCATGTGTTGTGGAGACATGGTGGGATTGAGGAGAGTACATGGGAGAGGGAACCACATATGCGAACCCAGTACCCAGAGTTGTTTTGAGTTTTGTTCTTTGTTGTACCTATTGTGGTAGAACTTTTTGTCTTCTTGGCTATGAAATGTACTGGTTTTCTTTCCTATGAATGTGTGTGAAAATCCCTGGCTATAGGGGAGGAGAGAACCCGACCCCTAATCAAGACGCATTAAGATAGATGCGATTAAACCTGTGCGGGCAAGTCAGTGCTGCCCAAAGCAGATAATATCTTGACATGGGGGAGGAGACTCCCCAACCCACATGCCTGGGCAGTTTGACATGGTATGTTTCTTGGTTCTTGACAGGGCAGTGTTTTTAGTTAGCATGGGTTCACTCTTAAGAGGTATCTTTCTAGGTGGTTGTTTAGACCCTCTCTTTCCTTCTGGTTTGTTTTGATTCTCGAGGAAGAGAATCGTTTAAGAAGTATCTTATGTAATGGCCTGGGTTTTAGGGGTCCATTACTTTGTGAAAATCTCGTGTTGGGTTTTCTGGTATGGGAATCTCAGTGAAGTTGGCCCAACGGTAGGCCTACCAGTAGCCTTAGCCTACCGGTAGCAAGCGTGAGCGGGGGTCGTGGGTTGACCACGCGGCCCCACACGTCATTAGAGGTTGGGTGGTTTAAACCGATGCACAAACCAGGTTATTTCATTAAATATTTAGTTAAACATTTATGGGCGGTTAATGGGATTTAAAAAAGGATTTAAAGGGTCAAAATAGGGTTTAAAATCCTATTTGCGCATGAAGGAGCGCTGCTGGAAAGAACCCGCGGGGGTAGGCCAAAGCCACCAGTAGCCGAGCTACCGGTAGGCTGCAGCTACAGGTAGACTTTAGCTACAGGTAGACTTCAGTTACTGGTTGGCTGCAACTACTGGTAGACCGAGCCACTAGTAGACAGAGCTACCGGTAGGCCGAGCTACCGGTAGGCCGAGATACCGGTAGACAGAGCTACTGGTAGGCCTGCTACCGGTAGGCTAAGGCTACCAGTAGATAGAGCTACCGGTAGACAGAGCTACTGGTAGGCCTGCTACCGGTAGGCTAAGGCTACTGGTAGGCCTACGGTTGGGCCAACTTCATCGAGATTCCCAGACCAGAAAACCAAACACTATATTTTTCACAAAGTAATGGACCCATAAAACTTGGGCCATTACATCAGATACCTCTTAAACGATTCTCTTCCTCAAGAATCAAAACAAACCTGAAGGAAAGAGAGGGTCCGAACAACCACCTCGAAAGATACCTTTTAGGAGTGAACCCATGCTAACTAAAAACACTTCCCTGTCAAGTACCAAGAAACATACCATGTCAAACTGCCCAGGCATGTGGTTTGGGGAGTCTACTCCCCCATGTCAAGATATTATCCACTTTGGGTGGCACTGACTCTCCCCCACGGGTTTAATCGCATCCACCTTAACGCGTCTTGATTAGGGGTCGGGTTCTCTGCTCCCCTATATCCAGGTATTTCCACACACATTCTGAGGAAATAAAACCAGTACACCTCATATCCAAAAAGACAAAATGTTCTACCACAACAGGTACAACAAAAAAACCAAACTCAAAACAACTCTGGGTACTGGGTACGTAGCTGTGATTCCCTCTCCCACGTACTCTCCTCAAGCCCACCATGTCTCCACAACACATGGACCAAGGGAATGGTTTTCCCACGAAGGACCTTCCCCTTTCGATCCTCAATCATCACTGGTCTCTCCAAAAAATTCACGTCGTCCTCGATGTCCACCTCACCCCAATAAAGGACGTGTGAATCGTCGTACAGATACCGACGGAGCTGGGAAACATGGAATACATCATGTATCCTCAGTAGCGGTGGTGGTAACGCTAGCTGATAAACCACTTCACCGACCCGCTGCAACACTTCGAAGGGTCCGATGAACCTGGGAGAAATTTTACTCCCCTTGCCGAACCTCCACTGCCCACACCGAGGGGAGACCTTCAATAATACATGGTTTCCAACCTCCAACTCCAAGGGAATCCTCTTGGTATCAGCATACGACTTTTTTCAGTCCTGTGTTGCCTTCATCCTTTACCGTATGAGATGAACCTTCTCTGACGTGCTATGCACCACCTCCGGGCCAGGGATGCCTGCCTCTCCTACTTTGGTCCAACACACAGGTGAACAACATGGACTCCCATACAAGGCTTCAAACGGGGCCATACCAATGGTAGAGTGGTAGATATTATTGTAGGAAAACTCTACCAGGGGCAAGTATCACACCCATGATCCTCCTGAGTCTAGAACACATGCCCGCAGCATATCCTCCAACGTCTGGATGGTGTGCTCTGTCTGCCCATCTGTCTGGGGGAGGAAAGTACTGATAAGGCGTAGCTGGGTTCCAAAATCATGCTGCAAACCCCTCCAGACTCGTGAGGTAAAACGTGAATCCCTATCCGAGACTATATACCTTGGAACTCCATGAAACCGCACTACCTCATCCACATACCTTCGCGCCAAATCATCTACTGCACTTGACTCCCTGATCGCCAGAAAGTGATCCGATTTCATCAACCGGTCCACTACCACCCAAATGGCGTCGTATCCCCCTTGGAACTTGGGTAGTCCCATGACGAAATCCATTGAGATATCATCCCCCTTCCACTCAGGGACATCTAGAGGCTACATTAGGCTGCCTTGAACTTCGTGTTCAGCCTTCACTTGCTGACACACTAAGCACTTGTCCACAAACTCTGCCAACGCTCTCTTAACTCCGGGAAACCAAAAATGCCTTTTCAGTCCCTGGTACATCATGGAAATTCCTGGGTATACTGCCGGGGTGAGTTGTGGAACTCACTAAGAACCCTGCCACACATAAATTCTGGAACAAACAACCTTCTCCGGAAAAGCATATGGTTCTGACCATCATCTGTCCATCCTTCCGGAGCATTTCCCTAGTCAACTCGGTCACGCATCACTGCACACTCTGGGTCTCCCCACTGAGACTCCTCCACTTGCTGCAACAGAGACGACTGCACTTCCATATGATACAGGCAGCCTCTACCGCTATTCATCCTCGCATCTAGGTGTAAGGCAGCCAACACCTCCATCGCCTTTCAGGCATCCTCCGACTCTTAGACCACATCCTTCTGCATCCTCTTGCTCAAGGCATCAGCCACTACATTTCCCATGCCCTCAGTATAAGAGATCTCGAAGTTGTAATCCTGGAGGAACTCCACCCATCTCCACTGTCGCTAGTTTAGGTCCCGCTGGGAGAAGACATACCCCAATATTTTTTGATTTGTGAAGACAACAAAGTGTTCTCCGATGAGGTAGTGCCACCATAACTTTAGCATAAAAATGACCGCTACACGCTCTAGGTCGTGGGTGGCATAATTATGCTCATGAGTACGTAGCTGCCTGGACCCATAAGAGATCACCCATTGTCACTACATCAACACACATCCTAGGCCTTTTCCTGAAGCATCACAGAACACCTCATACGCCGCCCCTTCTTCTGGAAATCTCAGCACTGGGGCACTAGCCAACTTCTCCTTCAGATAGCTAAAGTCTTACTCGCACCGCTCACTCCACACGAAAACCTGGTATTTCTTGGTCAGGGCTATGAAAGGGGATACAACTCGGGAGAAGATGGGTACGAACCTCCGATAGTAACCTGCCAGCCCGAGGAAACTACGGACCTCTGCCACATTCTTGGGTGCTGCCCAAGAAACAACTGCAACAAAATTTGATGGGTCCACCACTACCCCCTGCTCGGACACCACGTGCCTGAGGAAGTGCACTTCTCATGTCCAGAACTTGTATTTTGAAAACTTCCCATAGAGCTGATGCTGTCAGAGGAAATCTAAAACCGTCCTCAGGTTCTCTACATGGTCCTCCTCTGATCTCGAATAGATGAGGATATCGTCAGTGAACACAACCATGAACCGATCCAAGTACCCCTGGAAGATGGAGTTCATAAGCCCCATGAACACAGCCGGGGTGTTCGTAACAGCAAAGGGCATGACCACGAACTCGAAGTGTCCATATCTACACCTGAACGTCATCTTCAGGATGTCACTTTCCTTCACTCTCAGCTGGTGATACCCAAACCGCAGGTCGAACTTCGAGAACCATCCTGCCCCTTTCAGCTGGTCGAAAAGATCGTCTATCCTCAGAAGAGGGTAGCGATTCTTTATCATCACCTGATTCAGCCTCCTGTAGTCTATACACAACCTGAGACCAACATCTACCTTCTTTGTGAACAAGACTTGAGCACCCCATGGTGACGCACTCGTCCAAACATAACCCCTCTTCATCAAATCGTCAATTTGGATCCGCAACTCCCGTATCTATGAAGGTTCCATCTGGTAAGGAGCCATCAAGATTGGACGAGTGCCAGACTGCAGGTCTATCCCAATCTCAATATCATGTCGAGGGGGTAGAGTCATCACCTCCTTAGGTAAGAAGTCCATAAACTCATGAACAATATCTATAAATTCCACCATCTCAGCATCTACTGGTTCTACTGACATCTTGGCTAGCAAGGAGATGAGGGGTTCCTCTCACATGTTGCCTTTCTGACTGCTCCGCTCTCCGGTGAAGGTAACACGCCGGCCGCCCAAGTCCAAGAACACAACCCTTCCTCGGAAACAGTTGATGATGACACACACAAAGAATAGCCAGTCGATGCCTAGGATGACATCGTATGGCTGTATCTATAGCAGAAGAAGATCCCTAACCGACTGATGTGGCACTATCTTCAGTCCGCATCCCCGACAAACCAACAACAAGTCGGTCTGACCTCCAACTGGTGTTCTCAACACCAGGGGCACTGGAAGTCTCTCAGCATCTAGGCCAAAGGAACGAGCTAGACTGGGTGCAACAAAGGAGTACGAAGCTCCGGTATTGAACAAGGCAAAAGCAAGGGTACTGAACAAACTGATCGTACCTCAAACAACCTACGACACTGTTGGAACTGCTGCCTCTGCGGCGTGTAGCTGTCCACGCCCAACTCCTCTGCCCCTCGGCTGTCGGCCACCCCCATGACCATACCCCGGTCGAGGTCCCTAAGGAGCGCCCTGAGGTCAGCCTCCTCCTTCTATGTCTGCCCTCAGAGGAGTGGGAGCTCGCTGTCCCTGCTACTGCTGCTGGAAAGGCTTGGCTGGAAGCTACTGCTGGGGCGGGTGGTGAATTTTTCTGGCACCGGATTACTATACCCGGTCCGGGAACTGACTCCGAAGACGTCCATGGCTCCCACAGACGAAGCACCGCGGTCCCATGCCTGAAGGGAAAGGGAGAGGACCAGGGGATCGAAACTGAAACTGTTGCGGCCTGATCCCTACCGGTCGGAACCTGGAGGGTCCTGACGCTCGAGGCCTGGTGCTGACGGCCTTCCCCTTTGATGGTCCTAGTTGGATCCCCTCTCGTGACACTCCTCCTAGAGCATGCATCCTCTCCACCACTTCGGCCTTCTTCTGGACCTCCAAGTACGTCGGCATGGTAAAGTGGGTAACGAAATACTGGAGGGAGGGTCTGAGCGCCTCCTCCAAACGTCTTGCCCAAGACTCCTCATCGGGAAAGATGTCTGGAGAAAAGCGTAGGAGGTCATTGAACTTGATCCCTAGCTCCCTCACTCACATACTCCCATGTTGGAGGGAGAGTAGCTCCTGTCTCTTTTACACCTTCATCGTCGAAGAGAGGAATTTCACCCGGAACTCCCTCTCGAAATCAGCCCATGCCACCTCAACCTCTCTCGTCTCCCCCAGGTAAAGCGTCCACCACTGACGCGCCGCTCCCCGCATTTGGATGACGGCCAGAGGAACCTAGTACTCGTTCGGGGCCCGAATCAGGCCAAAATCTATCCATATCTCCTCTATCCAGCCTTCCATCTTCATGTCAGAGGTGCTTTCTTCATACTTCTCAAGGGTCTGTCGCTGGAGGGCCTGAAGTCTCTTCTTCCACTGGTCGTCCTCCTCCTCTCGATCAGCTCTCTGTCGATTGGCCAAGGTAGTCTCCGGGGCCTCAATCGCCTGTACCACACGTGGTCGCCTTCCAGGTTCCATAACTGCAAGGTAAACAATGAATTCCTAAGCCCATGTAGTGCAGAATGTCGTTCTTTAAAAATTATTAAACCATTCATTTATTCTTCATTCCCAAACCACCCCAGAAACACAAGAACACAAGTTATTATGATGCATGTACCTTTCCTAGGGTCTCTCTACCCTGCAATCAGCATGGCCTCACTTGGTCGTTTGGTAGGTCCAGAGTCCTTGCATCGGATTATGGGGGGACCTAAAATCCAGTGTCCTAGCTGGTCTTCCCTTTCCTAATTCACGCACCAAGGTCACCCAACACTATTTCCCTACCATCCCATGCAATCCTCACTGTGCCTAACTCCAGACTCCATCCTATCTCTCAAACATATCTTTGATACCATTCTATCATGACCCGCCTTCACCAAAAGGAGGGAAGGGTCAGCCGATTGCCAGGCTCTTCCTTCTTTAAGTAGAAGGAGATATAATGACCCCCGACACCCACCTTCATTAGGTCCCGGAGTGGCGACTAGCACCAAGGGTATAGAAATCACACCCAAATGGAATGCATTACCCCTTTTTGTTTTATAGGATCAGGAGATAAGATGATGAAACCCAATAACACCAAAACTAAACGAAAAGTAAATCCAAAAGTAAACCATTCCCACATGCATGTTCCAAGAGTAAAAGCCACAAAGTACAAAAGTGACTACAAGGGTAAGTACAAAGAAGAAAAAAAATAGTAACAACAACTTCCCTAAAGGTCCAAGCTAGTAAGGTTCTGCGTGATCCCAGGAGTCCTCCTGGAATCCTGAAAGAAGTTTTATATACGTAGGGTGAGCATCCAAGTACACTCAGTAGGGAAATACAAAGACTCTCGTGCACAAGTGGGGGAACGTACTAAAGTCCCGTGAGAAGGAGTAAACCAAACACCTAACAAGGTAAAATATCCACCCAAGCCTCACCAAGGAACACTCCCCAAATAACTCAAGTCAAGTAATATATATAATAAGAGAACATCGATGTTTGGGTACCCCACGCCACTTTCCCACTGGTTATTGAGATATCCTATGCATCGAACCAATCCCACCATTTTCACCATAGTCCCACTGCCACACCCGCTCGGACACACCTGGGCCACAACCACACACAGTCCCACTACCGAATCCCACCCGTAAACACCTGGGCCTCAACTGTAACACGTAACCACGCCTGCAAACACCTAGGACAGAATGAACACCACCACGCCCGAAGACACCTGGGCTACAAGATCCACTTCCACGCCTGAAGACACCTGGGCCTCATCCCGAAGAAAATTGGGAAACCACCTACCGCACACACCTGTCCAACCACCACACTACCCTGCTCGAAGATTCTTGGGCTAATAATGGACCTCAGGTCATCACAGCCTGCCTGAAGAAACTTGGGATATCTGGGAAAGGGAGCAGAAAAGAAGCTAATAACCAGCCACTAATAATAGTGTTGGAAAAAACACCCTCCCCCATGAAATGGGGGTGTTCGGAACTAAGTGATCAACTTGGGTGGGGCATGAATAAGAAACAGAAAACTAAAAATATAAGTATAGATAACAAGAACTCACCCAAATTTTAGGTTTTTCTTCAGCCAGCCTAAAGGACACAAACAACACTCAAGTCCGAGTCATGAATATTGCCAACAAAACCCATTTTTCACATTCTTGTTTCATGTTTAATAATAATGTTTAAATAAGTCTATTCACTACTCGGAAACTAACACCATAAGAATAAACAAGGAAAAGAAATTAGCCAAATGTCAATTTAAGTATCCACGCCCGGTTCTCTTGTAAAGTCACAACAACAAAGGAATAAGTGAGATCCCTCGAAGTACTGGAACCAAAGACAACCCTGAGACACTACCTTGTGTCCCCTAAAGCGGTTTCTCATCAAAAGATGATCCCACCCTAATTCGTGATATAAACAAGGTAACCACCCGGTCTTAAAATCCTCAACCACTGAATTTGTAACAACAGGGAATACCATTCCCAATTTCACAACCACCGAGAGTATAAAAACAGGGGATCCCATACCCTACCATATCTCTAGCAATCAGCCTGTAAAAGAAAACAACCCAAACACTACCCCCAACACAAAGCAGGGCCATGCCTGTATTTTCAGATTTATAAGATTTAACACACTCCATGATTTCAATTCTATGTCTTGACCGGGGTTATCACAGAAGGGATTGATCCTGGTGATTTCAATTATTTATCCGGATATATGTGATTAAACAAAATTCCATTACATAGAAAGGGTTATCCACTACAAACACGATCCATTTAAACATCGCCAGAGGTAAGGGTTCATTAATACACAGACAAAAACCACCAACAGCCTTGATTTTCAGTAGGCGTAAGCCGCACAATTCAGAAATAAAATCATAATATAAAACAACATCAACGATCAAAACCCCCCCTTATTTCTTTATAGAATCCTTTCATTATCTTTATTTTAGGTCTGGTTTATCCAATTCTACAGAATCAAAAGCACGCCCACCTCGCATGATACACAAAAGAGAGAGGCGAAGGAGAAATTCCCTACTTGTTGATCAATGATCGATGATTAGGCCGGGCGCGGAACTTCACGCATAGCGATGCAGCTTGCCTGAACGAAAATCACCTCATCTGAATGAAGGTTAATCCTCACAGAGGGAGATTAAGAAAAGATGACCCCATGCCGAACCCCTTAGTTATAAGGGTCACAGATGGTTGAGATAAGAACGCGAAACTGCGTGAGCGGGGGTTGTGGGTTGACCACGCTTCCCCACACATCATTATAGGTCAGGGGGTTTAAACTAACACACACACCATTTTAATTCATTAAATATTTAGTTAAAAATTTATGGGCGGTTACCATGATTTAAAACAGGCTTAACCGGGTCCAAATAGGGTTTAAAATCCTATTTGCGCAAAGAGCGCTACTGGAAAGAACCCGTGGGGGTAAGCCAGAGCCACCGGTAGCTGAGAGCTACTAGTAGGCTGTAGCTACCGGTAGGCCTGCTACCAGTAGTCTAAGGCTACCGGTAGACAGAGCTACCGGTAGTCTAAGGCTACCGGTAGACAGAGCTACTGGTAGCCCTGCTACCTATAGGCTAAGGCTACCGGTAGACAGAGCTATCGGTAGGCCTGCTACCGGTAGTCTAAGGCTACTGGTAGGCCTACCGTTGGGCCAACTTCACCGAGATTCCCAGACCAAAAAACCCAACATGAGATTTTCACAAAGTAATGGACCCCTAAAACATGATCCATTACATTTTTCAACATTGAAACATGAAAAAAAATTTGTAACTGGGATAAACTTGTTGGAAAAGCTACACTATACGCAACTGATCCAACATTATTCGTGATGCCATAGGGTCCAATAAACCTCTTACTCAACTTTTCCATCTTACCGAAATGCATCACACTTTTACATGGATAATCATTGAGAAATATATGGTCACATAACTACAAAGAAAGATCCTTCCTCCGATTATTCTCATAAATTTCTACCTGCTCTGAGCTATTCTCATGTGCTTCTGAATCAACTGAAATTTAACTTCCATCCCTTCTACCAATTTTGGTCCCATCTACTTCCTTTCACCTACTTCATCCCTAATGGCTGGTGTTCGACAATGTTTTCCATATGATTCCTCAAACGGATCCATCTGTATACTTGAATAGAAACTTTTATTATATGAAAACGCAACCAAAGAATGATTTTGGTCCCAAATTCCCTGGCAATCTATTGAGCCAGAACGTAACATAACTTCCAATGTATTAATTGTTCTCACTGACTTCCCATCTGATTAAGGGTGAAAATATTTACTAAAATTTAATTCTCTACCTAACGACTTCTGAAGGACCTTCCAAAAGTTAAAAGTAAACATGGGATCACAATCAGATACAATGGAGAGTGGAACTCCATGTAACCTGAATATCACTTTAACATTCATCCGAGAAAGTTAATATAGAGACAAAGTATATCGAATAGGATGAAAATGAGAAGATTTTGTTAATAGATCAAAAATAACCCAGATTGCATAATTACCTCGAGATGTATTTGGTAATCCCACGGAAAAATCCATGGACACATTTTCTCATTTCTACTCTGGAACTATTAAAGGTTGGTGCATCCTTTTTGGTAACTGTCACTATACTTTAAACAGTTGAAAATTAAAACACTCATAGTAAAGTTAACAATATCTCTTTTCATTCTGTCTCACCAATAATCCTGCTGAAGATCTCTGAAAATCATAGTACTACTGGGATGAACTGAAAACAAAGAACTATGGTTTTTACATAACAACTCATTATTCAACTTTTAATCACAAGGAACACATAATATCATCCCAAATATCGAAAAAATAATAATTCTGAATTTTAAAATCACGAATCTTACCCTTCTGAACCAAGTATACATTTTTTTGCAACTGTCTTCCTTCTGTGTTTTCTTCATTCTATCTGATAGAGATGATTTCAATAACACTTGAAAAAAATAGAGATATCCTACAAAAAATACTTATATTCCAATTTCCATCAAATCATTAATCAACGTATATTGTTTGAAACATAAAACAATTAATGCAATAATAATTTTCTGAATCAAAACATCAGCCACATTATTTACCTTTCTTAGATGGTAATGGATCGTGCAATCATAATCCATGATTAATTCTGTCCATCTCCTTGGTCTCATGTTCAATTGTTTCTTGATTTAATATATACTTCAAACTTGTGTGTTTAGAATATATTTCACATTTTACACCAAACAGATGATGCTGCTATGTTTTTAGAGAAAAAACAATATCAGATAATTCCAAATCATGTGTACGGTAATTTAACTCCTTAGGTTTCAACTGATGTGTAGAATAATCAATTACCTGATCATTTTACATTAGGACACAACCAATTCCTTTCAACTAAGCATCATCGTAGATAACAAACTCACCATTTCTAGAAGGCAGTGCCAAAACTAGATCTTTTACCAATATTCTTTTCAATTCCTAAAAACAATTATCACATTATTTTTTCCAGATGAAGAAAACACCTTTTCAAGTGAACATAGTCATTGGGCTAGAAAACTGGGAAAAATTATCAACAAACCTCTAGTAATAACCTGCTAATCCAAGAAAACTACGAATATTTATGATTTTGGTAGGTCTTGGCCATTCTTTAACAACATATTTTTAGAAGGATCAATAGTTATTCCATTTTTTTAAATAATGTGACCAAGGAATGAAATATTTTGTAACCAAAACTCACACTTTCTAAATTTCCCATACAATATATTTTCTTTTAAGGTTTGTAAGAAAAACCCGAAATGACTTTCATGTTCCTCTTTAATTTTGGAATAAACCAAAATGTCATCAACAAACACAACCACAAACTTATCAAAGAACTCACACAAAATTCTATTCATAAGATCCAGGAATACAATATCTGCATTGGTTAACCCAAAAAGAATAACTACAAATTCATAATGTCAATATATTGTATGAAACACGATATTCATAATTTCTTCTTCCTTTACATTCAACTGATGATACCCTGACCTCATGTCAATCTTCAAAAAACACTGAGCTCCCTGGAGCTGATCAAACATATAATTGATATGAGTCAAAGGTTACATGTTCTTAAATGTGATGTTATTCAGTGATCTATAATCAATGTAAATTATCATTGAATCATCATTATTTTTAACAAACAAGATAAGGGAACCCCATTGTGATGTCCTAGGTCGGATGAAACATTTATCTAATAACTCCTGTAATTGTTTCTATAACTCTAAAAACTCAATTTGAGACATTTGATAGGGGGTATTGAAATTAGAATAGCATCAAGAAGTACATCAATAGTAAATTCAACTTCTCGATAAATAATTATACTAGGAAACTCCTCATGATAAACTAAAACATACTAATTTACCATTGGAACATCATTAATGTTAACAAATCCTTTGTTTTCAAAAATATGTGCAAGGTGACATTCATTTCCATCTCTTACTAGTTTCTTAGCTTCCTGATATGTAATATGAAGTAAGGGTTCATGTTTTTACAAAAACTGAAATTATTTCTGAAACGAAACCTCCATTACTCTACAGTTAATCTAAGCATGATAAATGGAAAGACAATTCATACCCAAAATAACATCAAACTCTACTAGAAGCAAAACAATAAGGTTTTTAGGTAGATTCTTTTGGCAGAAAAGGATAGGAAGTTTCTAATATTTTCTTTTTGTCTCGAAATTTCCTCTCAGTTTTTTTACCATTAGTTCAAGATTCATATCTATAGATGGAATTACAAATTTATAGAAAACATCTCCGAAATAAAAAATATATATACCCTGAATAAAAAAACGTTGGCATAATCTGAATAAATATACATTGTTCTTGATACTACTTTATTCGATGGACCAACATCTACTGAGGTTGTTACAAAGGATTTCACCACCACTTTCTGCTTGTAGTCTGACTGTGTTCCCTTAATTGAGTTCTTCGTTGGACACTGATTTTCATAATCATTTCACTGAAAACATTTAACTAACAGTAAATCATATTTTGTCTTACCATTACCCTAATCTTTTGTAGTGAAATTACGAGCCTTATGCCCCATTTTACCACATCAATAGCACTTACCAAAATTCAAAATACATTCCCCAGCATGCTTTTTACCACAATTTTTACAAATTGTAAACATAATTTTCTTACCATTAGACTTTTTTGAAGAGTTCCTCTCTTTCGTCTGCCAAATGGACCTCTACATTTTCTTGTTCTCTTGAAACACCTAATCATCTAAAAACTTTATTTCTACCTTACCCACACATCTAAAAAGTTTCTCATAGCTTTTGAATTCATTAGAGGCTAATGCTCTTTAATATTGTGGCTTTAGTCCTGAGTAACATCGATTATATTACTATCAGGATCTCAAACGAAATTTGGAGCATACCTTTCCAGTAGAGTGAACTTTTCTTTATAAAAAGCCATTGATTCATCCTCCTGACTCAATTCCAATAATTTTTTTCTATCCTATGTTGAACCACCTTAAGAAAATATTCCTCAAGAAACATACCTTTGAATTCTTCCCAATAATGAGCATCATTCTCCTCAATATCCCTAATATTTTTAACCATCGACCACTACGGATTGGATTCACTATGAAAATGGTAAAAATAGAGACTAAATTTATGATGTTCTGAACAACCCATGAAATCAAAAATATCTTCCTGTTCTTTTATGCACCCTTCAGCTAACACATGGTCAGATGATCCTCTGAATGATGGGGGGTGTTTCATCATGAAATGCTCTACTATAGACATGTTCTTCTGGGGTTGGTCTGGTTGGTCTCAAGAATAGATACCACAACTACTTATATCCTGATTCAACTATACCATCACTGGAACAAACTATTCATTTTCTTATTCCTATCACCACCATTTTTAGCATGAGTCAAATGTCCCATCACTGCAAAAAAATTATTTTCTAATTACGACCATCTCAAGATGCTGATTTGGAAGGTTATTCACTTTTTTATGCCTTCCCATCATATCTTCCATGTTTCCTCTGCGGAAAACCATTACAAACAGAGAAACAACTTAGGTAAAGAAAAAAGGTAATTTGTAAATGCTATATCATTTCAATATTTCTATAAATTAATTTATAGATATTAATTTAACAATACCCTATCACTTAATGTTGTCTATACTGACCTCTGATACAAACTATAAGGACCAAGCCGTAAACATTACATAATTTTGAATTAAATTAATAATTCAAATTGAGGATATTTTCAGGTTTAGTGTTTTAGATAATTATTACATAACTATTACATTACCTCTCAAATAATACAAAATAGATACTTCTACTAAGTATCTATATTTTATAAAATAAATACTCTTAAAAAAAGAGTCATGTCTAGTTCCATGTTTTTCGGCAATATTACTTTTACTTGATCCCATCCAAGACCCTATTCATCTTTATGTCATGTTAAAAACATTTAAAAAAGTTGGTATGATCATAAAAATCTCATTAAAGGATACACAAAAAAATAAAATTATTAGTTTTTCGAAACAACAAGTAAACCATGAATACATTATCATAAGTAATACATTTAAGCATTATTAAGTAGTAAATACTCTTCACTGAATTAAAGATCATTGATTACCCATTTGTAACCAAAATATAAACATAAACCCCATATAAATCACACATAACATATAGAGGTAACTAGGGACATAAACATACTTAAAAGGAATAACCATACGGTCGACTTCCACACATATCACTAAATGGAATAAACTTACAGTCGATTTCAATAACCAATGCATTGGAGGTTATAACATGACCACAACCCCTAGTTTATCACGACACCGCCATACATTTGGTATATCATGTAACCACCCATCATATTTCCAAGTACCATTATAAAATCATAAAACATAAAATATTTTAAATATAAAAATTTCACTAATAACATTTCATTTCCAATTAGAAGATATAATTTTAAGAGATTGAAATAATAAATTCATTTAAAAAACCATTTTCAATAAAAAAACCCAAAAATAGAATAATGGGATTCTTTTTCATTTTAAAAAACATTAAGTCTTATTGAGGAAGCCAAATAACGATTACAGCGAAATAGAGGTCATTTTCGCTGCATACAATAAAAAATAATTCCTTTTGTCATTTAGTAAAATGCTTCATAGAAAAATATTTCATTTGAATGAAAGTAAAAGTTAATGGGTTTTATTATAAACTAGGTATAATAAGTAGGTTCATATTATAAAAACATGCCTCAATAAAAGGATATTGATATGAAGTCCCTTACCTCGTTTCAGACATGACTTGATGGTTCTTTAAATTCATTCAAATCGGGTAACACACTTTGGTTTGAACTAAAAGGATTCCTTGAAGTGCATTCTGCCTAAGGTAAGACTTCTAGGAGTAAGAGAGAGATTTTGGGAGATTATTCAAGAATAGGATGAATGAGACATGGGGTCTTGAGAGGTGTGTGTAAGGATTAGAGGTGGCAAATTTTTATAAGGTGTAGGAGGGGATCTTTAGAAAATTTGAAAATATTATTTTATTATAAATTGAATTTAGATTTCAAAAGGCCATAATATCAGTAAATTCAAATATAAGACAACTTTTATTCAAAATCAAATCATTAAATAATAATTGTACCGGGTTTGGATATTTTTTAATCATTTTCTTCTTTATTTAACCTTGTGTGAACTTATTTAACTTTTACCATGTCTTCTTTTATATTCATACTATATGGTCGATAAATTTACTATAAAATTACAATAGAACAAAAAGTTGTTCATTAATGACATTATGAATCTTATCTAAGTTATTTTTCTGAATCATAGATTTTTTTATTATGTCATTTAATAAAATATAAATTTCTTTAAAAAGTCTTTTATGTCATTTTTTATAGTATTCATGTGATGACTTTCTAAAAAATCCAATCCAACTTGATTCATTCAAAAAACCATAATTAATTAAAATATAACAAGTCATAATAATCTATAAATTTCTTGGATGGCATAAAAGGTACAAAATAAATTTATTTTAACATTTATAATATCTTTTATTTTAATCATTCATTAATGAGGTAATCATTATATCATCACTCTGTCATAAATAAATAAACATATTTGATATCTAATAATTATAAATAAATTTCCTTGATTTAGGAAAACTTTTTAGTTTTTGAATAAATTTTTATAGTCGAAGATATCAATTATATAACCCCACATTAAAATTGTTTTAGGAAAACAATACATGTTAACAATATTTTTATTTTTACTATAAATAAAAAGTTTTTAATGTCATTATCTTACCCAAATAGCTTTCAAAGGACAAATATTCTACACACGGATTTTATTGGTTGGACATGAATCATTCAATAAGGTTAAGACCATCTTTGAGGAAATTTTATTTTTTTATAATATTATTTTTACCTTAAATTACCCTATTTACATTTAATCGTGATAAATACAAGTCAAATGTTTCTATTCTGCAAAAATTAATTTCATATTATTAAACCAAATTTTTCTTAATTAGGAAAAAATGTATGTTTTATTTTTTTAATTCAGATCATAGAAGCGGTAGAATTTCATTTAAATGAAAAAGTCGGTTTTTTAACTACTATGCAGTGTTTTCACTATTCATAACAAATTGAATGTTTTCAGAAAAATACCAAAAATAAAGCCTAAGAAAAATTTGATATTCTTAATTCCCATATGATGCCTATTTTATCAAATTAAAAACATATAAATTTCATTAATTAATTTAATGTTAATTTATGTTGTCAAAAGAAAAAAAAGGTGTTTTTAGGAAATAATAACTATCAAAAGATTGACATTTGTTTATACCCAATTTATAATTGAAATTACCTCCAGTGTCCAATTTTGAATTAAATGGTAAAAATATTCTCCAATTACTTTTTAGAACCATTTAACAAAATTATCTAAAAATATAAATAAATTAGATTAAAAGCCATTTTTGAATTAAAATGCAGTATTTTTCACTATTTAATAAAAAATGAACTTTATCCGAAAAATACCAAAATTTCATCAAAATTAAATATTGATTTCTCGATTCTAAAGAAGAATTTTATTTCATAAAATAGAACATATAAAAGTTGGAAAAACTAGATTTAAAAAGGGTTCTCCATCAAAAGGCGGTAAATCATAATTTTAAAGAATAATAGAGTATTTTTGTTTAAAATTGGATTCATTCACATTTGATGCCTCTAATTTTTTTTGGATAAATGTAAAATAATTTAACAAAAATTTGTAATCATATTTTAGTTAGTTCTATTTATTCCTCCCAATAAAACGACTATATGTTAACTACCATTTAAAATAATAACATTATATTATTATTTTTCAATATAACTCAACGTTGTGTGTAACATAATATTTCAATGAAACCAATTATTTCGTATCGGGTACAGCATCAAACGAAGCATCCACTTCAAAGTAATATTAATATTTAAATCATAGGCATTTTTAATTATTAAAATTTCATATACTTTATTCACTTAGGATGTTACAATATCCATAATAAATCATAAGTAACATTAAAGGATTCCATCGTATATGGAAAATGATTTCTAAAGATATCATGGAATTTTTTTAAAGAAAAATATCATTTCCACTTTTAAAGTACATATATAAAATCTATAAATTCACCAAATATTTTTGAAAAAAATTCATATGAAAAAAATAAAAAACTTTTAAAATATTATTTAAATCATTTATCAGTCATGATGGAAATAAATACCATTCATACCGTAAACATTAAAAATAATAATTCATTTCACATTTTTGGTAATTATTTAAAAGTAATTTATTTGATAAAATGAAAAAGAATATTTTTTTAAACCATTTTTTAAAAACTAAAATATTGTTACGAATTTCGGTATATTTTTAAGAAAAAAATTAAAAAACTTCTTTAAAATATTTATAGAAATAATAAACATGGAAGAAAAAGTATTTTTATTTGGAGAGAAAAATAAAGTTAGTTTTACATAATAATATATTTTATTATCTTTTGTACATATATAGAATGAAATAAATTTTAAAAATTTAATTTATAAAAATTACACATGGATAATAAATATCATGTGTTTCATAATAGATAGACCATAAAATTATATAATCGGGAATTTATTCGTAAACAATACCAATAGACAATGTGATAATGACATAAAACCATTTCCAATTTGGATACATTTTAATTATTGTCTTCAAAAATGGTAGAAAATATAGGGATATTTATATACCATAATTTCAATTTTATTTATCATAAAACACATTAATGGTTAGTATATACACAATATAAAACAAACTGGTGGCTAATATGGCATGTGTCTAAAGAAAATAAAATTTACAAAAAACCCCTTACCTCAAGTATCAACATTATAAATATACATTTGAAAATAAATTATAATAAATATATTTTTATAGTATATATATTACAAGAAATTATAAAAATATGACATTCTATTTATTATTTACATATTATATTTTAATTAATGTTTATTAATAGTTCCTTATTAAAATCTTATTCAGGCAATAACTACCTCTTTTATCAAAAATATTTTGGTTTGGTATTTTTTGAACATTTATGTTGATCACTGTTCCATGTTATACATAATATTAATCCTAATATCAGTATCATATATATTAATTATATATTTATTTATATTTATCCATACATGTTAAAAATATGAAAATGAATTAAACTTTTCATAGAGAAGGTATTCCATACATAGGCATGATGGCTATATCCATTTTCTTGACTGAAGGAATGAAATAAAGGTAAATAAAATATCACATTTATAGAATAATTTTTATGTAAAATATATAATATAAATATTAACTAAAAATTACCTTATTACAACCCCTTTAAAAATAAAATTAATCATTAATTGCATCACTTTATGGAAGCGTTAGTTCACATGCATACATGATCGATGCTATAATTTTCCAAAGGATTGTATGTTAGAAAATTCAACTTGATATTATAATTACAGGAGTTTAAATATCTTATAAATATCATACATATGCATTAAATCCATCACTATATCTATCCATGATAATCAGTTATGGAAAACAGATTACATTAGTTTATGAGGCCATAGTCTTCCATACCCATGATCAAGAGTTTCATTTAGAAATTTATGGAAGATGATATGTATATAAGTTATTATGTTAAAAAAATCAAATAT
The DNA here is from genome assembly GCA_963277665.1 of Viscum album. NCBI lineage: Eukaryota > Viridiplantae > Streptophyta > Magnoliopsida > Santalales > Viscaceae > Viscum > Viscum album. The sequence continues at coordinate 1,170,013 of CAUJRU010000060.1, forward strand.
AATTATATATAATAAACTATTTTTTGATCATCATTGTTTTGGAATATTTCAATGTGTACAATAAAGGACAAAAAACACTTAGTTAAGAATGATACATCTTCTTTAGACAACCTCATTTAGTTTACATCAAGAGAAAACATAAGAGTGTTTAATAATTATATTAACTCCTCAAAGAAATATAAATATCAATAGGTAAGCAATTTTCCTATTTAAATTATGATCTAAAAGGCTTTGTAATTTTTAAGAGGACAAGAGAGGGGGCTCCATTTTATAAGTGGTAGAGAGGACATAATTGGAATATTTGAAAAAAAATTATAAACAAGTTTGAAACATGAAAAAGGGCCTAAAAAGGTTCATTACAAAACAAATACGTTATAAGGTTGAAGTATGGATATAAAATAGGAATTTGACATGTTTTTAGGCCATTTTAACACATATCATCTTAGACTGATAGCCAGTAATCCTATTTAAACCATAATTGGGGTAATCAATTTTTGTTGATTTTAAAATTCATTAAGAAAAAAAATTATGTTGAACATATGAAAGATTATTAATTAGGATTATTCCAAAAAATGTATCAATTTTTATAAATTTAATTCATAGAATAAGAATTATGTAATTTAAATTGAATCCATAGTTGGGATGAAAAATAGTTTTCCAAAGAAAGAATATTCATTAGTATAAAATGTTTCAAAAAAATTAAAAATAAAATATATTATAATAACCTAAATTTGGTTATTAATAATATGAATAAACTAATTTTACTTTTAAAACCATATTTAAATAGAAATGAAAGTGAAAATTCTAAAAACAATTTTTTTAAACATCATTTTTCAATATTTATTGAAAATTTAATTTTTTCAAAAAATAAAAAAACATAATAATATAATTTTTACATGATTATTTCACAAATTAATTTCACCTTTTAAAATAAATATTCTGAAATTGTAATAAATCAATTAAATTATTTTTTTACATAATTAAATGATTTTTCTGGGAAAATAAGTATTTTCGATGAGTACAAAATATTGTTACAAGTTAAGTACTTTTTTATCTATATGAATTAATTATAAAATAAAACTATGTATGATTATTATTTATTTTCTTCCTATTCATAAAACCAATTTAAATTTTCAAGGATAGAGTAGTCATGTTTAAATAATAATATTAGTAGTGTATTATGATTTCATAAATATCTGTTTGGCATGTAATGTAAGATAAAAAAATGTTATATCTTTTTGAAGGAAATATTTCATAAAATCCCCAACGAATTTATACTTACAACTAAGGATACCTCTGCCTAAACAGATCCTTAGGATACCTTGTAACTTTTTCATGTTGGTTTTTTTACCCAAATCATTCCCAAAGTGAGTGGTTATGTTTCATTGCAATCTTGAAATGATAAAAAATATCCACTAGGTGAATATCATATTATGGATTATAATTTAGTGGTATGACCTATATGTTATTAGATTTAATGGATCATGTATGTACATCCTAAATAGTGATACATGGAACAAATCCTTGATTTGAGAGGGGTTCAATCAAGGTACCAAGCGATAGACATCAGTCATCACATTATCATGAACCTTGAAGGGGATAATACAAATAGGTCACATCTTTTATTTCTTCTTGAGTCTCAAAACTATCAATCATGGATATATTTCAATAAAATCATTCTCCCCAACTTCAAAATATATATCACCCTAACAATTTCCTACATAATTTTTCGACAACATATGTGCTCCCTTATATGTTGTTGAATACATATAACCTACTCAACTATTTCATATACTAGATCATGTCCCAAAATCTTTATTTCTCCAACATTATCCCAATTCATTAGAGTTCTATACATCTTTCCATTGACAAAATAGTAACGATCCATATGAATACTTTAATAAAATCTATTGTTGTATGAAAACTCAACTAGAGGAATGTGTTAATCCCTATCTACATTTTATTCCATATCACACGTTTATAAAATATCCTCTAGGGTTTGAACACTTACTTTAGATTGACCATCTCCAAGGATTATACATGGTGCAGAAACTCAACTTTGTATCTAGAGCCTATTGAATACTTCAATATAATATCAACATAAACCTCAGATTCTGATCACAAACAATGTAATGTAGTAATCCATGGAACCTTACCACTTCATTTATTTATATCCTGAAATAACATATAGTGTTATTTTATCAGAATATATTTATATTTTTTTAGGGAGGTGGAATAATAAATAATGAAAAAATTCTCATTTAATAATGATACCTCTTTATTGGACAACATCATTAGGTTTAAACCAAAATAATTTTTAATATGGTTTCAAGATTTAAAAATGCGTCTAGGAAGTGGGGGTGGGTTTATATATCAAAGATATATTGGAATTTATTGAACTAAGTAAATGGATTTGGAATTATGAAGAGAAGATAAGATGGATTCTCTTTTATAAGTGTGGGAGAGCACACAATAAGTTTTTGAAAGGAAAAAAATATAAAAATGTTTTAAACATGACACTAGGAACGAAGATTCATAATTACCTAACCATAGATAATATATGGTTTAAATATTTCTTTATAATGTCGATTTTACTTGTTTTTTTGGAAATTTTGACCCTTATCATTTAGTTTGACTCACAATAATCTCGTTGTAATCCTAAATATCGTGATTAATTTTTACTATTTTTACTATTTTTACAATTCATTTTTATGAAAAATTATTTTTAACATAAAATCTAATATTAATTATATGTTTTCCAAATATATAATACATTTTTTCGAAATTCATTTCATAAAATATTTAGAATATAATTTAAAATTAAACCCACATATTTGATAAAAAATATTGTTTTACAACGAAAACGATTACACATGTATAAAAAGTTTTTATATACAAAATCAAAATTAAATTGACTTAAAAAATAAAATTGAATTAATAATAATATAATTTTACTAATTTTACTTTTAAAACCATCAAATAAAAATAATTAATTTTTTAAAGTTCTAATTTAAAAAATATATTTTATGAAGAATCACCATTTTCACATTTCATTGACAATTAAATATTTTTAGAAATGTCTAAAAAATTCATTAAAATATAGTTTTGACATTCTAATTTGAAAAATTATTTTCTTTTATTAAAATAAATATTATAAAATAGAAAAAATGTCTTTTATTTTTCATTCACTAAAATAAATGAAATACATTTTTTAAGAAAAATGTATTTTCAATGAATATAAAGACTTTAAAAAAATGAATTACTCTTTTTAAAATTATTCTTCAATTATATAAAACCATTATACATGTTTTTTTTAAATTTATTCTAATTAATACCAATAAATGTAATTGATAATATATAATTTTCATTTCCACATAATAATACTAAGAACATATTTTACAATTTGATGAAAACCTATGTAACATGTAACACGTAACATAAACATTTGACATAAATAAATTACTTTTAAAAATATTTAACAGAAATATCATGGTGTTATAGGTATAACCATTTTCATTCTTCTTTTCAGCCAATGGAAGTTGTGTTTATTTCTATTTCAAATCAGAATGTCAAATTTTCTCTTGGGTGAACATGTAAATTAAGAATTAACAGAATTATAAATTCTTTAATGTTCATGTGGTATATATATTAATGGACTATTTTTATGTGAAGACTTGGCCAATCTTTTATCTACAATACATTGGGTAAATTTTGATATCGAATGAAATAAAGGTAAAAGGGTATTTAACCCAAGACTATTATGGTAAATAGGTGTCTATCATATCCTCAGGGTTCACAACTTGTTATTCTAAGACAATGAAAGTACACAAGTGGCTTTCCAAATCATATAATTTGGTGAATAATTTAGTGAACTTCCATGGAAAATTATTTCTAGGATAATGCTTAATCTACACCATATTTTTATTTTTTGAAAACTATGTTATGATCTCATGGTAATTGATTTTTTAATGATCCATATCATATGAATCAGGTATTATTTTTCTCCAATTATTAATTCCAAGATAGAACATTTCATATTTTTTCCTTTTGGAATGTCCTTTATAACCTATGATAATGTTCTCATACCTTTATTATCATCATATTCATATGTATTATCATTGACTAGGGTATCCCATGTCTACCATTACTATTCATCTGAGATCACCCCACCTTACAATTTTGTTTTCTAGGGGGTTCGATTAAGGGAAGTAAGTAAGATGAGAATAAAAATATGTGATTAATTTTAATAGGATATGTAAATTTTTTATTAATAAATAATTTTATCATTTCTTTATTATAGTGATGAATTGAAACATCACATTCCAGGGGACTATATGATTATGATATATAATGATTATTAATTTAAAATGATTTAATATTTATGTATGTGGTTCTCAACTTTCCGAAATTTCTATCAAAATAACTATTCCTCATTCTTGGATATTAAGATTATAAAACACTAGTAAACACCTTAATGATAATTCTATGTAAGAAGAGATGGTTTAGTTTCATAGATATGACATCCATTTTTGGATAAAAATATATGGATGTCTGGTCAAGAATATTTACACCTTGGGGTAATAACCCTGAAATGGTTAGATGGTCATTAAAACATTATGTACCCACTTCTATAAAAGGATGCCTAAATAAAAAAATATTTGGACACAAATGGTGTATATTCTATGATTAATTCATATTATCAAAATGAATAATAAAGTAAATGAGATTAGAGGAATGTGAAAACATAACACATTTATACATGATATAGGATAGACATAAAGTTCCATGGGTTGATGAGAATGTTACATAATTTAAGATATCCTAAAAATGATTTTCATTATAATATAATTTATTACACTAAAAAACCTATTCATACTAACACATATCATTTGTAGTCAATCGATGGTACTAGAATGTACCATGTGATCTGGGAAATAAATGTCCAATGAATTGATCAAACTCATGAGAAAACAATTTAAATGTAATATAGGATGCTAAATCTCATGGATATACTAACCAAACTATCTTATGTTGTGAATGGATAAAAAATAATGGACAATTTTCATGTGAAAATTGCAAGGAATAAAAAACAATTTAGTAATTTATGATTCATTATCCACCTTTCTCCATTTGTTCTATCATTAAACAAATTTCTAAAAAAATCAATCAGTCCCACATAGAAGAAAATATTTTTTATCATGTATTAGTCAAAAAATAGAGTTTTTTTCATTTTATATCATTTAAAAGGTGACAAAAATAAATGGTGAAATATTTTTAGGAATATGAGGTAATAAGAAAATATTGACTGCATTGAATGGGTGGATATTAAGAGGTTATTTATTAGTATGTATTTTCTATGAACACATCACATAAAAATTAATGGGAATTCATCTAAATACATTTAAGGATGTAAAATCCATTATCACATGTGGGAAAAATTCCACAAATCATGAAAAGAAATTACAAGGTTTTATTAGTGGCCATGGATTAGAAATTGATTGATTATTTTTATGGATTATTCCCAATCCATCATAATGAATTTTATTGTAATGTCTCTATAACTTTCATGTAATGTTTGGATTATATCTAATAAAATTTTCCATGCTAGGTGAAAAGACAACATTATATTGAGAGGCTTATAGAGGCTTGGAATTTATATTATATAAATATTAAATTGATTAATATCACACAAGATATTTTTTCCTAAAATAGTGGAATGAATCAGGAATGGGGAAAAAGATTGGGAATTTTATTTTTACGTTGATCTTAGAATATGGGTTTTTACCCTATTTATGAAATAATTATTGTCAGAGATAGGTTATGGGATTGGGAACCATCATCAGTGAATTAATTAAATAAATAAAAATATTTTTTATTTAATATAATTATATCATAACCAAATTATCCTCTATAAATACATTCATACACCCAATTCATAGGGTCATCTGAATAACATTGAGAACTAAGAGTAGATCAAAGATGAGTATTGGACGATATCAAGATAATTGATAGGATCACTACATACAGTAAGGACCACCAATGAAAATGGAGTTAATAGATCTCAACAATGATTAAAATGCAGGTTTATTCATCATCAGTGATCAATTATAACCTAGGGTAGCATGTTTTTTAGGTGGATATGTCCATGTTTTTTTATCCCACAACAAATTAAAATCTATTCCATTAATAGTTTTTTTACATTTTTGTTTTTTTTGTGCATGTCTGGGTTTTACCTTCTTAGGTATACGAGAATTAATATTTTACATGATACCTCTTCATTATTCATTCTAATTTTAACGAATTATGTTCAACCAAAAAAATGTCCAAGGATCGATCCTCTTTTTTTTTATTGTACTTTCCTTCTCCTTTTTTATCGTGTTCATCGTTGGGAAATCCTTTATTGATGATACGATAAATACCCGGTAGGCGATCATTATACAATCACTTTTCATCAAATTTGATCAGTATATCAGGTTTAAATTTTGGTTGGAGGCATGGTAGTGGTGTAAAATGAATGAATCCAAGATGTGTTTATATTAGATTTTTCCAATTTCTGGGTTTTCTCTATAATGTTGATGAGGTGTTTCTGAGTGGGTTTTTCAGAATGATTTAGTAGCTAGAATCTAGCCACCTCCATTGGGGGCGTTCAATTGGGTCTAATTCAATGTTTTATTAGTGTGATTGATGATGGGAGAGGAATAAATAATATTAGATACTTAATGTAACAATGGGCTTCTAAATAATAAAAATTACACACTGTGTACCTGGATGAAGACACAATATATGTGTACCCTAGATTTTTCACTAGGGTTTACAAATGGAGTAAAAAATCACTCGTAGTGTGGTATTTGTCACACCTTATGTGATATTTTACTAGAAGCTCAGTGTAACACCTGTATTTTTTAGGAACCTTTTTTAAATAACATAAATTTCATTGAAGTCTTTCCTTTTATGCTACTGAAACTTATGCTTTAACTACACGCAACAACTACTTAGCTTGCGTTGCACACAACAACCAGTTTCTACAAAACAACATTTTATTTTTATAATTATTAACGACTTTCCATTAGAATAGAGCATATGAACCTGACAAATTGAATATGGTTTACACATAAATATATAACAAATTCTTTTAAACATTTTGAAAATAAAAAGAAATAGTTTTTTTGAAATATTATTTAAATCCATAGAACTGTGTTTTATACCAATAAAATAAAAAAATTACACTTGTTGGATTATACTAATTAATTAAATATATATATATATTTTATTCAATCACATTTTTAACATTCAACTTATTTTTTTGTAAACATGATATAAAAATAAATACAATTTTAGGCATACAAATATGTATCTTTTTAGAGAAAGTCTTTCGGCCTTTTAATAGAATACTTGACTAAAAAACATTTACACAGATAAAAATTTTCGTTGAATTTTTTTTGAATGTGTATTATAAAAATTATATTAGTGTGAATTTTTTTTATTTTTCTGAGAAGATTCATTTTTTCCGAAATACTGAGAAATACAAGAATTTAATGGAAGACAAAATTTTAAACTAAGTAATTTATAATGATATGATATATTTATAATTGGTTTTAATGTAAAATTAGATAAATTATACATATTTTAGTCAAATTTATTTAATTTTAATATTTTTGTGTACTATATTTGGATATAAAAACATAGTAAATGATTAATTATTTTGACATAAAAACCCAACATTCTTACCTCATTTACAGGATCTATTTTAAAATAATTCTTGAGAATTATTTTTTAATTTGAAAAATGGATTCATATTTGGTATCATTATATAAATGTTTATCAAATCTTTTTTGTTTAATTTTTGTACAATATGAAAAGTAAACGTAGTAATTTTATGACAGTGGTTATGGGTAAAACCACTAATTAAGGGTAAAATAATATTTTAAATATTATAAAATTTACCAAGAAATTGTCTTAATTTTATTGTATGAGTGATTGTAGACCAAAATCATCATTGGGACTAATTTATTATCTCTTGGATCAGCTCTTATGTCTTCAATTCCCTTATATAATTTCATTTATGGAAAGTCAAACTTGTCAAACTAAGTTTTATAATAACTATACTAATTATAATATTGGGTAATTATGAAGATAACTGTAACCATAAATTTTATTTTCAAATAGAAAATATTTATATTAAACATGATAATTTATTTTTTATTTTCTGTGAAGAAACAATTACCTAAAATAATTACACAATTATGATGTTGTCATTATTAAATTAATGAAACAATCAAATAAATGATCATAAAATTATTAAAATAAATATAATTTTAATTAAGTAAGTTGATATAATTTTTTTAGATTATTATGATATATTAGGGGTGTATTAAAATATTTCTTTAATATATCTCATTTATCGGGGTTTCTTTAAGTCCATGTAATGAATAGGGTCAAAATTGACACTAAAAAAATTTCATGAAAATAATATATTATTAAATTACATAGAAATCATAATATAAATAAATAAGTACAAATTTAATGGGATATGATCTAAAATATAACTAATTTTCCATTTATGTTTCAATTGATACATTACAAGAAAAAAATTATTATATTTTAATATTGAAAAATTTGTTACTATAGTTACAATTATAATAGACTAACCTGGGGTTAATGAAAATGACGAGGTATAAAATAACACAAAAACATGGATATAATAATTATTTTGATTATATTACATCATTATATTAAATTATTTTGTAATATATCAAATTCTAGAGGTATTCTTATTTACGTTTAACTTATTTTTAAATAGTGTTTTTCAAAATTCCAAAACTACCCCTCACCTCTCTTATGAAAGAAAACATGTTGTTCACTTTTATTCTCACTAAAACCCTATTTGGTTCATAATTTTGGAACTAAGCATTTAGTGGAAGCCCCAAACAGGCAGGTTTTTAAAAAAATTCCACTGATGATTGACGTAGACCTATCAACGTCGGTGCATAGCAGCCCGATTAAATCCTAGGAACTCGCTTGAAAAGTTTTAAGCACAAATATAAACTGAAAAAACACATAGTTTAATTCTAAAGTCGAGCATGACATATGATCATCGTTGGTGACTACTGATTGAATAATCCAATGTCTAATTTCTCTAGTTCGTCCTCCCACGCTTCAAGGAATCCACGGGAGCACTATTCGCCGTAATCCGGGTGCTAGCGAGGAATTACAATGACGCCTTTGTCGCTCCAACGATCATTGCACCACATCACTAGAAATTCCTGAGAGAGTTCTTGTTCGATACTCCTTGTATCCAGATCATCTCTCTCTAGATTATGGGAGAGAGGATAGGAGAGAGATTATACTTGAATATTGTTTGAAAAATGCCCCCCTCTTCTATTTATAGTGCTTAATTAAAATACCCGGTATAGCCTCACTGGCCCTGGATACTTAACATACTATCAATGACATTTTATGAATACTAATCTGAGTAATAAATTTTATTATCACTCACTTGTATTATATTAACAATTATTACGTGGTAATAATTGAGTAATTAACTTGACTCGTCACTCCAATAAATATTAATTGAACATTGAATAATTAAATATTCGTCAATTAATATTTTTCATGCATTATCTTAAAAATTGTATATACATTTAATAAATAAATTCAATACTCAATATTCTGAACTAAAATAACATGAATTTATTTATTGCATTGGTGATCGTTTAACCTTGGAAAAATCTCAGACCGCTGTGGTGGGGACCACAATTTCAAAAACTCCTATTCAATTAAATAAGGAAGATTCTTGAATAAACTATTGTGTGTGACCCTCTAGGCCGTTATTTCAATAGTATTGAATTGTATTCACAGACCTAGAGTGAGATATAGCAACTCATCATGGCCTTTGAAGAAATAAGGATTTTCACAGTAGCGACAAGTAACCTACGAACACCCACTATGTAATATAATCTCTTTGTCTATAATATATCATAAATAAGAATGCAGTCACATGTCATTTCCATTTTTTTCTTTATTATTTGTTGATGTAACTAGATGGATTTACCCTTGACTGCCATGTCCATGGTCTTATAAAGTTACTACCATCAATATCAACATGGCCTGAGATATACAACTTCCATAACTCAGAAGCGAAAAATCCTTTCTAGACCATTCATCCAATGCCATGCCACCAATGACGCACCCAACACAAAATACCTCTCTATGAATTCATTTCCATGTTTTTCATATTACATAAAAGTACGCAATCAAATGACATACATTGGTGTTGATCTCAATTCAGGAGACAATTACACATGATCATAGAAACAAACGTTCAATGACAACCGAAACATGTGGAGTTCCTATTGTAGGGTCGGTCCTCATGATCTCACATCAATGGATCACCAATTGTGAACTTCATGAGAAGAAGTCTCAATGCTTATGAGCCCCCACCACCTGATAGTCAAACATCAATTTTGTCCAATCAATAAGATGTATCTAGAATATAGAACATATATTTAAGATTAATTTCATAGTATCTTGAGGTTCTCATTATAACATGGGAACTACTATAACCTTTTGATACAATAATTAATCTTTGGAAATTACCTTTTCAATATTGGATGCTGAAAAGTCTACACAATAATGGTATGTTTACATCAAGTATAGTTAATTATATACATGAAATGGTAAAAAAAAGCACTAAATAGTTGGGTCTAGGGAACCCACTATTTTTACACTCCCACTTGCACTAGATCCAACTTGCTAACCAAACTTGTTAGCTACTCACATGATGAATATCATGTTTCTGCTAATTTGTGGATTTAGCTACTGGGTCTGCCATAGTTCCTTCATGTGGAAATTATGCTATTATGACCTCATCTCTCATAGTAAAGCTTCTCATGAGATATAATCCCAAGTATACCTTTTCCACATTCATAAAAAGACAACTTGGATAGTAAGAATATCCTAAATTACATTATGGTAATAATTTTTTTACCAGGTGCGATTCCATGAACCAGAACAGATTGTTTCATATCTACTTCTTAGCTGCCTTAGAAGCTACAACGTACTTGGTCAATGAAGGTATGGCTACAAATATATTATATGAGATCATCTCGCTCATCATCATTAACTGCAATAGTAGATCTCTTTATATATGGAAGACTAGTTTGTATCCCCGAAAACTAGTATCCTTTCTCTTCCGCTTACCAAGTACATATATTTTGTACTTTTCAAAGTACAATTAGATAGTTCTGACTACATCCCTTATAGTGCTCCTGGTTATAAATGATATTTTCCTATTATAAAATATACGTTGGAAATATCGGTTCTTGTACATATCATGGCATATGTGATTGATACATCACTCTGACGTATGGATTTTAACTCATCACATTTATCTCTTACCAAGTCACAGACATGTCAACATGGAGAGATTATTCCCTATGACATAGGAAACAATTCATCTATTGAATTTTTCCAACATGTTATTTTCAATACAATGTCAATATATGTATGATTGACTAGTACCAAGAAACCAATATATCTACCTTAGTAGATCCTATTCCCTAGAACTTTGGTTTCTACTTTAAGTCAATCATTTGAGAGCAAATTTAATTTTTTTTCTTAACTAACTGTGTCAGTTTTCCATATGTTTCTTAATAGATTTTGTGTAGAAAACATTGATGCACCCACTAACCTCATGTATACACATGGAAAACATTTTTGTCAAATGTATTTTCTATTATCACGTTGCTTACATTAATCATAAATTGGATTTTAGTAACTTGAATCCATTATTAGAATTCTGTGACCTGACCATCAATTTCTGGTTGTGTCTTATTGACACCATCCACGATTGGTGGTCATGACATCTAATGCCAAATAAATTGATCATAGATATTAACTATGATGAGTAAATTTCTAATCGATTAAGGCATAACGACTTGGTCAAATCATTCATTCCTCATTGATACCAATATTGTACCATCCATATATCAACTCACTTGAATACCCAACACAGTATTCAGAATAAAAATCCCCTTTTGAACTGTGATACATGGAATCCATTAATTTAATTTTAGTTGGTCTTATAAATTATTGCTAATTTCCATATACTGCTTACTTGTAGGAAATATTATTCACTTTGAATAATAGATCACCGACTGCAGTGAATATAAAAACTATCACCATGGTTTTATCCTTCCTACGCAGAATGTGTCTCTGGAATATACTCTGTTACACATGCACTTGTGGAACTAGTTCCTATGCCAAATATCTGTTCATTTTGAGCACTGACTAAACACAAGTCAATATAGCTCCTACTATCTCTAATAGAGATGTTCACCCTTATATAGATATGTAGTCCCTTACTTCACTACAAATTTTCTATCTTAGGGATTTACGTAATACCCTAAGGAATCATTAGGAGAAGTAACTTAGATGCACAATGTATTTATCTTGATGCAAGTTTGTTTGTCTTCAAAAAACTATTTTCATCCAAACACATGTCCTTTTGACATAATGGATTTCTGTCATACTATGACTCGTATGATATACATTTTTCAGTATTGTTGGCATATGGTTGTAGGATATCATTGTTATTTGCAAAACATTTCATGAAATATAATGGAGGATTCTACTAGTTGTAACATTGATATTACTTAAATCGAAGTTTTAATGTATAACATATGCATTTAGGAATTTATCCACGGTCTATGTTTATTGAATAATGCTGATATATAAGACTTGGTCATCAATCCTACTCATTAATATCAATATCGTGATTTCGATAAGGTAATGTGCTTTTAGGAATTGGTCCACCCTACATTATCATGATTGATGAATGCTTGGCCGAGATATTCATCGGTATCCCAACCCGAAGCATCACATATCTCCTGACCATGCATACACTTCACTCTATTATTCCTTAATTACTTGAAGGAATCCAATGAAACCTAAATACCTCTAGCTTATACTTGGAATATTTCACGCTTATGTCTTGAACCATTTTCAAAAATCTTTGTAATATACCGTCATTTCTAAAGGCTTCTTTGTCGAAACTAAAGACATCAATAATATGAAAAGTATTTAGCTGTGATGAGACTAAATACCATACATGGTATATTAATGACGTCGATTTTTAGTATTACTTGACAAAGAATTATCCTGTCACAACTGGGTATAAGTCTTACATTTATATTCATCACCAATTGCCTATGATTCATGTATTACTGAACTAGTGATTGAGTTTACCAAAAACAAAATTCATTCCATAAACTAAAAGACTGTCACCTTGCATCCAAGGACACATGAGATTAATGTTTTTGGTTATACTCAAAAATAGTTCAACATGATTATTTCACTTGGTAATTAAAGAAGTCACGTACTTCTCACTAGTGTCCTAGTTATCATGCTTTCACAGTCACTTGAAGAATACACCTGAATTCTAGTAAGGTTTCTATACTAACTTGTTTATCATATTAGAATACATATATATTACCAAGATATTGTCTTTAATACCCAAGTAGTAAAAGCGAAACATTACATTGATGAATACACCCAACGTAGAAGCGAAAACATGCTCCTTTAAATCAGGTTATTTCTTTTAAACTTCCATATTATTGTTTTATAATATGTAATGAAAATAACTTCTATTAATACCTCATTAATTTTAGGATGTCTTGAATGTGTCATTGGTATTCAAGGATTTTGAACTTTTCACATTTTCTTTCTATTTATTCGCCAAAAGAATTAACACTTAATTCCCTTTTATTATTATTCACTTGGCAAATGTTACCTAGAATGGTAATAAAGTGTTTACTAAATAATTGTTCCTTTTGTAACATAAAATGATACTTGAGTAATGCGGTGAAAATGATATGAGTATGGGATCCAACTAAAGATCATGATCAATCATTAAATTTACACATGCCGGTGTAAACCATCACCTTTATTCATATCATTGCTTCACATTCTCCTTAAAAACATCTTGAAGATGAGACTTTATATTATATCATCCATGTCATGGTGTAGTGACCGCAACTGAAATCGGATGTTAATGAATGCATAACGATATAACTATCATATGCTTTATTCATTAGTCTCTTGTATGTGATTTTCAACCACCCTTCTTAAGGTAGTTAACAGTATTGAGGACACTAGCACCCTAAGTTTCCTATATCATAGTACTATGCGCACCCACCTTTACTATTCATGGATACTAGTGTCAGTGTGGATATTTACTTTGTGAAATATTTATCACAATAAAACTTTTTTTGTAGAATAGACCATTTTTCTAAAAAAAATAATTTTAGCAGACGAGTGCCTTTTGTCTAGATTACCTTTTAGACATTTTTTATCAATTACATAAATTATTTCATATCTCCTACTATATTAATGGATTCTTTGAACACTCTGTGCTAGAATCGAAATACTTTCTCACTTTAAATTTCTAGTGGAAAGGATCTCAGAACCACTCCTCATAATCTATATGCTATGGCTACATCACTACATAGAAGGATCTAGGTAGGCTTTTGGATGGATGGCCGCTTTAACTTGCAGCTCCTTGATCGGTTGAGTGAAGTCCCAACTTCTAGAATCAGAACCTGATTTACTATATGATATCCACTAAAATTACAATAAGATAACTATGGATATTTCTTTTCTGCAAGTTTAGGCATGTCAAGCCATAATTCTTATAAGGACTCCCCTATAGTAAGAGGCACCCTCACCTATGTCATGATCGACACCTCAAACAACCGGTTTTGTCCAAATTTAAATGACAAAAGGTTGTTTATATTTTATATATATTTGAGGGTTTTATTATTTTTAGTGTGGTGAATGAAATAATTTTTATATTTTTATAAGCACGTACTATGTGATCGCACTCACAACTGAATGTGCATGAAATAGAAATTTCATCGCGTCACATGTTCATTTTATCTTGCATGCTTGTTTATTATTATACAATGTGATCGTGCAATAAATTACCCATGCACAAAAATAATAAACCATGCTGAAATAAAATGAACACCCGATCATGATCCGGTACTATTGGTTGAACAGTTGAGTGAATAACGGACCATCCGAAACCCTATGGGTAAGCACTTTTTAGTCGTGTGGCATGAAACTTGAACAACAACATCTGCTAATCCAATGCATCCAACTTCTATCTGGTGCATCGCCATCACATGGCGCGAAGTGCATCACTAGTCATCTCGTCATTATAAATTTTCACTCGCATGTATGCAAGGGGGTCTTGGGGTATAAAATGTACAACAATGACAATGGGCGCACATGCCCTTATACATAAAATGACCCTTGAGACGACACACTGATTGTCTTTTATTTAATTAAAATAATTATAAAAAACCATACAATAATTAATTAAATTAATTAAATAAATTCATAACACATACAATGGTAGGTAGATGGCTCATGACCAACATATACGCATTAAACATGGGTATATATAAACTAAATGTAGAATAAAATTAAACTTTCATTAATATAAACTTAAGGGAATTGTTTTATTTAATTAAAATTTCACTCAAATTTTAATTCAATATTAATATGTCATTCGGTCTCATTTAATTAATTTATCTTCAAAAACTAAAATTAAATTAATTAACTAATATAATTAATCACCCAATTAAATTAATTACGCCCCATCTAAATATTAACAACCAAAAATTAATATTTAATTAATTTAATTATCAACTGTAATTAAATTAATTGTTTTAATTTATTTTTGATTAAATTAATTCACCCATTCCCATTATATTTCAGGTAGGGCCTGTTCGGGCTAGGGAGAACCTGCGCAGTCCCAATCCGGGCGGTACCAACGCCGTGTAAGGGCACTCTTGGATGGGGAGGTCCACCTAAGCGGGTTCTGGGCTGGACAAACCCGGCCGGTCCTTTTAGGGGGTAAACTGAGTTCCTAAAAATGGTTACCTCATGCGCTGCAGGTCAGTGGTGTGTGGCACGGTCCGGTTGGTGAGGAGTCGTCGTGGCATCTGGGAGCAGAGAAAATGAGAGGCGCAGTCTGGTTTTTAGGCTTAATGAACCGCTGCTCCGTGAAAGGGAGACAACGGTGCGGTACTAGTGAAGGCAGACACCAGTGGTGCACTGGAAGGAGGAGGATGGACGAAGGGATGAGATGCTAGCTTAGTGTGCAGAGCTTCAAGGAAGGATGAGAGGCTTCCAGATGTGTGCCTGGTGTGCCTGGTCGGGAGCGTATGTGGGGAGTGGCAGCTCTCAAGTGGGAGCTGAACGGGCGGGCACCTGCCTCTTTGGTGTACGAGTGAGGAGCATGGGGGGTGACGCTTCGGCTAGGTTCGCTAATGGGAGTTGTTGGCCTACGCTGGTTTAATATCCTGGTGTGGCACATGCCGCTCCATGGGATGAGAGAGCTACAATGACAGGAGGGAGGTCGAGCACGAAGGGGGATGGGTGCGGCGAGAGGGGGGAGGGTAGAGAGGAGCTGGAGCACATGGCTAGGGGAAAGGCTAGGTGCTAGCACCGCGGGAGATGGCCTCGGGGCGGCCGGCATGGTGTGGTGTTGTCGCTGCATGGGGTCTCCGTGAGGGAGCCACTGGGGTGGCCTGTGGGTGGTGCCTGTGCACTGCAGGAGGCAAGTACCCGAAGGGTGCAAGATTGCAACTGGTCTGGGAGGAGTGGAATTGGGCACCTGCTACATGGTGGAAGACAGTGCACCACTACAGTGGGAAGGGAGGAGGCCTGTTGGTGCGGGTGGCTCTAGCGCGGCACAGCTGATGCAGGACGGGTGGTCATTGGGTGCTGTGCGGCTGTTTCCGCACGGTGCAACTGATGGGGACGGTGCACCGTTGATGTCTAAGTATTTTTTTTACCAAGACATTCCTTCCTTGTATTTCCCATCCCATTAAAAATTTCTAAAGTATATATTAGGCTTTGGAAAGATATTAATATTATTATTAAAAAAAATTAATTTTATTATTATAATAAAACAAAAGTGTTTTTTAATTATAATAATAATAAAAATAATTTAAAAAAAACATTATAGTACAAACAAAATTGATTTTCCAGTGAGTATTTTAGCCACAGGATTTCCGGTCGAAATACGAAACACCACTAGAAATCAACCTGGAATCTAAATTCAAAACATCATATAGC
Source organism: Viscum album (assembly GCA_963277665.1). NCBI lineage: Eukaryota > Viridiplantae > Streptophyta > Magnoliopsida > Santalales > Viscaceae > Viscum > Viscum album. The sequence continues at coordinate 1,187,158 of CAUJRU010000060.1, forward strand.
TGCAGACTTGCCATCCGATATCTGATTCGGATTCCCTCTGCGGTGTTGGGACCGTATCGACACCATCTTATCATTTTAAAGAAAATTTAATTATTTCATTTGACTTAATATCGTCACGCATCCCTCTGATACCACTTTTTGGAACTGGGCGTGCATCGAAATCCTCAAACAGGTGGGTTTTTAGTAAATTTCCACTGACGATCAATGTAAACTTGTCGACATCGGTGAATAGTAGCCCGACTAAATCTGAAGATCATTCTTGAAGGGTTTTAAGAATAAATATAATCCAATAAAATACCTAGTTCAATTGTAAAGTCACGCATGACATCTTCTCATCATTGGCGATCAATGATTGAAGAATCCAAAGTCAAATTCCTCTAGATCATCCACACACACTTCAAGGATTCCGTGGGGGCGTCATTCGCTATAATCCGAGTGCTAGCGCAGAATTGTGATGATGCCTTCGACGCTCCAACGATCACTGCACCGCTTCTCTAGCAATTCCTGAGAGAGTTTTAGATCCATGCTCCTTAGATCAAGAGCATCTCTCTCTAGATTATAGGAGAGAGGAGAGGAGAGAGAACCTCCTTGAATAGTGTTTGGAAAATCCCCTCTTATTCAATTTATAGTGCTTACTTAAAATACACGGTATAGACTCACCAACCCCGGATACTTAAAGCACCATCAAAGAAATTTTATGACTTCTCATATGAGTCATAAATATTATTATAACTCACTTGTAATATATTAAAATATATTACATGATAATAATTGAGTCATTAACTTGACTCGTCGCTCCCATAAATATTAATTTAACCTTGAATAATTTAAAATTCATCTACTAATATTCTTCATGTATTTACTTAAAACTCATAAATACATTTAATAAATAAATTCAATACCCATTATTCAAAACCTGAATAATTTGAATTTATTAATTCCATTGGTGATCGTTTAACCTTGGACAAATCTCAGACCCCTAAGGTGGGGCCCAGTATGTAAAAAACTCACATTCAACTGAATGAGGAAGATTCTTGAATAAACTATTGTGTGTGACCCTCTAGGACCTTATTTCTACAGTAGTGAATAGTATTCATAGACCAAGAGCGGGATCTAAAAAACCATCATGGCCCTTGAATAAATAAGGATTTTCACAGCAGTGACAACCAACTAATGAACACGCACTGTATAATATAATCTCTTTGTCTGTAATATCTCATAATGCAGGATGCGGTCACGAGTCATCACCCTTTTTCTTGATTTATTATTTGTTTATGTAACTAGATGGATATACCCTCGACTACCATGGTCATGGTATTATAAAGGCACTACCATCAATATCAATATGTCCTGAGATATATAACATCCACAACTCGGAAGTGAAAAATCCTTTATTGACCATTCAACCAATGCCATGCCAACAATGATGCACCCAACACCGACTACCTCACCATGACTTCATTGCGATGGTTTTCGTCTTGCATCAAATTATGTAATCAAATGACATACATTGTTAATGATCTCATGTCAAGAGACCATTACTTTTGATCATAGATAGGAACATCCAATGACACCCGAAACATGTGGAGTTCCTATTGGCAGGTCAGTCCTCATGATCTCACTTCTAGAGTTCACAATGTGTGAACTTCATGAGAAGAAGTCTCAATGATTATGATCCCCAACACCTGATAGTCAAACATCTTTGTGTCCAATCAGTAATATGTATCTAGACTATAGAACATATATTTATGATTAATGTAATAGTATCTTGAGGTTCTCATTATTTCCTGTAAACTTCTATAACCTTTTGATACGACAAATAATCTTTGGAAATTACCATTTAAATAGTGTATGTAGAAAAGTCTACACTATAATTGTAAGATGATATCATGTATAGCTAATTGTATACATGATACGGTGATCAAAAGAACTAAATAGTTGGGTCTGGGGAACCCACTATTTTGACACATAACAAACCTGTTAAAATATCATTAAATATACCATACCTTCATCCTATAATCCTTCATTTGTTTATAAATCCATCCAATATGTTCGATGGTTAAAACCAAAAGAAGATACCCGAAGAAGAGGTAAGGATCATCTGTGAACATTTTTATTTTATTTCTCCTCAAATCCATTAATTTTTTTTTCATATAATAACATAAGTTTATAAAATATATTGACATATTGTTATGTATAGCATAAAACGTAAAACATCACACAATTTCGTCAAATGGGATACACAATCATTGTTTGTGTGTACAACAAACCACCACATCACGAACCGATTCCATTAATTCATCCATTATCACCTATAAAGGTTGGGAATAATGATGGATTTATAATTTATAAATGATATATATTATGTCTAGTATTTTAATTTGATTTTTGAACTGTTATTTCACACATACCATCATTTATTCCATTTTTTAGTATATTCTCATGTCGTTCGTGTGTACAAAAAACTACCACATGGAGAAGTGATGTGATTCATTCATACTTCACAAGGAATGTATTTAGGATGTGTTTAATAATTTTATGTGATATATATAAAAAAATGTATTTTTAACTATAATATATTATATAATTTTTATTCATTAATCTAATTAGAAGATGAAAATAGTGTTCATACGTATGTACGAGCTACCATATCCATGTACGGTGTATTTTATTATCTACCTCTATCTTTTATGAATCACCAAAAATAAATATTTAATTAATATATATGATATTTATATCAATTTTATCATTATTTTAATAATTAAATCACAATCTAATTTGGACTTCCAACAATTAAAATTGAAAACATGTACAAAAAACAAAGATGTTATTATCTAAAACATAACTTTTACCTAGAATTGTTAACAATTGAGTAATATAATTTCATAAGTAACTAATATATGGTATTATATATATATATTAATATGGTTTTATTTTATAGTTATAGTAAATTTATATTTAACATACTCAAGGATTGAACATGTACGAAGGATGTCAAGGCTTATGTTAGGTGGATTTCTAAACTCATTTAAATTTTTCTGAGAGTTATTCCATATTCAACATTCATTAATTTGAGGTTCTATATATACAATCCACTAATTTATCCTATTATACTCATAATTATATTTATTCTTATTTACATATCAAATTTATTATATCTTTTTTATGGGTTTTATGTTTCAAAATTTACTGAATGAGTAACGTAAGTTTTTCAAAATTTTCCTTCTTTAAGACACAATTCATGTTATGCACCCAAATTATTTTATATGGTATATATACATCCCTTTGAAATGTTTTATCATGAAGCTATTTATTTTCATTATATTTAATGTTCAATTTAATTTTATTATCTCTTCAGTCAAATTTTTTTTTATTAAAAAATCACGTCTTATATGAATATTTTCAAAAATATTTTTAATTGATATTTTAATAAATTTTGAGGAAAATTATTTAGATGATTTTAAAATGGTTTATAATGTTTAGATTATTATTTTTAAAGGTTACTTTCAAATTAAAATGGTTTTTAATTGTTTTAGGATTTAAAAATAAGTTTTTCAATGGAGAAATAATATTTTTCCCCTGAAATGGTATAAAAATATCATTCACAATTATTTTCCATCTAGGATTAATTACATTGGAGTTACTCATGCATTATTGGGGATATGATCCACAAACACCATTCTTAATCTTTCAATGAAATGTTTTTTTATGATGGATTGATATTTATGAATTCAGATTCTTTTCCATGAGTTATGTTATGAAGGAATGTTTATGAAACCAATTTATTTATTATTGGTTCTAATATAATGATTGCTTTATATTATTATTCAACACGTATATATGTTTTTAATTATTTTATTTATGAGACCTATATCTCCCTTAAAATCATTGGATAATGATTTATATATCATGTTATAGACATGGTTTAAAGGGGATGTGGACTCAGTTCAGTAAATGAATTTTTCTGATAACATGGCCTTGGGAGTGAACCCTAACTATGAAGATGGACATAAAAAAGAACATTTACTACTAACATGGTATTGGAATTTAACAATCACTACTATGATGGTTTGGAGAGTGAACCCATTCCACTAACATGAACTTTTTAGGAATCCTTTAGTACTATGGATATCATTTTATATGTTTTTATGTTTGACACAACTCCATGCCTTTTTCCTATGTTATTCTTTCATGTTTTATGGTTTTGACTCCCCTATGATTCATCTCTAACAAACTGTAATTATTTATTCCACATATAATGTAAATAATCTTTGACATTTATGTGTTGTTCTTAAAATATTTTTATTACATTTTCATACCCTTATTTTCTTGTTATGTTCATATATCTACCTTCTTTACCCATACTATGAATTTGAGCTCTCCCATTATTAGGTTTCTTTTCCTAAGTAAACGAATAAATTTATTAAGTATGATATGTCATAAATGGTTCTAGTTATGAGGAAATAGTTTGGAGAAGATGTAGATGTGTTATGAACCTACTTTTTATGGTTCCAAGTTTCTAAAGTAACTAAAATAATACGGTATTTTGGAATGTATTTGTGTAATGATTTTAATTTTAAAAAATCATGTAATAGCTATGTTTTTTAATATTGAGTTTCTATAGTTGGTATTAAAGAATAGGTTTTGTCAATACTTGTAAACTAGGATTAAAAAACCTTAGTAATAACCCTAAGGATATGTCCATGTTAGAATACTCAAGTTTCTGTAATGATCATTAATAACCTAATTTAAAACTATGGTGTTATGGATTGAATTTTTATAAAAAATTTCCCTTGATAATTTTGATTTACAATAATGATTAGTGTAGCTCACAATATAACTTATGTTATTAATCAATTTCATGAAAAAAAATTAAATTGGTTAACATTGATTATTAGGGAAAATTTACTTATGGGAAATAAAATGGGATCTTGACAAGAGTTATGGACATAGTGAATATTCTTAATTAAAATTCACATAATACAATCAACAATCTCAACCCTATTGACTTTTTTGAACCAACCAATAAAATAAATATGGGGTTTTTTAGTGAAGACAAATGAATTATGTTTAGTTTCCCTCATGTTAAGCTCATTGGATGAGGCATCAAGGAGAGTGTTTCAAACGAACTAGAAGATTATTTCACTATGGAAAATAAATACACAAAGAAAGAAATTGAAATGCAAATGGTTTAATTAATTCAATGGATGATTATAATGGCGTTCGTAAGGAATCATCGATTGTTAAATGTTTTAAATGTATAATGTGTTGGAATTATGAAAATTGATTCCTTAGGGGAAAGGCTCAAGATGAAAATCAACATGGTTTTATGTATACAGATTATATTTCTAATTATGAAGAGACTAATAATGACATATGAGATCAAATAACTATTAAGAATTAAAATGAAAAAGTTTGGTTAACGGTTTTAGAAGGTATTATAATAATCTATTTTTAATTTATTAGGATTCAAGAATATTGTTGTAGAAGAAATTTTAGGGTATAATGGAATAATGAAACACTGAAGAATTGTTCCACAATAGTTTTTCCTTATGTATTTAAATATATATGTTGAATGGTACTGGAATCCCTGAAAATTAACTAAAGTGGTAGGGTATTATTTTTGGAGAACACATGATTATGGAAAATATAACCCATAATATGTTCATGATGTTTGGATTGTAATAATATAATGATATGTTTTAGTGTTATAAAATAAATGGGATGATATTGACAACCTTGTAATAAATTAGTAATATGGTGGAAATGTGGTTTATGGACTGTGTTTAAAGATTTTATGGATTTCTGGTATGAGGAAAGAATTAATTTTCGAAATCGTTCTTATTTTCAGTAAATTATTATGGCAATTAATATTATTAAATTATTTCAAGAGAAATACATGATAATGTGTTTCATAGTTTTAGTGGGATACAACTAAGAGTTACGTCATGTTTTTTGGGGGATTTGTGATATGTAGTGTGTGAAAATTTAGTGAACTACGTTCAAATGTTTTAGATATTCATTTTATTTTTTATGGTTCATAAGGTAAAACATTTATAAAATTTTTTACATTTTTATTTGGATGATGTTTTAGAGATTAATGTTTTACATAACCATATGAATATTTATAAATATTAGATAATAAATTTTAACCATTAGGTTATGATGATGACTAAAAATAGAAGGAATGACTTGTCATCCCATTATAGATATAATGAGACACTAAATCTGTAAGTATTATAATTTTAAGATTATTTTTTGGAGATAGAAATGGTGTGGAAATTGACCATAGAAAAACCAAAGAGTGAGATTTCACTTATAAGATGAAATAACGTAAGTATTTATTCTCAATAAATTTTGAAAAAAAATCCTATTATCATCATTTATGGTAATATCAATGATTTTTTAGACCTATATTTTATGATTTTGGGTTCACTACCCTTACAATTACAATATTATATATCACTTTCCATCAGAACATGATATTTATAATTCTCTACCACATCCATGTTTTAACATTTCACTAATGTTATCCTAATTAGAATCATAGTCTTGTGGTGATATTCTCCTTTTACTCTCCACTTTTTAAAAGTGTGTTTTATTATCCCGTTTATCATGTCAGTTTCACAAAATCAACTCTTCAAATATCCACATATCATTTTCGAAATAAAATTTAAAATTGTGAGGATAAAATTTCCAAAAATTATAGCTTGTATTTGGATGGTAGCTTATCGATTGACGGTTCCACTAAATCTCTCTCAGGTTTATGATATATTCCATGTATATCTTCTAAGGAAGTACATACCCAATCCATTACATGTTATTTTCTCAGTGGTCACACTAAAAGAGAAAGATTTTTCTTTTGATGAACAAACTTTTGACATTATGGATCTTGCAAAAAATGTTTTATTAAACAATGCCACCCACCTAGTCAACGTTTTGTGGGGAACCACCAATTTAAAGAATCTATGTGGGAAGATGAGGATATGATGAGGCATATGTTTCCTAATTTTTTTATAAAAATGATGAATTTTGAGGGTAAAATTCCTTTTAAGGGGGTATAATGCAACATCATAAGTTATTATGATCCTTTAATTCAATTAAATTAAATTTCTTTGATGTCTTAGGTTTCATGCTACACAAATATAGGCTTACGCTACACAAAACATAGAGTTAACTTGCATTACATGAAAAAGTGTTTTTATATGAAACTACAGTTTATTATTATAATCTTTATAATCTATACATGCATGAACATGATTAACTTAATATGGTTTAATTAATTCTTTAAACCCTTTTGAAATTGTAAGGAAATCATATTCTGAAAAAACTATTTAAATGAACAGAACTATGTTTCATAACAAGAAAATAAATAAATTACTATTGGTGAATAATATTAATGAAATAAAAATATAAAATATTCAATAAATTTTTTAACATTCATCCTATGTTTTTTATAAAAATGATATAAAAATAAATCTTATTTTTTTTAAAAGCATTATTTTTCTGAAGGAAGATTTCCCCCTTTTAAATGAATATCAGTTCTGAAAATTTTCAAAGAAATTTTTTAAAATTTTATTTGAAAAAATAAACATATTTTTTTAAATAGTAACATCCAAATTATCTTAGGGTGAAACATTTTTATTTTTCGGAGAAGATTATTTTTTTGATGTATAGTGAAAAATACTATATTTAATTGAAAACTCCATTTTTTTCTGAATAATATATAATCTTGAGATATATATGGATTTTTTTAAATACTATTTATATCAATTATACATATATTAATCCAATTTAGTTCAATGTAAACTTTTATATATTAAAATTCGATATAGAAACATATTAACCATTTAACCATTTTCTCTTTAATACCCTTCTTTCTCACCCCATCTATAAGATTAATTTTAAATTAATCATATCCACTTATGTGTTATTAATTTTGATAAATATATTCCATATTTATAATCATAATGTAATTATTTATTAAATAGGTCCATTTAATTTTTGGAAAATAGAAATAGAAAACATAATAATTTTTTTACTGCAACTAAGGGTAAATTAGGTAAGTAATGATAAATGTAATATTGTATTTATTATAAGGTTACACTATAAATTGTCATATTTATTTTTATGATTGAGTATCTATTTCGGGTCAGTTTCAAAATTCCCAACGGTTCTATATCCGATGATGCATGGGCCTGCTTTCCAAAAGCAGGCGTTCGCTGGGCGATTTGGCCGGCGACGCTTAAGAACTCACATTAGTCGAGAGGATGGGAAGTCAGACTCATCGCACCCTTTTGGGGGGAAATTATTGGCTATTACGGGACTCACTTATAGATTTAAGACGTATTCAAATGTTCACGAATCATTGGATTGGACCCAAGAATAGTATCCATAGACTTCTCCTGGTGGGAAATGGTTAGTTGGACGCAGGGGTTTGGAATCATTTATGCCCGTGGTTTACTATCCATCATTGGATTAATGACCCCGAGAAATCTGGACACATTGAGACGACACTAGGGTTGGTCGATGAACCGATGTGAGGATAGTTGGATCGACCGGTTGTTGGGATTGAACCTCAAGAAGGATTCCTACATACCCTACCTAGAAGACACGGATCAAAGTCCACGTAGTTCAGATGAGATTGGGGCTTACACTCTGAGGAGGCCCAGGATGTGGGTAAACCGACGTGAAAGGGGGTCAGAATGACCAGTTTCTGGGATTGAACCTCAGGGAGGCTTCCTATGTATCCCTGTGGTGGGGAATCAAAGTCCTCATAGTTCGCATTGGGGTGTTGGAGAACCGACGTGAAGGTGGACCCGGGGGTCCGATGGTGATCAGGCATGATCCTCTTGAAGGAATCCTATGTATCCTTGTAGTGGGGAATCAAAGTCCTCGTAGTTCGCATGAGATTGGGGTTTACACACTGAGGAGGCCCAGGATGTGGGTAAACCGACGTGAATGGGGGTCGGAATTACCAGTTGTTGGGCTTGAACCTCAGGGAGGCTTCCTATGTATCCCTGTGGTGGGGAATCAATGTTCTCGTAGTTCATATTGGGGTGTCGGAGAACCAACATGAAGGTGGACCTAGGGGTCTGATGGTGATCGAGCTTGAACCTCTTGAATACTTCTTATATATCACTGTAGTGGGGAATCAAAGTCCTCTTAGTTCGCATGAGATTGGGGCTTACACTCTAAGGAGTCCCTGGATGGGATGTCATGGTCTACGCTTACTCTAAGACCGCGTGAGTCATGCTCAGTGTGAGAAACAAGAGGCAGCCGGGACCAGATGATCACATCGCGAAAGGCGCGTCCGTGAGAAGTGAGGTGCGGTTTACGCATGGAGCGGCCCATAAGGCCAGGGCTTACTCTAGGATGGATTCCTAGGGCGACAAAGAACAACGGGAGAGTAAAAGGGGTGCTCCTGTGCCTGTCACCTCTCTTGTTCCCGGGGGAAGTATGGAAGTGCATGGGGGCTTCCTTCTGATGGGTATTTTACTACCCCTCGAAGAAGGGAGAAGTGCCCCGACCACAAAAAGTGGAGGGGTAGAAAGGGGGCTCCTGAGCTCAGAATCCACATTACCGTGGGAATGTGAACCCAAGAATGCTTTGTAAATCCACTCAAGGGTTGGGGAAACCCCTTCACCCCTGGTTACCGGGGGTATGTGAACTCAAAACGGCATGCTGATGCTCTTAAAGGTTACATCACATGGGTCTGGTGGCTCCGGTGGAGTCCTCGGCTTGGGGCCGATGAATGGTCCAATGAGGGGGTTGCGGAGGATCAGGTCAAATTGGGAAGATTTTATCTGGCTCGGGGAATGGGAACTCCGAAGGATTTGGCGGGCCACACCGGGGTATGCGTGGTTGCCCCCTTCGCGTAGGAAGGTGCAACGCAGTTTGAGAGGTCGTCCGTGAACCAGGGTGGTCTGTGGACTGATGGGCATCCCGCGAACCCGGGTGATTCGCGGAACGGTGAGCATCCCGCGAACCAAGGTGGTTCAAGACTTTGGGTTCGATCTGCATACCAGGGTGGTTCGTGGAGGGTTCCGTGCGAGCAGTGGCGGCCAAGGGCGGCGCCGGTCGGGGGTTTGTCGGTCAGGGCTTCGCCCGCGTAGGAGGGTGGTACGCGGTTCAGAGGATCATAAAAGAGGCATAATCTCCCTGTTTTGCGGGGAGCGCATCCACGGAGGGGCCATGGTTAGCGTTCTCAGTTTATTTGTTATTTTATGTTCGCATTTCACCAAATTATTATTCGTTTTAGGTTCCTTTTTAGTTTTTTTCCAGCTTTATACCTGCTTTGGATTGCAGACTGGAACTTCTCAGTTTGCGAAATCCTAATCTCCTTCCTTCGAAATCTGTTCCCCGAATCTGATCGGTCTCCTTCCATCTCTGAATCACATTTCTTCTCTTCCCCTAGATCTCCCATTATAGAGTGGGGAAAAAGATGTATCTATGGTAATGTGTCACCTTTTGCGGAGGCCCACGACCGAAAACCTGATCCTCGGACGACCCGGTCAATCCGCAAATCGCGGGGGGCATCGATCGCATCTCCCCCACGAACCAAATGAGATAGGGGAGTGCTTCGCGGCTACGGAGGGCTCCTCCTGCATTCTGCGAACAACAGCAGATGCGGACCTAACCGGTTGAGGCGGTCCACGGCTGGGGTGGTTTGTGATCGTGAAATGGTTCGGTGCCTGTGCTGCTTCGCACCTGCGGAGGATCTCCACCTCCATTCCGCGAATGACAATAGTCCGAGGAGGGGGTGCTTCGCGGAACCGGCCATGTGGCATCATCATTTGGGCCGGTCTGCAGACCGGTTCAGCTTTGTGCATCCTTTGACTTTTCTCCATTATTCCCACCAATTCTTTGGGGGAATTGGGTAGAAATTCCTTTGCACATTTTCAGGACCCTACAAAGGCCCCCCATCAGAATGGGGTCCAATCGGAACAAAGAGGAGGCCATTCCGATGAAGAGTGGTCCTGAAACATGGATGGTTTGAAGTATAGGGGTGGACCCAGTAGGGGACCATGCCTATAAATACGAGGGGCCCTTCCTTTGTTTTTTTCTAGATTCTTCACGAAACCCGAGCCCTCTCGATTTTTCGTCTCTGCATTCTCATTCCTTCGTGAAACACCTCGTCCGGGAACCTGCAACTATTTCTGAGAACCATTCCACTTTCACTGTCACCTTCACCTATAGTCCAATCTCTAGCCATGAACTAGTACTTTTAATTAATTAAAAAGTAAGTTATTATGGGCCGTAGTGGAATTCGCTTTGTAGTTTTGATGCTTTGCGGACTGAGGTCCTGCTGACTTGCAAAAAGTATCTAAGTCCTCCGAACTTAATTATTTAAATCTGGGATTAGGATCCCGCGGAGAAACCTAGTTCACGGTTTTCTGGCCAACGCCTCGTGGTCCAGCATACCGCGAACCCCTTTATGAGGCCTTCTCATGAAGGCTTCTTGATTCCTTTTCAATACAGCAGATATTTTTATCCATATTTTATTACTTGGGACTAACCATTTTCTGGTTTTCATCATAATGCAGGGAGAAAACATGGTTCCTCCCTGCCATGCACCCAGTCCTGCCGCATAGCATCTCCCAATTGGCGATCAACACCTGAATGATGTGGCCGGCTCTGTTAAGGATGGAATCCACCACTCCCCATTGTGCTCCTTCCTTACCGATCTACTCTCTGAGTCATAGCGGGGGAACCAATTTTCCGACATCCTTCCGACCTATGGGTTAAGTTTACTGTCTGATACGTCAATTCTAGTTCTATCCGGTGACAACAATCCATGATCATGGATATTTATTTCCAATATTCCTCGATTTGTGATATCTTCTAGAGGGTGGCCTGCCTCTAGGGACACAGCTGCCGGATCTCTGTTGAATCACCTTCATGTGTCCCCGACAGGAGAACAACGTCAGGAGGAAGGAGAAATTCACTATTACCGGAGCATTTCACGCAATGCCATGGTAAACGTCTAGCATGGCTGGTCAGGGAACCGAGACCTCCGGCCCAGAGGGTCATTTACTTCATTGGATTGGGGTGGCCCTTCTTACCATCCTTGTTATAGAACAAAGAAATTTTTTCCTTAACGCTCTGGCTATCCTCTCCTATGGTAGGGGTTATTTGGCATTATTACTATATATGTTAACTCAAAAAACTTGGAATAACCAGAGTTTGGAACAATAAGAAAAATAAAATGAGCTCTAACTTTTTCTTAGATCATGAGATCCAGTGAGCGCGATTTGACTATTTCTAGGGTTTTGTAGAAAAACCCCACAAACTTTTTGTCTTTTCTTTTAATGCCCTAATTTTTCCTGGGCCCATTTAGTGTGGACCCAGCGGGTATAGCCCAACTTTTTCTTAGGTCCCCCTTTTCGGGATTTCACCTTTACATGCTTTGTTCCTCTTTTTGTGAGCGGTTTAAAGTCCCGCCATCAAGACTCTCATTACTGATGTTTTAGGTCGAACAAATTTGACCAAGTATGGTGGGTCGGGGCCCCCAATGAGGTTAGGTTGATTAAAATACATCTCAATTTCCTTCAGAGACATGTGAAGGGAGCATGTTTAGATTTGAATGACATGCAGGGCATGTTTAGAGGCATGGGAGCTGTATCGGTGTGCAGAGGTGGGAAGAGAATCGCCTAAGGAAATCTAGCCTTTGGTAGACAGGCCAGGGGTGATCAATATGTAGAGCCGCTGAGGGCATGGTATGCATAGTTGTGCAAAGGTGTCCTTACGTCAATGGCACTCCTTTCTGATGGCCATAGGACTTCATGGAAGCCTGGCTTAGGGAAACCACCATGGGTGGCATGGAGAATTTGAAAAGCACCAGGGGTGGCTTGGAAATGATATGTGGCGTATGAAAGGTTTTGAGAGAATCTGTATCAATCATAAGTGCAGAATCAAGGTTACTATGCTACACATTTATCTAGCATATGGGGCGGTTGGAGATGGGTGTAGTTTACTGTCATGCAGTTGGGACTTTATCTAGAAAGGAACGACTTCTCCCAGTCCTCGGTAATCTCGTTAGAGACGTTCCTCCATATTAAGGTAGGGTCAGTATCTCAGAGGGTTTCCGAATCCCGTAAAAAAGAGAGAATGTAACTGAACATAGGTGCTCAAGGGCCAAGAGGCGTACTGAGAGAAGCATGGCCTAAGGAAATATTTCCTTTGGTAGACGGGCCAGGGGCTATCAATATGCAGAGCCACTGAGGGAATGGCATGCATAGTCTTGCAAAGGTGTCCTTGGGCCAATGATTGTATTCTTCCGGTAGACAAGCATCTTTGGGGATGTTTATATTCGGGACCACCAGGGGTGGCTTATGAGAATTCGGTTTTTTCTAAGTACAAAATATGGTTTATAAAGAGAGGACGCCGAGATATGGGGGAAGCATCTAGGCTAAATATACCGAAAATGGGTGAAGTCATTCCTTCTCACGCTGGTGTGAGATGGTGGTTCGTGCAGGTCTGACCCATTCACTGAGGGACATGGAAAAACCTTCATTCCTTAATAAACCCATGAAAGGTTTGACTATACTGTTTAGCATCATGCTGTAAGGACGACTTCCATGCAGTTTAACGTCATGCGGTAAAGACGACTTCTCTGCAGTTTAACATCATGAGGTAAGGACGTTGTTGCAAAGACCGCTCTTGATTAGGATGTAATTGGGCTCGAGCATCTAGGCATGTCCATGATGTGGAGAGGGGTCGATTGGTGTAAATCAAAGTTTTGGGGCTTCTTGGATCAGGAGAAATGATATTGGGGCCTGGAGGCCGGTAAGCATATAGGGATAGGAAGAGTGTTGCCTATGGAAATCTTTCAATTGGTAGATGGGCCATGGGCTATCAATATGCACAGCCACTGAGGGCATGGTATGCATAGTCATGAAAAGGTGTACACAGGTCAAAAAATTTCCACTTATGATGTCCGTGAATGGTTATGAGGATCTGCAATTTTCTGGGCCACGAAGTCTTTCATTTGGTACGAAAATACCTGGACATATCGGGCATACTCATCCCTGGTCCCTGTTGAAGCTTATTGTTCCCCCTGCGCTGATTTATTTTGTGCGTGGGGGTGTACCTTTACCCTATGCAGTTTAACGTCGTGTGGTAAGGACGAAGTACTCCTAGTTTAGAGGTTATAGAGCTCGGACCAATAGATGACTATTTCTACAATAAATCTAAGGATAACTGAGTTATCATGCTCTGATATACTCTAAACAGGGTGTGGGATGAAGGTTGTAAACTCCAACTCTGAGGTTTCCTGGACCAGGAGATGTGGTGTGGGGGCTATGAGGCCGGTAAGCGTGCAGATCATGGAATAGTGTCGCCCAAGGAAATCTTGCCTTTGGTAGATAGTCCAGGTGGTATCAATATGCAGAGGTGCTGAGGGAATGGAATGCATAGTCATGCAAAGGTGTCTCTGGGTCGATAACTTTCCACTTCCGATGGCCATGAATGATTATGAAAATTCGAAATTCCTCACAGTACAGAGTTCGACATGTGGGGATAATGATGTCCGAGCATACTCGAAACATCTTCACTATAATTGTCCGTTGATTCAAATTAGCCTCGTCCTGGCTTGATGTTCGTAGATACAGGTCATCATGTGAACCACAGGTGGATACATAGGCTAACCGGGTAGGGATACGCCGAAGATGTTTGGATGTGAAAATGGGATGAACTTGTAAACCATTGCGCCATAAATTTTTGGATCAGGAGGTATGTTATGGGGGCTCTGAGGCTGGTAAGCATACAGAACTAGGAAGAGTGTCGCCTGTGGAAATATTTCCTTTGGTAGATGGGCCAGGGGCTATCAATATGCAGAGCCGCTGATGGCATGGTATGCATAGTCATGCAAAGGTGTCTACGGGTCGATAACTTTCAACTTCTGATGTCCATGAGTTGATATGAGGATCCATAATTGTCTGGGTCATGGAGTCTGATGTATGGGGAGGATGAAACCAAATGTACAAGGAGTATTTTCATCTCGCTTCACCATATATCTTAGGTGGTTTGCGATGAAATCCGTGCAGTTTAACGTCATGCGGCGAGGAAGAAGTTGGTACAGTTTAATGTCATGCGGTGAGGATGAAAAATACACCCCGTGCAAGTCTGGTCCATACACGGGGGGAAAGGGGCATTTTTTTTATTATCCATGCAGTTTAACGTCGTTCGGTAAGGATGCGGTCCACACAATATAACGTCGTGTGGTGGGGACGCAATATACACCCCATGCAGTTCTGGTCCGTACATGGGGGAAATGGGAATTTTTTTAATTTCTTGTCTGTGTAGTTTAACGTCATGTGGTAAGGACGGAAAAATACACCCCGTGCAGGTCTGGTCCATACATGAGGGAAAGGGAGCATTCTTAAATCTTATTATCCATACAGTTTAACGTCGTGCGGTAAGGAAGAGGACTATACCCCATGCATTGATGGTCCTTACAAGGGGGGGGGAGAAGAGAGCATTTTTAACTTTTATTTGAGGTGGCTGAGCCAGGTTGTGGAACTCTGGTGTCACTACGTATCATGCGAGGGAAGGAATCAAGCCTCCGTAGATCTCTGCTAAATACACCTCGTGCAGTTCTGGTCCATACATGGGGGAAGCGGGCATTTTTAACTTTTATTCAGGCATGGCTGGGCCAGGATGGGGAACAATGGCATCACTACATATCTTGTGAGGGAAGGAATCAA
The DNA here is from genome assembly GCA_963277665.1 of Viscum album. NCBI lineage: Eukaryota > Viridiplantae > Streptophyta > Magnoliopsida > Santalales > Viscaceae > Viscum > Viscum album. The sequence continues at coordinate 1,202,865 of CAUJRU010000060.1, forward strand.
GCCGCACATAGTTTTATGTAATCTGTGTAGTTTAACGTCATGCGATAAGGACACGAATTACACCCTGTTTAGGTCTGGTCAATTGAAGGGGGGAGGGAGAATTTTTATCTCTCCTTCTTCTTCTTCCTTTTTTTAGAGGTGGCTGGTCCAGGATGGGGGTCCTGGCATCACTACGTATCCTGCGAGGGTAGGAATCAAGCCGTACGTGGTTCGTTAAAATCTGTACAGTTTAACGCCATGCGGTAAGGACGGGGAATACACCCCATTCAGGTCTGTTCTATTCACGGGAGAGAGAGGACATTTTTAACTTTAATTCGGGGGTGGCTGGGCCACGATGGGGAACCCTGGCATCACTACGTATCCTGTGAGGGCAGGAATCAATACAAACATAGTTCTGTGAAATCCATGCAGTTTAACGTCATGCGGTAAGGACGTGAAATACACCCTGTGCAGGTCTGGTCCATTCATGGGGGAAAGGGCATTTTAAAACCTTCTTGGGGATGGTTGGGCTAGGATTGGAGACCCTGGCGTCGCTACGTATCCCGTAAATGGTAGGAATCAAGCCATACATGGTTCTCTGAAATCCGTGTAGTTTAACATCATGCGATAGGGACGAAATACTCTTAGTTTAAGGACATATAGTTTGGACCGTTGGGTGTTTGGCAGTTTAACGTCCTGCAACTTGGAAGATAAGTACTTTTAGTTATACCGGTGTAGATGAAATACTCTTAGTTTAAGGTCATGGAGTTTGGACCGTTGGGTACTTGGCAGTTTAACGTCCTGTAGCTCGGACGAATAATACGCTTTTAGTTATGATGGTGCAGACAAAATACCCTTTGTTTAATGTCATGGAGTTTGGACCATTGGGTGCTTGGCAGTTTAGCCTCCTGCAGCTCGGATGAAAAATCCGCTTTTATTTATGCCGGTGCAGATGAAATAGCCTTAGTTTAAGGTCATGGAGTTTGGACCGTTGGGTGCTTGGCAGTTTAACATCCTGCAGCTCAGAGAAAAAATACGCTTTTAGTTATGTCGATGCAGACGAAATACTCTTAGTTTAAGGTCATAAAGTTTGGAGCATTGGGTGCTTGTCAGTTTAACGTCCTGCAGCTCAGATGAAAAATCCGCTTTTAGTTATGCCGGTGCAGATGAAATACTCTTAGTTTAAGGTCATGGAGTTTAGACCGTTGGGTTCTTAGTAGTTTAGCGTCCTGCAGCTCGGATGAAAAATCCGCTTTTAGTTATGCCGGTGCGGACGAAATACCCTCAGTTTAAGGTCATGGTGTTTGGACCATTGGGTGCTTGGCAGTTTAACATCCTACAACTCAGATGAAAAATCCTCTTTTAGTTATGCTAGTGCAGGCAAAATACTCTTAGTTTATGGTCATTGAGTTTGGACCATTGGGTGCTTGGTAGTTTAATGTCTTGCAGCTTGGACAATAACTACTTTTAGTTACTATGTGAAATACTTCTTCTAGAACCTCACATTTTTAGAAGTCGTGGTGAATTTACCATCCATGTAGGTCAGGGAACATGCTCCATTGGAGAAGGCATTGTGTATAATTTGTGGTCCCTCCCACTTGGGATACAGCTTCGGAGGTTTCCTTCCAGGAATCATTGGGGTCTGGAGGACCAATACCAATTCTCCTTCTAAGAAAGTCTGAAGACATACCTATTTATGGAAGGCTCGTGCAATCTGGTTCTGGTAGACATCCAGATGGTGAAAAGTGTGCAGCCGCCTCTCTTCAAGATGTTCTTACTCACCTAGTCGCTTTTCTGATAGCTCATCATCAGATAATTGATCACAGATGGCAACACGAACTGAGGTAATTTTGAGTTCAATGGGAAAAACCGCCTCTGTGTCGTATACCAGTGAGTACGGGGTTACCCGTGTAGTGGTGCAGATTGTGGTTCGATAAGCCCATAATGCATGGAGGAGTTTATCTGGCCCTGAATTATTATCCTTGTCTACCAATTTCGGGAGAATGTTGGACATGGTCTTGTTGAATGCCTTTATCTGTCCGTTGGCCGCTACATGGTAGTGGGATGAGTGGTTAGCCTTGATACCATATTCTTGGTATAGTTTCTCCAGTTCAGCAGAGCAGAAGTTGGTGTCGTTATCCGTCAGCATGGTATGAGGGACACCAAATCTGGTGATGATATTGGTTTTCACAAATCTATCAACATTTCTTGCCCCGACATCCTTAAGGGATACATCTTCCACCCATTTGGAAAAGAAGTCGGTTGCTGTGAGGATATACATTAGCTGTTTGGGTGTAGCGAGAGGATATGCTCCCACGACCTCCATTCCCCAGACAAAAAATGGCTAGGAGTACTTGTCCTGATGAAGTAACTCCAAGGGTTGGTGTATGAAGTTGGAATGAATTTGGCATGAGTGGAATTTTTAGGTAAAGCATTCTCAATCTCGTGCCACTGTGGGCCAACGGTACCCAAGCCTCCGAACCTAATGGGAAAACATGGACCCTAGATGATGTGCTCTACATACTCCGGAATGCACTTCAGTCATGAAGACAACAGTTTCCTCTCCATCAATTCATCTGAGGAGGAATCCATCAAGGCCTCATTTGTAGAGGACCTCTTGTTGAACTGCATCGCCACAAAGGACAAAGCCGATTTCCCTTCTCTGTATTTTCTCTCGTTCAGCCCTGCCCGATGGAAGTTCTCCCCGTTGAAGGTAGTTTGAATTGTAGGTCCTCCAACCGGTGGCAGGAGCATATGTCTTAGGTAGATGACTAGTTTGATGGATCTCCAACAGCTTGGTTTGGACAAACGACAAGACCATTCGACAGTGAGCAATACTGATTAATGTTTCATCCCGGTCTGGGTCGGCTAGGGCTGTTGCCGCATTGGATAATGCATCAGCCTGGGAATTCTGAGACTGGAGAATATAGGTTAATGTGAGGTCTATTGAGAAATCCGCCATTAACCCTCAGGCATGGTCAAACAGGGGAATCAGGTCCTCCTTTTTGATAGCATAGACACCATTGACTTGCTTGATGACCGGTTCTGAATCACCTTTGACCTTAAGGTGCTGTACCTGTGCTTGGAGTGTGAGCTTCAGACCTGCAATGAGGGCTTGATATTCCACTTCATTGTTCGTACATCCCTTTGACAGGGGGATGGAATACTGCAAGACTGCCTTTTCTAGGGACATGAGTATTATCCCCAAGCCCACCTTGTTAAATTTGGGATCTTCTATCCTTTTCCCGGTTGGGTTTCGAGATGCGCCGCCGAAGTATATTTCCCTTGTTGGGAGCTCCTCTTGAACCGTGAAGATGTTTTCATCAGGTAGCTCAATGTCCGGTATGGCGATCCCTATTGAAGAGTGCTCTGCTAGAAAATATTCAAATGCCTAGCCTTTGATGTCTTTCTGAGGAACAATCCGAATGTCAAAATGTTGCAGGATGACCGCCCATCGGGATTGGCACCCAGTCAGCATCGGACGGCTGAGGATGTACATTAGCAGGTTATTACATGAGACCGTGTGGACTTCATGATGTTGCAGATAATGTTGCAACATTTGAACTGTGAAGACAAAGGCCAAACAACTCTTCTCAGTGTTTGAGTATCGAGTCTCAGCATCGATCATAGTTCGGATGAGGTAATAGAGTCTATTTTCACTGTCGGCATCATTCTTTTGCGCGAGGAAGGCTCCCAGTGACTGCTCTAGAGCCGTAACGTATAGGATGAGAGGTCTCCCTTTGACCTGGGGCATGCGAACTGGTGGGTTTAGAAGGTACCTCTTTAGGATGTCAAAATCCTCTTGCCAGTCATCTGTCCATTGGTACGTGACTCCCTTCTTCATTAACCTATTAAAGGGAAAACAATTGCCTGCCAGGTTGGATATGAACCGCCTGATATAGTCCAAGTGCCCTTGAAATTCTCTCAACTCAGTGAGGTTTTGAGGAGGTGGCAGGCCAAGGATAACCTTTGTCTTTTCAGGGTCGACTTCAATGCTGCGATGGCGTACGATGAATCCAAGGAATTTCCCTAAGGTAACCTCAAAGGCACATTACAAGGGGTTCGCCTTCAGGCTATGTTGTCGAAGTTTCTTGAAGACGATCTCAAGATCTGACAGGTGATCTGAGTGCTGCCTGGACTTAATCACCAAGTAATCTACGTAACATTTGACATATCTCCTCAGGAATGGTTTAAAGATACGATGCATGACACATTGATATGTGGCGCCAGCGTTCTTGAGACCAAATGGAATGACCCTGTAGTAGAATACTCTTTGGGGGGGGGGGGGCTGAAGGCAATGGCTTCTTCGTCTTCTCGGGTCATCCTTATTTTATTATACCCAGAGTAACCACCCATGAAGGACAAAGCCTCATACCTGGCCATTGTGTCGATTAATAACTTGGTAATCGGGATGGGGAAGTCATCTTTTGGGTAATGACTATTGAGATCTCTAATGTTAATGAAGATGCAGATTTGCCTATTCTTTTTCTTGACGGGGATGATGTTGGCCAACCACATGGGGTAATGGACCTCCCAAATGAAGCCTTCTTTAATAATCTTATCGACTCTAGCCTCTGTTTTGGAAGCATGTGAGGAATCTGTCTTTCTGGCAGCTATTTTATAGTCCCAGTGGTCTTCTGGAAGACCCAGGTGATGCGTCGCCACTTCGGGAGCGAGTCCTGGCATTTCTGTGTAATTCCAAGAAAAGACATCCTGATGTTTCTTTAGGAAAGAGGTATATACCTCATGTTCCTCAAGGGACATTATAGCATCCATCCTTTTTATCACATAAACTTTCATTACATTTTACAAAACCGAGGATCTTTAAGGTTTAGTGTCTTGGAAACCAGGAACTTTAAAAATGAAAACATAAAAGATTCTTCTTAAACACTTGAAAGGCTTATCCTTATGTTCATCCTAGGTTCATTACTGCATCTCATAACCTGGGGACATATATCAAAAGAAATGGTGAGCAGAAGGCCCAGTAAGGGAAACAAGAGAAACATTTTACATGTGAACTTGAGATACTTCAATAAGGTCATGAAAAGAACATTAAGGCATGAGAAAGAAATCATGAGGCATATCATAATAAAAATAACATTTTTCATAACTTGAAGATGTGGCTGCATCATTTAACATAGACAATCATGAACATATCACCAAGGTCCATCCCCAAGGTGTCATTTGAAAATTACCAAGGTTATTCACCAAGGTATCGTGAAAATTGTAATCTCTAGTGGTTACATCATTACCCAATGCATTGGAGTGCTATCGGGGCGCACCCTTAAATTTTCCTTTATTATAATTTGAGCTACATATATAATCATCAAAAATTTCATAAATAACCCATATAGCATAAAATAAATGGGTTTCATTTCATAGTCATAACGTTTTAAAAACTGCTTTAAGGACATGATCTTTACGTCACTTTAAACCCACAGAAGGGGAGAGCGGGTTTCATGTATGTAAATCCAAAAATTTAAAATAGAACATTTTGGTATATATGTGAATACCCATATAGAAGAGAGATCTTTGAGTATTCACTTAATAAAATCATAGAACTTTAGAAAAAGAGAGAGACATTTTGAGACGAAAATTCTGCAGCATAACGGCTATGTTACAGGGGTTTAGAAAACATTGAAAAGAGAGGGGACATGGGTAAAACATTCATAAATGACCCATAAAACAGTAGAGGGACATAATATAAGCGATTTAAGAACATTGTAATGAAATTTGAAAATATACCATATGAAATTAAGAACATGAAAGTAAGTCAAAAATAAGATTTCCCTTATGAAAATTTGGCAGCCTAACGACGTCACATAAACTTCAACCAAATATGAATTGATGAGATCAAATAGGTTCTCTGATAATATGAACATAAAAGATCAGTATGATAGATATAGAGATCATACCCCAACATAATAAAAAGGAACTTGCAATACTTGACTTGGAATTAGAACTTTGAAAAGGGAGAAAGGTGCAAGGACCGCTTAAAAATTCAGCAGCCTAACGACGCCACTTAAACTTCAAAATAATGAATTGAAGAGATAAAATGGGGTCTCTCATCATATGGTCATAAAATATAAGTATGATAGATATAGAGATCATACCCCAACATAACAAAAAGGAACTTGAAATAATTTACATGAAAGTAGAACTTCAAAACGAGAAGGGTGAAGAACCACTTAAAAATTCGGCAGCCTAATGGCGTTACTTAAAACGTCAAAATACTGAATTGAAGAGATAAAATGGGGTCTCTCATAATATGATCATAAAATATCAGTATGATAAATTTAGAGATCATACCCCAAAATAATATAAATTAACTTGAAATACTTTACATGAAAATAGATCTAGAAAAATGAGAAGGGAGAAAGAATCTGTTACAAAAATTTCGGCAGCCTAACGACGCCACTTAAAACTTCATAAAACGAAATATTGAGAGTAAGAGGGGATCTCTAATTATGTGAAAATGAAAAGGGCAGTAAGATGAGTATATAATAACACCCTTTAACATACGAACATGGATCATAAAAGAAATTACATAAAAGATATTTCTTGAAAAGAAAGAGAGAGATCAGATCCCTTACCTTAAAACATAACTCTTAAAACTTAAAGGTTGGGACCTTGAGGGCTTGTGGGCACCATGGGAGGACTCCTTGGGAGGTAATGAGACCATAAATTTGTTGGGGGAGAGTGGGGAGTCGAATGGATGAGAGGATGGCTTGGTATTTATAGGGAAAGTGAGGGGACAAGGAATTAATGGCCAATGGACACCTCATTAGTGGTTTTGGAAAAACCATGGGCTTGCCCATGGTATTTTCCCATGGTATTGGCCACTTGGGACACCTCATACCTTATCTTACTATTCATAAGTCGACCATATTTATTACATACTTAATACATCATTTAATGATGTCATTAGACACCCGTAACTTAAAATCTGTATTTTCACTATTCATCAAAAATTCAACTTTCTCAGAGTAATCCCAAAATTTCACCTTAACCAAATATCGATGCTCTGATTACAAATATGAACTTGATTTTATAAAAGTAATTTTCTAAATATTTTTAATTTATTTTTTTTATATAAATACACTATTCACCGAAAATTCATTTTTTTTCAGAAAAAACCCCAAAAATTACCATAACATAATATTGGTGTTCTGAGTTCAAAAGTGAAATCCATTTTATAAAAATAATTTTTTAAAAATTTTTAATTAAAAAACACTATTCACTCGAAAAAACTAATAGTTGAATAATAATTTATGAAATCTTTATTTAACCATTTTATTGAATCACATTACTTAATCAAGGTGCCTAGATTATATTAATACTTTCTTTAAGTGAGATTAATAATCCATTTGGACACATTACTAATCCTAATCATAAAATCACTATTCATAATTTACTATTAATCAAAAATTAAATTGTTCTTATTAGACTCTAAATTTCGTACTGAGCATAATTGTAGAAGACCATTTTTTGAATATCATTACACATTTTTAATTATTTAAGGTTTATATAAACATTTTTAAAATATCCTTTTTCTAAAATTCATCAAAAATATGCATACTATATTTTTCCGGTCATTTGAAAATTCATAAACTTCATCATAAGAAGAAATCCCAATTTTTATTTAAAACAAAGGATTACACAAGGTAGTTACGGTCTCCTTACATAGCCCCTTATCACACCAGCATAGGACCTAAGTGTAAGGTGTGCTAAGGTGAGAGAATCTGAGGGAGGCTCGACTAACATCGCACGAGTAGTAATTTCTATTAGTTTGAACTTATTGCAAAGGAGATTCCGTTCTAGCTTCACACGATGAAGTTCGGCTTGGGTTTGGTCCAGAGCAAAGCCCAGTGGTGCTATCTCCTTCCCAAGTTCTGTTAGATGGGCTTTGATCCGTCCAATACTACTGGGTGAGGCCATCAAATCTTCTTTCTATAATAATTATCCAAGATTACTTGTATTTAGAGGCAATAATAAAAACGTTTAGTTTCCAGTGGTCATATTGACCAATGGTCATATAACAGTCAAAGCCCAACGGTCTAATTTTAATTATACTCATGTTATCAAATGAAACATTTTTGTTGAGTATAAAAATAAAATAAAATAACACACAAAATTAGGAAACAATATTTATTCAAAATTTCGGGTCGTTACAGACATGGCTACACTAATGAGTGTAGTCCTCAGATCTTCCATGGTACCCAGGTTTATTTCCCGGAGTTCGTCCATAGTGGCGAAGATACCTTCCTCAAATGTAGGAGGTGCATCCCTGAGATCTTCCTCCTCTTCTTTTCACAAATACTCATCTTCTTGATCCGACGGGGGAAGAGTATCTGGAACTCGTTCTCGGGGGTTTGAGGGTGAGGCATCGTGGGAATCCTCGCTCAAGTATTCATCCCCAGATTGTGGGTTGGCATACATTCCTGCATTGTCATGCTTGGCTATTATGTCTGAAGCCATGAAGACAACTGAGTGTGAGTCCGAACTTGAATCCTTGCTCTCAATATGGTTGATGGGCAGTACATAGTCCCTACCAAGTGTCCTGAGGGGGTCGTCAGGAACCACTTCCAGACCATTTGGAGTGGGGATCCAGTCAACACCATCGGTCAAAGGCTTCAACTTCCTTTTCTCATAAAATCCGGCGTCAATGTAATGCGACTCAGAGATACCGAAAGGGTTCTTGTCGTTGTGCAGTGTCACACTTTTCCCATTGATGTAGTACTTAATACACTGGTGGTAGGATGATGGAACGACCATGTGCTTATGGAGCCGCGGCTTTCCCAGTAGGGCATTGAATGCTGTGTTCTGCCGGACCACCAGGAATTCCGAGTAATCCACGAGGTCTCCAAAATGGGTCTTTAGCATAATTTGTCCCATTGGCTTCTACTCACTCTTGTCATAACCCAACAAAGTGTTCGATGAGGAAATTAGGTCACCCTCACTGTAGCCCAACTTACAGAGTGTCCATAGGGGAAGGAGTCTAACTCCAGAACCATTGTCAATGAAGACTTTGCAGATCTCAACATCATCTAGCGTTCCGGACACATATAGTGGTTTGAAGTGTCCCTTCATGATGGCATCTTCATCTTTATCGGTTAATGAAATCACCGTATTTCATTCAGATGAGCCAGTATCTGTCCGGTAAATTTCGGTTATAGCTACCTCGATATGAGACTACTGGGGGCTAAAAAAAGGCTTCAATAAGAGCCTCCCTAAGGTCGGCTGAAAAACCCAGGGGCTCTAGGATTTACAGCTTGGATGGTACTGATTCCAGCTTCTTAAGGATGTCATACTTTTGCTCCAATGGCCGACGCTTCTCTGCTGGCAAGAGAGTTCTTGCAGGCGGCTTGAGAGCTAGAGTGTGCGACGAGGAGGGACCACTCGTGGGGTTAGGTGTGGATGATGTTCCCTCGTTCTGGGGACTCGGCCTGACCAGTCTGTTTGTGCACACTAGGCGGTTAGGTGCTTTTTCCTCCTCTTATGGGCATCGTAGAATAACGGGGCTAGGGTGGCCGCTTTTGGAGGTGGGGAAATATTCTCTCTCCTGTTGATTTTGGTGAAGAGACCTCCCACGGGTTCCCGTGATATTGACGGCTTGGACCGAGGTCCAACCGTAGGGTTGGTTTTGACCATGACTGTTCCTCTATTGGTATCCCATGCCTCTGCGATTTCTCATCCCGACACTTCGTGTCGGGAACTTGGGCTCATAACTGTCCCCTTTATTAGGGGATGATTCCATGATATGGATGACATTGATGGAACCAAAGGTTGGCTCCTCATCCTCTGATGGGTCAATCTGGTCGGTTGTCCCTGATGGTGCCATTTCTTGGGTCGGTGCCCGTGGTGCCAAATTTTATGGCATGATATTGACAGCATCCGGACTAATTTTGGCCTCGTCACAGACTGATCTTCTTGCGCTTGTATCCTCATTTGATTATTCCTGGATGACCGGCTCGTAGAGGGTTGTGAGGCCGATACTGTCGGTTGTGCGGCATCAGGGGCTGTTGGCGGCAACACTGGCTGTCGTAGATGAGCTCGGAGTATGTCCTGGGATCGGTTGATAGTCTTCCAAGTCCCCCAATTATCAAATTTCTGCCCATTTTTTCTTGTGACTTCCGGCCACCCCTCCCCTTTATCAGAGTCAGTGGTAGAAATATACGTCACATGTGCTCGGGGTGGTCCCAGCTCGACCTGACCAGAGTCTACCATCCTTTGCAGGAGGTCATTGAAGATGAATCATTCCCGAATATTATGTCCCAACATTCGATGATAGGGACAGTAATCTGGCCAATCATCGCGGCCGACTTCTTTTGGTTTCCTCGGGTCCGGGAGGTGGAGAAAGTTGCAATTCATGGCGGCGATGAAATAGCCACGGACTTGGTCCTATCGGATCGAGTATGATTTATGTATTCATTCCTCAAACTAGTTCTGCATTGCCCCTTTCTGATTGTCCCGCCTAGGCGGAGGCGGCTGCTGATATACAGGGGGTCCTAGACAATTTGGTGGAGGCCTGAGTGGTGGAGCAGGCACATGGGCTGGCTTGAGCGTGACCGAGGATGCTTCAGCTCTGGCTGCTCTCTTTGTGGGAGACTGCGAGGCTATTCAGGACTTCAAATTGGTCCACTGCAGGGAGTCCTCAATTATCTGGGCAATGAACAAGAGATGACGGGAGCTAGTGGTGCACTCCACTGGTATGAGCGGTGTCCGCAGCTCATATCTATGATTATTGATTCATATGGCTAGCAGCTCATCTTGTGGCATTGGCCTATTCAGAGAGAAGGTTAGACCTTTCCATCTAGCGATGAAATCTGAGACCCTCTCATTATCCCTCTACTTGCAGTTCATGAGGTCACTGACCGTTGTCTTAGGCAACGTCAAGCTGAAGTGAAAGAGGAACTGCTGCCGATGGTCTTCCCAGCTTTTTATTGACTGGGCTGGTAGACTTGTATACCAGACAAAGGTGGATCCTTGCAAGGTCCGTACGAAGCATCTGAGTTTCAATGCTTCTTGTTGTTCTAGAGTCCCCATCATCGGGTCGCAATAAGACATGTAGTGCATCAAATTATTTACCGGATCACCTAATCCATAGAAGACAGGGAATACAGGGCTCCCAAAAATGGGTGGAGGGGGTGTGTTTCTCACCCAATCTGGTTAGGGCTTCTCCTCTGGCTGTATCGAAGCGCTCCATCCTTCTATTGATTCCAATCGATCCGTTAGTGCTTCGATGGTGCTGGTGAGTCCCTGGTTTACATCCTGTTGGGCCCGGTCCTAGGTGGGTGTTGCCCGAGGCGTTGCTTGAGGATCCTTCTTGGTTGGAACTAGGGGTGTATGTGCCGTTTGTGACACCTTATGAGGTTTCATATGTACTCACTCCAGTTGCTTCATGAGTGGAGGGAAGTCTTGGTATTCATCCGGATCCACATTTAGGTAGTTGGACAGGTTGGGCACCTCGTTGGGCAAGAGCCCTGACCATGCTTCGTTTGCTGGGGAACACCTGGGTCATTGAGGTGCACTTACTGGGAGTGCATGATGTGGCTGCTCTTGGTACACGCTTTCAATAAGATGGTTCCTTTGGATTATCTCGACATTAAGCAGCCTCAATTCCTTCATTTCCTCTTCCTGTCGAGCGAACCTCTCTTCGAGCGTGATTGGACCATTTTTACCAAGAGGAGGGGACAAATTAAGGGTAAGAAGTCCTTTTTTTATCCTTGGGGAATCTTGTAGGGTAAGAGGAGGAAGGTTGGATGAAGGGGCTTCCATGTTTAAAGAAGCCCTCTGGTTCCGGGTGTGCACACCTGGTGGTTCGTTGTGGGTTGCAGCATGACAGGAACCATCATCTCCTGATCCATCCTGATTTGCATTATCTCTAGTGTCACCCAAGGGGTTAAACTCTATGAAGTTGATAGATGCATATCACGGGGTGGGGAAGATTTCATCTTCCAAATAGAAATAGGTTCTCCCGCGTTTTATACTAGCCTTCCCTTTCATGTGCCGGGATCACCTTCAGACTTCTTGACGAAGGGTGACGTGGAGAGTTCTTTGATGCGCCCTTACGGTACACCTCTCTCTTCGAGGAAATGTTGATTCAAATGATGGGATAGGACGAGAACCTCCTCTTCTGAATATCCTCCCAAGACGAGAGAATACTGAATCTCGTGTGGGAGGTTGTTGTTGAGGGGGTAATAATGCCCCCATCCCTGAGGGATGGGGTTGTCTCCGTTCCCTGGATGTTGGGTCTCTTCCTATTTATATTGGTCTTACGGGGGAATTTATTGTTAAAAATGCCCCTATCCCTGTAGGATGGGGTTAACCCTAGATCGCGGCAGTGGCTGCATCCATTGCTATCTGCCTGATCTTACGTGCCCCCATTCAGGGGTGAACTGGGTTTGGTGTTGAGTTCTTCTGTGAATCAACCCCTTCTGGGGAGGCATGCAAATATCGCTTATTGGACTCTCTTAGGAGAGAGTCCTGTTGTATGCTCTCGGTGGCCCGATTCAGGAGTTATTGAATGGACTGTTCTCGTCTAGACTGACGCTTCTGGGACTTACTCAAGGCCTGACTCTGCTCGGTGTGTTTCCTTTCATGAACAAGAAAACCGCTCGATTTCCATCTTGACATGATGATGTTGAAAGACACCATGTCGAATGGGTTCTTTTGGGTGGGGAGTGGAGTGAAATGAAAAGCTCCATGTCCCCCCATCCTCTGATATGGACTCCCATAGGAGCGTCAATGATGAGGTGGCGTAGCTGGTGCATCGCACAGAGGCAAGCTATCTCCATGTTTCTGTTACACCTCTCGGGTCGGTGTGGCAGTGCGGAATGAAGAGCTTCCAGGTCGATGTGACGCAGGAGGTCTCCTATCGTCTTGATGTTGTCAATATACCCATCTTAGGGAAGGAAGCTTGATTTAAGCTGGCAGAGGGTTGTCTATATATTCTAGAGGATGTCATGCCCACATTCTTCCGACAATTCTCTAGGTATATCGAATTGAGAGGTTGCCGTGAGCCAAAACATAATTGGTATATCATCTCTGGCCAGTCATTTCCTCAAGTGCAACATGTCTGCATACTCCTCCGCTAGTGACTCCTCTACTTAGTTGGCCGAACCGAGATGCCCACCGATAGTGTGGTCGGAGGCAGTGGGACCGGTTGGTGCTGAATCATCATGTCGGTGATTCTGAGGTGGTTCAGAAGATGAACATGGCCCCGAAATGTCTCCCAATTGAAGAGGGATGTTGTTGGAGATTAACTGGGAATCTGACATGCTTGATACCATCCTTCTGAGTTCCTTGACATACAAGGGCTCTTCTGTGCTTGATTCAGCAGGGGAGGAACTTCTTGTCGATATGATATGTCATCGTAGGGAGGGCCTTCACAATGACGACTGTAATGGCGAGGACTACCATTACTTCTTGATGCCTCGCTGCATCGAGTACTTTTGTAGTGCATACCCTAGGTAGGACCTCCAAGGTGTGTCGCAGCAAGGGGAGGACCTCCAGGATGGATAGCGTTGTTATGGGGAGGGCCTTCGCAACAACCGCCATCATGGTGAGGATGACCATCATGGTTTGATGTTCGATGTGTATCCTGGGGAGGACCTTCAAGACACGCTGTGATAAGGGGAGGACCTTTTTGTTTATTGAGGCCACTACGGGGAGGACCTTCGCAATGGCGGCTGTGGTGGCGAGGACTACCACCACAACTGTTGCAATGGAGAGGAATACCATTACAGCTGCCGCAAGGAAAATATATGCGGGGTACACCCTGGGGAGGGCCTTCAGAATGTACCGCAATGATGAGAGGGACTTTTCATTGCTTTAAATCTCTATGGGGAGGACCTCCATTATCAAGGTGGTGAGGACTACCACCGTGATCTGATCCCAAGCTGCGCGGAGTGTTGTTGCAGCGTAACCCCTGGGGAGGACTTTCAGGGTAGGCCATGACAAGGGGATGGCCTTCTTGTCGCGTTGAGATGTCACTGTAGGGAGGGCCTCCATAGTTGTGACTATGATAGCAAGGACTACTATCATAATCTGTGGTCCCACTGCATGGAGATTTTTTGTAGCATATACCCTAGGGAGGACCTTCAGAGTGGACCGCAGCAAGTGGAGGGCCTTCTTGCTGCTCGATCATCTGGTCACGTGGAGGGTTTTCGTGACTCGCATCAAAAGAGGAGCTCTCGTGATCGATCATTATATGGTCGCCAGGGAGGCCACCACAAGTGCTCTGGGGAGGACTTTCAGAGCTGCTGGTAGCGACATTGCGGGGAGGACCTTTGCAATTGCTACTGCCGCTCCGATAATATTGTAATGGGTGGGTAGGGTTTGGAGCCTTCGATATGCACTTAATGGCTTTGGGAACCCCAACTTCCAACAGAGTGGAGTCATGAAACTTCCCTTTATTTTCTAGCTGCCTTCAGCGTGTTCAGGGTGCTTTCTTGTGGGGAACGAGGACCGTCTGCTGTTGACAACAACCTTCACCTTTGGGTCCCTGTCTAATTGGGTCTTGTGATGCTACTGGGATATGCCAACCAACATATTGACTTTTAGTAGGGATATATGCCTGATCTAGAGCATCCAACATGATGGACGGGTTTCCCCCAGTTGGAATGAGTGAAGTTTCTCGATTTGGTTGCACTTGCGTCATGAAATATAGTCGGCGACCCTCCTGGGTAGAATTAGGGATGCAGATCTGCTCTGAGGCGACTATCTCATCTCTTAGATGAGTCGCCTCAATTGGAGAGACGGGCTCACGGGCCTGAGTCCTTGCTGTCGCTGCTGAAGCAATTACATTCTATATAATCTGAAAGATATGATCTGGAATTGATACCTTCTCCTACATCATTGATAGGATATGTAGAGAGTCATCATTGGATGGAACAGGTATGAAGGCCCATTCCTGTATCGGGGTAGCAATATCCTGCTCTGGTCCTCCAGTGGTCAGTATGTACTGACAATTCTCCTGTGTTGGGGTAGGTGAACGAATCTACCCCTTGGCCGGGATATGCCTGTTTATCTCTCCGTTTGTCACCATATTGGGATGGAAGACTTTACTTGCATCCATAGGGAGCTGGCCCTGCATATGATGGTTTCCCACCGTATTAAGTCGGTGGCCTTTGTTGGAAGGGAGACATGCCCGCCTATTAATTGCTGCCACATATGGATGGAGGGCTTTGTTGATCGCCACCATTCTGGGATGGTAGGCATCAAGAGGATCTTCTAGGAGCTATCCCTACAGATTTCAGGTCGCCAACATTTCGGGTTGGTGGGCTTTAAGACCATGGGCAGGGAGAGGTGCCTTCCAGGTAGGTGCCGTCCTGTGTGAGAAACGGGCTTGATGGAGTTCGGCGGGGATGCAAGCCTGCTCGTATGATGCCACCACATCTGGATGGAAGGCTTTGGAGGAGCGAACAGGTGTGTGTGCATGTTCGTGAAGTGTCTTAGTGACTGGGCATCATATCTCCACCTCGGGGACAAGGGTGATGACCATTTTCCAGTTGTATGTTTTCTGCCCTCGTCGAGCAGTCTGAGGGGCCGGAGCTCGGGGAGCATGGGCCTAGATCCTTGGAGCTACATCCTCCTGATCGTGAGGATGTTGAGTCACGACGTAACTGCAATGATGTCTGCCAGCGGGGGCCTTGGAGCAGAACCCCCGTTCGGTAGGGATGATGTCCCTAACGTCAAACTCATCTGCCTCCCTAAGATAATGGAGGTACGCATTATCCTGTTAAGGGGATATACTCCCAAAATGGCTGGAGACAGCCACAGGGGCTGTCTGGATCTGCCTTGGCAGCCGCTGCTAGGCAGGCGACCGACAAGTCCTGGCAGATTGGAGGGCATGAATGGCCGTCTCCACCATCGAGAGAGTACATTTCATGTGGTACTCTCAGATCAATGTGTCCGAGACCCAGCATTGAAGTCACTAGGTAGGTGACGGGGTCCTCCATTGGTGAGGACATCCAGTCATTTCATTGTTGGAAGCATGCGCTTGTGAGTTCCTTCGGGACTCCATTGGATCGAAGGGAGTTCTGTGTGGTACCTGTAAAACATTTTTAAAAATAATAATAGAAAACCCATCAAAGCATCATGTTATGATCCCATGTGTAATTAATGACCTTTCCTGTCCCTCCTTGTGAGTAAAAGGGGGCACAGAGTGGAATTAGGTTGAATTCGTCATGCTTGGTTAAAGATTCACATCGGGTTCACCATTTTTGTTTCGGGTCGGTTTCAAAACGCCCAACGGTTCTATATCCAACGATGTGGGGACCTGCATTCCAAAGGTAGGCGTTCGCTGGGCGATTTGGACAGAGACACTTAAAAACTCACATTGGTCGAGAGGATGGGAAGTCAGGCTCATCGCACCCTTTTTGGGGGTATATTATTGCCTGTTTCGGGACTCTCTTATAGATTTAAAACGTATTCATATGTTCTCCAATATTTGGTTTGTAACAAAGCATAGTATCCATGGACTTATCATAGTGGGAAATGGTCAGTTGGACGCAGGGGTTCAAAATCATTTATACCTGAGGTTTACTATCCCCCATTAGATTAATGACCCTGAGAAATCTGGACTCATTGAGACGACACTAGGGTTGGTGCGATGAACCGACGTGAGGATAGTCAGATTGATTGGTTGTTTGGATTGAACCTTGGGGAGGCTTCCTACGTACCCTTCCTAGAATACATGGATCAATGTCCCTGTATTTCGGATGAGATTAGGGCTTACACTCTGAGGAGGCCTAGGATGTGGGTAAACCAACATGAAAGGGGGTCAGAATGACCAGTTGCTGGTCTTGAACCTTGGGGAGGCTTTCTACGTATCCATGTGGTGGGGAATAAAAGTCCTCGTAGATTGCATTGGGGTGTCGGAGAACTGACGTGAAGGTGGACCCGGGGGTCCGATGGTGACCGAGCTTGAACCTCTTGAGGGCTTCTTATGTATCCCTATAGTTGGGAATCAAAGTCCTTGTAGTTCACATGATATTTGTGATTACACTATGAGGAGGCCCAAGATGTGGGTAAACCAACGTGAAAGGGGGTCGGAATGACCAATTGTTGGGCTTGAACCTCAGGGAGGCTTCCTACGTATCCCTGTGGCGGGGAATCAACACCCCCATAGTTCGCATTGGGGTGTCCGAGAACTGATGTGAAGGTGGACCCGGGGGTCCGATGGGGATCGAGATTGAACCTATTGAAGTCTTCCTACATATCCCTATATTGGGGAATCAATGTCCTCGTAGTACTCATGAGATTGCGTCTTACACGCTGAGGAGGCCTAGAATGGGAAGTTTACTCTAAGCCCATTTGAGTCATGCTTGGTGTGAGAGACAAGAGGAAGCAGGGACCAGACGATCACATCGTGAAAGGTGTGTCCGTGAGAAGTGAGGTAGGGCTTACACATGGAGCGGCCCATAAGGTCGAGGCTTACTCCAGGAAGGATTCCTAGGGGGACAAAGCGCAAAAGAAGAGGGAAATGGTTGCTTCTATTCCTGTCACCACTCTTGTTCCTGGGTGAAGTATAAAAGTGCCTGGGGGCTTCCTTCTGATGGGTATTTTACTACCCCCAAAGAATGGAGAAGTGCCCCGACCCCAACAAGTGGAGGGGAAGAATGGGGACTCCCAAGCTCAGACTTCACATTACCGTGGGAATGTGAACCCATGAATGCTTCAGAAATCCACTCAAGGGTTGGGGAAACCCCTTCACCCTGCATACCGTGGGTATGTGAACTCAAACGGCGCACTGATGCACCTAAAGGTTACATCACACAGGTCTGGTGGCTCCGATGGAGGCCTGGGCTCGGGACCGATAAAT
Source organism: Viscum album (assembly GCA_963277665.1). Lineage (NCBI taxonomy): Eukaryota > Viridiplantae > Streptophyta > Magnoliopsida > Santalales > Viscaceae > Viscum > Viscum album. The sequence continues at coordinate 1,220,671 of CAUJRU010000060.1, forward strand.
GGTCCAATGAGGGGGTTGCAGAGGATCTGGTCAGATTGGGTTGATTTTATCAAGCTCGGGGAATGGGAACTCCAAAGGATTCGGCGGGCCACAACGGGGTATGGGTGGTGGTGCCCTTCGCGTAGGAAGGTGCTACGTGGATGAAGAGGCCATCTGTGAACAAGGGTGGTCCGCAGACTGATTGGGCATCTCACAAACTAGGGTGATTCGTGGAATGGGGAGCATCCTGTGAACCAAGGTGGTTCGCGACTTTGGGTTAGATCCACATACCAGGGTGGTTCACGGAGGGTTCCATGCGAGCAGCAGCGGCCAAGGGCAGCGCCGGTCGGGGTTTCATCAGTCAGGGCTTCACCCACGTAGGAGGGTGCTAGGCGGTGCGACAGATCAGAAAATAGGCATAAGCTCCCTGGTCCGCAGGGAGTGCATCCGCGGAGGGGCCAGGGTTCACGGTCATAGTTTCTTTGATATTTTAATTTCACGGTTCACCAAGTTATTATGCATTTTTTTCCTTATTAGTTCTTTTCCAGCTTCATACCTGCTTTGGTTTTCGGACTGGAACTTCACAGTTTGTGAAATCCTAAGCATTTTTCTTCGAAATCCTTCCCCCTAATCTGATGGTTCTCCTTCTGTCTCTGAATCCCATTTCTTCTATTCCTCTCTATCTCCATTTTTAGAGTGGGGAAAAGGATGTATCTATGGTCATGCAGCCCCTTTAGCGGAGGCCCACAATCAAAAAACCAATCCTGAGACGACCCGGTAAATCCACAACTCGTAGGGGGAATCAATCGTAGCTCCCCTATGAACCAAACGAGCTCTGGGAGTGCTTTGCGGCCACAGAGGGCTCCGTCTCCATTCTGCGAATGACAGCGGATGCAGACTGGATCGGTTGAGGCAGCCCGCGGCTGGGGCGGTTCGTGACGGTGAACCGGTTCAGTGCCTGTCTTGCTGCGTGCCCGCGGAGGATCTCCGCCTCCATTCCGCGAATGACAATAGTCTATGGACGGGGTGCTTCATGGAACCGGCCGCGTGACATCATCATTTGGGTTAGCCTTTGGACCAGTTAGACTTTGTGCATCCTTTGAGTTTTCTCCATTCTTCCCTCAAATTCTTTGGGGGAATTGGGTAGAATTTCCTTTGCGGATTTTTCAGGACCCTACAGTATCAACCAAAATAAAAATATTTCTTAATTTATTACCTTTTGGGTCCACTTTTATGACTATTGTCCCCTTATAGTATTTCATTTTTACGAAACATCAAACTTATCACACAAATGTTTTCAATAAGTATAATATTTCCAATATAAGGTTATTAAAAAGACACCTTAGACCATAAATATTACTTCTAAGGATAAAATATATATCTTCATCATGGTAATGGCTTTTTTATTTTCAGTGTGGAATTTTGTACCTTGAATAATTACACAACGATGAAGAATTAATTATTCGATTATTGAAATAATAAAATAAACAATATTATGAATATTAAAATAAATATTGTTTTAATTAATTACAGCAATAAACTAAATTTGTAGACTATTATGACATATTTGGTGTTTATTAAATTATTTTTTTGAATATAAATTATTGTATTGAGTTACTAAAATTCCATGTAATGAATTGTGTCAAAATTGACAATAAAGATATTTCATGTAAATATTGTAATATTAAATTATTAAAAATCATAAAATATTGAATAAAGACAAATAGGATGGTTTAAGATCTAAAAAATAATAACTATTCCATTTTTTGTTCATTTTAAACATTATAAGTAAAAATTAAAACCTTTTATTACTAAAAATGTTGTTACCAAGGTAAAATTAAAATAGATTAACTAATAGTTAATCAAAATTATAATGTTTAAAATAACACCACAAGATATGTAAAATATATTTTTTAATGATAATACAACCTTTTATTATCATATATTCTAATAAAATTCATTTTTTAGGTATTTTGAATGATATTTAATTTATAATAAAGTTGTATTTTTTGAAATTCCAAAAGCACCCCCACCTCTTTTGTAAAAGGGAACCACTTATTCTATTTTCTTCACACATAAAAAGAAATTAAGTTTTGAAGAAAAATGTCCATATATCATCCAAAATTCCTTAAATTTATCATATAAGGATTACTTTTGAAATAAATCCAACGAAGTAAGTCCTTTGGTGCAAACCAAAAAGAGATACCTGAAGAAGAAAATTTTTTATCAACAAACATTTTTGGTTTATTTATTCCATAAAACCGTAAATTGTTATTTTTTAAAATTTATATAACAAACTTAGTATATTAAATTTAATAATATATTTTTATATTGATGTTATGAACAACAAATTCACAAACTTCCATCAAATAGGGTATGCAATAATCTTTCCCTTGTACTGTGGACTACCACCGCACGAATCGAGGGCATTAATTTTTCAATTATTGCTTCCAATGGATGGGAATAATGATGTATTTTAGTTTATATATGATATATGTTTTATTTATAATTTTAATTTGTTTTAAATTTTTGTATCACACATACCCTCAAGATTTCCATTATGAAGGAATATGATAACGTTGTTCTTGTGTATGGGGGACTATCGCCTTGCAAAGCGTTGTGATTCATTAAATATTAACATGTAAGTTATTAAGATTAATTTTAAAATATTATGTGATATATAGAGAATATAATTGATTATTTAATTATAATATATCATATAGTTTTCTTTCTTTAATCCATCAAGGAGCTGAAGACAATGTTCACGCGTACCTTCGACCTACTATGTCAACGAACAATGTATTTTATTTTCAACCTTTAATTTTTAAAAATCACCATAAATACATATATAATGAATATATATGATATTTATATCATTTTTATCACCCTATAGATGATTAAATCATGATCTATTTAAGAGGGACAAGAATTAAAAGCAAACACATGTATGAAAAACAAAGCTCTTATTACCCGAAACATAAATTTAACATGTAATCGATAATAAATGAGTTATATAAAGTAATATGTAATTAATAAATGGTATTAAAGAGAGTAATATGGTTTTTAGATGTATCATAAAATAATATTTGTTATTCATTAGGTTTTAATGTGTACGAAGGAATTCAAGACTTATGGTATGAAGATTTTGAGTCTTGTTTCAATTTCTATGAAAATAATTCCATATTAATCAATAATTTCTATTATGTGATGTATATACTACACTTTAATATATTATATTGACTTTATACTTATCTTCAGAGGTATTAAAATATCCATTTTATGATATCTATTTCATGGGTTTTACAGTTCAAATGTTCCCTAATCGTTAAGGTAATTCTGCCTAAATCCGCCTTCTTTGAGACACATGTTTTGGTATGAAACAATATGATTTTACAAAGAGAATATAATATAATATGATATTTTATATCATGAATATACTTATTTTCATGATATTTTAGGTTTCATGTAATTTTATTCTCGATTTGGTAGGAAACATGTTTTATTTAAAAACCATGTTTTCTATGAATTTTGTTTGAGATGTTATCAAATTACCTTTTAGGAATTTTCAAGGAAAATAATTTCCATGAAGTTCAAATTTGGTTTAAAAGGATAATTTATTATTTTTAAGTTTATTTTCAATGTAAATGGTTTTATAAATGTATTATTATATAATAATGTACTTTTTGAAAGCAGAAAAGACATTTTCTTGATGAAATATTTTAAATATATCATTAATTGTTTTCCATCGAAGAGAAATTCCATTGGTGTTACTCATGAATTAATGGGGATATTATAGGAGGATACAAATCTTGTTCTTTTTATGAGTTATTTCTGTTTATTATTGGCTGATATTTATGAATTTTGTTTTTTTTCAGGATTTATGTTAGAATGAAATGTTTATGAAAACCATTTATTTTTTATTGTTATAATATGATGAGTAATTTATATTCTTTATGGAAAAATTATATATGTTTTTATTTATATTATGCATGGGAAAACAATATTATTCCAATTAATTGGTTAATGATTTCTATCACATGATATAAACATGGATGAAATGGTGAGTGGACCTAATTTTGTAAAGGACATTGTCTGCTGAGATGGTCTTGGGAGTGATCCTCGACTACTTAAATGGTCATGGTAGTGAAATTGACTACTAATATTGTTCTGGGAGTCAATTGTGACAAACATTATTTTTTGGGGAGTGAACCCATTCTACTAATATGGCATTGGAATTAATCCTTGACTACTATGGAAACAAATTTTTACATTTATCTACCATCCATAATTACATTTCATATTTATATGTTATCATTTTATGGTTTGTAATTTTGAATTCAATAAGATTCTTGACTTATGAAATACCAATAATTATTCCATGACTCATTTATATAATATTTTACATGAAGGTTTTGATCATAAAATGTTTATCTTATATGCACATATCCATATATTCATGTTATGTTTACATATCTCTCTAGTTTATCCATACATAGAATCTGATCTGAAAAATTATTATGTTTCTTTTTCCCAGTACATGATGAAAGGAAGTAAATAAGATATGTTAAAAAGGGTTTTATTTATGATGAAATATGTGGGAGAAGATATAGTAGTATAATGATCCAGTTGTTTATATTTCAAAGTTTATAATGGAAACAAACTAATATTGTTGTCGGGAAAGTGTTTGTTTAATGTATTTAAAAATCCACAAAAATGATGTAATTTATATTTATGTTAATCTTGGTTCACTATTATAATACCCTGAAATTTTATGAGACAAATTATTTTTTATTTCTTTGATGTCTTTTTTGTAAGCTATTGTATGATTAGTTTGCACTATATGCAACACTGTATTAGCCTGTAGTATATAAAACTCAATTCTTGGCTTGTTATAAATAATTTTAATTTTCATTAAATAGAGTTCATTTCATGCAAGACCAAGTATAATTGATAAATAAATATTATAAAATAGTCATTATAATGGTGTGTTGGAGTAATATTAACTTCCTCATAAATAACTATTTAAATTAAAATAAGTGAGTCTATATAAACAACAAAATTAGTATTTATGGATTTTATTAGTGAAATAGATATTTAATATATTCAATGTATGTTTTGAATTTGAATCATATATTTTCTAGATATTACATAAGAACAAATTCTATTATTAGAATAAAAGAAGTATTTTAAAAAAAAATACATATTTACTGCATTTTAATGGAGAATCCTTTTTAAATATTGTTTTCGACAATTGTTTAAGGTATATTTGACATAATAAACTTTTTATTTTAATGATTCACATAAAAATTTACCATGGTTGAGATTTTGGTATTTTTATGATTAAATTCATATTTAATTGAATTATGAAATATACTTCATTTTAATTTAAAACTGCATTTTGGTCTAATTTATCTATATAGATATATTATATTTTTAAATGGTTTTAAACAATAATTGGATGATTTTTTATCATTTAATACAATTTATGGTTATTGGACATAATTTCAAATTAAAATTAGACATAAACACTTGCCAATCTTTTGATAGTTATTTTTCTTGAGACCCTGCTTTCTTGTTTTGAAAACATGTTTCAATTATAAATTAATTAATGCAAATTCTATGTTTTGAATATGAAATAATGGAGTCCATATTTGGAATGAGAAGGTCCAAAAAGTTTTAAACAGTTTCCTTCTATTTTTTTACATTATGAATAATAACTTTAGTAATTATTTTTATTTAGCAAGGTTAAATTTTAAATTTGGTAAATAAGGTTAAAAAATTATAATAATATAAAACAACATTAATATATGTACTAATACTATTTTATGAGATGTGGCCAACCATGATAGTTCTTTGGTCTATTTTAGGACCCCATATATCCACATGGGTGTGATAATGACCTTTTATAATTTTTTTAATTCAATGAAAGGGAAATATAACATAATCATGTATCTACTAACAACATAAGTTTTAATTTGGGTAATATAAATTTCCTATTTGATAATAAATTATAATTATAAAAATAAAAAATTTTCCTACATCATGATATTTTATTTATAATTTTTGAACATTATATAAAAAATATTTATGGCACAATGATAATGCAATGATTACCATATATATGAAATATTCAAAAATATAACATTATAAATATTAAAATTAAATAAATTTTAAAATTTTGATGTGATTAATGAATTTTATAGATCATAATGAAATATTATATTTGATTTAAGGTTTTGGGTTTGAAGGAATCATGTTGTTATGACTTTATCAAAAATCAATTTCTATGTAGTGTCAATATTGACATAAATGAGTTTTTATAACATTTACTATTTAACTAAATTATATAACATTCCAAAAAACCTATGATTCGGAAAATGACTCATATAATGTTAAAAATGTCTTTAATGGTCTATTTAAGGTTCTCTAGGAATTTTATAGAAACTATATTAACCATATAGTATGAAAATACAAGAAGACATGGAAAAAGTTAAATTATTTAACTAAAGGTTAAAGCTAGATAAAAAGGTTTATTTTAAGACATAAAAATTTCTAAATCCTATTGGTAGAGTGAATTTATCCCATACTATTATTATCCAAAATATATATACCTTTGGAGCTATTATAATTAGAAAATCAATTGATAATAAAATAATATTTCAAGACTTTCATAAAGTTCCCCTCCCCCCTCTTATAAAAGGACACCACATCTACCCACTTTGTCACACTGGTCTGGCCCCTTGGTTCAACCAAATTATTTTTAAATAAGCTCTCAACATCCATTTCTTTCTCTTAGAGGCCAAAAATTGGGCATAAATATATCATTTGGAATCCTTTTGTGGAAATCATTAGGAGATACTAAACAAGATGTAATTGTTTTATCACAACATTCAAAATTATATTCTTCTTATACTTCATCTTCTTATGAATTTTCCACAATAAATTAATAAATCCAACATCTTCTACATTATTTCAATTTATTATAATTATGATACAACATTATAACTAATTTTAACCATTATACAAATAATAGTATCCACATGCGTGCGTACGTAAGGCTCCCCATCTCCATGCCGTGGTGTAATTTGTAATAAACAATTATTAATTTGGATGGGTATAATGATAAGTATAATGGATGTAAATATGGAATATAACATGATAATTATTCTATATAATTTATATACCAACCAATTACATACCATTTGTCCACTATGTGAGTGATATCATCGCTTGTGTGTACGTACAACCTACCATATTGATGATGTGATGTGATTCATTCTACGTGATCATCATTAAACCCTAATTATATGGATGAATAGACATAATTAATATGATATATATTATAAAAATATCATTCTTTAAATTATATAACTATAATCCATGAATTTTAACATGAACTTATCTAACAAAACATGTATGATACAACAAAGCAGTTAATACCAAAATAATGAGTAATAATGAAATATTATTTCCAAAAAGATGATAATATGGTCATATAAGATATCATAAAAATTACTATTATTATGGAAGAAGTAAATGACATAATTTACATCATTATACAGGAGGCTCAGATACATATAATGGATAGCGGACCTAAGTTTAGGGATAATTTGGCAACACTTTTATTTCTTTGGGATATATGCCTTACACAACACCTTTTTATTTTGTGTGGTGTTTATGATTCCCATTAATGTTCTTAAAAATATTATTATAAATAATATGATATTTAAATATTTATATGATTTTATTTATTTTAGGATGCATATGATATCATAGATTAATAATTAGTAGGGAATAATTTTGCAGTCTCATTATTATTAGAGATTGTTTATATGTAAGTATATACTCGGTTATATTTATCATAGACATCCATGTTTCCTAAGTATGTAATATAATTTCTATTCTTATACAATTTTTAATGTTAATTTTATCCTTTGGTTAATTTTTATTAATTTGAATGAATGAAATCTTTTTTTTTCATTGATATTATATACTTTTTGAATTTTCTCATAAAAGTGTGAGGATAATGTTTTTAACATATACGGTATGAATGGATTTTTATGCTTTCATAACACCTTATTTACATGAAACCTTCTTTAAAATATTCCAATTATTTTTTTAATTAAATTATTTTCATTTAAAATTGACTTACATTATGAAAAAAAATATTTTTTTGAAAAAAAAAATTCATGAAGAACTAATTTCAAGTGTTTTATCCAAATTATTTTCCTTCCAACATTAAAGGTATTTTTTAAAGTATAATATCAATATTATTCATATATTTTATTATTTTTATGATCTAATTCCTTTTTTAAATCCATTTGTTTATCATGGATTATGTTCTGATGGAATGATTTTTTATAAAATCCATTTTATTATTTGGGTTATTTTGTAATGAATGATATATGATTTTGTGGAACACATATGTATGGTTTTAATTATGTGATGGGTAAGACCTGTTTCTCCCTCCAATAAATTGGGTAAGGATTTATATCTCATGAGATTTACATGAATGTAATGAAAATTAAATATTTTTCAATAGTATAGGGATCGATTGACAAGTAAACCTAATCCAGTAATGGACATTTTCCACTATGATGGTCATGTTAATGAGCCTTTGAAAATGTGGAAATGATTTTCTATGAATATTTGTTTTCCAAAAGATCATGTTTTATGCCAATTTTATGTTATCATGGTTAATGTTCCATTATGATTTAGGGATTATGTACTACCATAATTTATTTTATGAATCAAGATTTTGATATGCAAAAAATATGTTCATTTATTAAGTTATTATGTTTACATTATCCATGTTTTACCTTAATGATGACTTGATCTCACCTTATTTATGTTATTCATTCCCTTAGGATAAATAAATGTTTATGGTAGGAAAACTAAAGGTGATGATATTTATAAGAAATATTTATGATCTTTCTCAAATTTATAAGAATGTGTTTAGAGTTTCCAAGGACACTATAATAATATATTATTTGGGTGTCTATTGGAGTAATGTATTAACTATTATGAAAAAGAAATAAAATCTAAATATATGAAATGTCTGGGCTGTTATATTTGGTATTTGAGAGAAGGTTTAGCTAACCTTTGTAAATTATGATGCGAAAATATTAGTGACATCCCTTGAGATATTACTACGGTATGTCTTGGGATGTCCCTGGGGGTGAGTATAATTATATGTTACAGTCATAGAATTATGATAACAATCAAGAATAACCAAGGATTACACCTAAGATGTTATATATTGAATGTACTCTCCCTTGATTATGTTGTTTTCAAAGTATGTTTTTTGCCTTTAACACTATGATTTTTGGGTTTTATAAAATGGATGGAACCTAAAGGAAGAATATTAATGGTCAATGCACTAGGAAATGCAATTATGGTCCTCCTAAAAAACAAAAAGTTATGGGATATGGAATTAAAAGCCTTACTTCTATACTTATATAAGATATGAATCAATATTCCTATCCAAATGAGAAGAGAAAGGAACAATATTCAGTTGAGTCCTTCATGAGGAAACACCCACCTTCTATCAGTGGGTCTTCTTATCCACTTATTGATAAGCATTGGAGCCAAATCATTGAAAATATATTTTCCATCCTTCAATGTTATGAACATGGAAATTACATTTTGTCCGTTTATCGTTTATAAGGCGAAGAAGACTAGTGGCAGACCCAAATCAACTATACAAGAAAGCAAGATGAAATTGAATATATTTAATGGGAAACATTCCAGAATTTTTTTTTCAATAATTAATTTCCTAATATTCTTAGAATTATATGTAAATGGAGGTCCGTGAGATTTAGAAAATGGATGATGAATTGATTGTTACAAATGGGGAAAATTCTACAAGAATTTCAATGTATGGTTCTGGATTTATCATCCTACCATATGGTAAAGATGATTGATTCTTAAGTGGATTAAAACCAATTCTTCAAAGGGTATTATCTATAAGAGAGTGTAATTGTTATGAATATTTTAGGTGTTGTGCTATCTAGGTAGAAATGTAATTAGGTGTTACATATCAATCCTATGGTTTTGACAAGAAACGAAAGATGGAGTTCAAGGAAAAATCTTAAAAAAATGGAGAGAAGAAGATAAATTTTTCCTTCTGCTCAATGTGATGAAAGAGGCATGGAGGATATTTTCGTAAAGGGAATACTTTTTTTTCATGTTTAGAAAATAAGGTCATTGAGTAGTTGAGTTCCGAAGTAATGGGAAAAATTAATCTATTGACGTGAATAGTGAAAAGACTATACAGAACACACCTCCCAAAAATCAATTCTATGTGCACAGAAATGGAGCATTATTAAAACTAATGCCCTAATACAAGGGTTATGTATTATTATCATCATCAAATACCTATTAAGGCCAATGATAAAGGAAAATATCATGTATTCACCATTGGTGATGTTGAGTAAAACCGCAGGGTGGTGGAATTATTATGTTTCTATGTAATGGGATTCTGAAATAGTATTTTCAAATATGATTTATTGTATTATGTATTTTTTGGAATATCAATATATTATTACATTATGGTTTTCCTTCATTATATGGGGGTGGTAACCATGAATAAAGATTGAAATAATTTTTTGAAATCACATGATATGCATATAATGATAAGATAAGGAGATAATGAGATGTTTGAAAGTATTAATGACCATATAAATAATATAAGGAAAAAATTGATATAATGGTTTGAGTATATATATATTTTGTTATTTTTTGTGTGTGTAAAGAGTTAATTTTGACTGAATGCATGTTTTCAGTAATGTTCTATGCTAATTCATATTATTACCATGTTTTAAGAGGATAAATGATTAAGGTACTCACATGATTTGAATGTGATAACCAATAACTAATTTATGAAATATGTGAGATAATGGGTAATTTTATTCAGTTAAACTCTTTCTATGGTTTTAAATTTTTAGTTTTGGGATGGATGGTAATGTTATACATTTATGGAAGTATAAGTTATATTTCAGTTGAAGATTGTTAGATTAATGTTTTATATCATTATAGGTGTAATTATGCATATTTGATAGCATGTTATATATTATTGGTCGAGACAAATGGAAGGAACTATCATTATATCTCATGATCATATAACACTTTAGGAATGAAATATTCCACTTCATTTCTTTAAATTAAAGATGGAATGGATACTTTTCAAGGCAAGAACAAGAGTGAGATTGTAGCAAAATCAAGTAAGTATTTATTCTCATGAAAAATTATTCTACAATAGGGAAGGGATCCTAAAAACCAAAAGTGTTTTATTAGTATCTTTTTATATGATTAATCATATTTTCCCTTAAATCATCACAGATTTATAGCTTTTTGGTTGTTAACTTTCTCGAGATCTTGTTATCTATCACTATCCACCAGAACTTGATGGATTAATTTTTCTTCCATATCCATGTCTTCACTACCCACCATTGTTCTCATATATGTAAACTTAGTGATGAACAACAGTGGGATACCATTATGTTTCTAACATTACATATTAAAATAGAGTTTTACTATTCTGTTTTACAATGTGGGTTTCTATGAAAGAAACATTCAAGTAGTAAACCTTTTATATCCCTAATGAATTTGGAGGAAAAAAAATACATTTTAAGGTTGGTATAACGCAACAACACAATATTTTATGAGATTTATTCTTTATAATTTAATTGATATCTTATGTTGTATGCTAAACCATGATTTTCATTCATTATATGCAACACCGTATTAGCTTGAAATATACACAAAACTATTCATGGATTTCGATACACACAAATTAATGTAATTTTGATAAAATTATATTCACACAAGAACAATTATAAATGATACCTAAATATTATATCCTAGTCATTAAAATGTAAGGTAAGAATATTTTAAAATTCATTCTAAAAAACTATTTATATGAAAATAAGTGAGTCCATAAAAATAATAAAATAAATATTTATGGTTTTTATTAGTAAAATATATATGTAATATATTAAATTTAATGTTTTAAATTTATCTTATATGTTTTATAGATATTATATAAGAACATGTTAAATTTTTTGATAAAAGAAGTATTAAAAAAATACAGTTGTACCTCCTTTTGATGGAGAAAACTTTTTAAATCATGTTTTTGATAATTTTATAAGTTCAATTTAACATAATAATATTCTTATTTGGAATTTGGACATCAAAATTTAACTTGGCCAAAATTTATTTATTTTTCAAATGAAATTCATATTTTAGTGAATTGTGAAAAATAAAACATTTTAATTCAAAACTGCCTTTTCATCAATTTTATTAATATAAATACCTTATCTTTTTAATTAGTTTTAATGTTTAATTGGATTTTGTTTTTATTATTTAATCCAATTTTGGTTTGTGGAAGTAATTTCACAATTAAAATGGACATTAAAACATGTCAATATTTTGATAGATTTTATTTCAAAGAAACCCACTTTCGGGTTTTGACAACATGAAATAATTTTAAATTATTTAATGAATCATCTGTTTTTTAAATTTGAAAATTTTTCCCCACATTTTTAATCAAAATGTCCAAATTGTATAAATATGTTCCTTTTATTTTTTTGGAAATCTTGAATAGTAACTACATTAATTATTTTTATTTACCATGGTTAAAGGATAAATCATGTAAATAAGGGTAGAAAATAATATTATAATAATATTAAAATAAACTAACATGTTTCAAAATACTATTTTATGAGATATTTCTGACCATGATCATCCTAGGGCATATTTTACAAACCCATGGAGCCACTTGGGTGTTATAATGACCTTTAATAAATTTTAAATTTAAAGAAAATAGAAATATAATATAAACATGTTCCTCCTAACAAAATAATTAAATTTTGTTTATATAAATGTTATATTTCACTATAAATATCCATTATATAGATAAAAGAATTTCTTAAATCATGATATTTTATTTATAATTAGTAAACAATAATTAAAAATATTTATTTACGGCCCAATTATGATGCAATGATTAACTTAGTAATGAAATATTCAAATAATTGATATTATAAATATTCAAATAAATGTAATTTTAATATTTTAATGATATAAAAGAATTATATAGATTATTATGACATTTAATTTTTATGTTAATGAATTTTATTCGATGAAATAATGTTTTTATATCTATAAAAAAAATCAATTTCTAAATAGTGTCAAATTTGACATAAATGAGTTTTTATTAGAAATACTATTTTAATAAATGATATAATAGTCATAAAAATAAATAATTCGGCCAAATTACTTATATAATGTTAAAAATTTCATTAATTATCCTCTTGAGATTCTCTTTACATTTTATAGTATCTATATTAACCATATAGTATGGAAATACAAGAGGACATGGTAAGAGTTAAATTATTTAACTAAGGGATAAAGAAAAATTATAAGGTCATGTTTTTTATCTAAACATATATAAAACCTATTGGTTGAGAATATTTTCACCCATAATAATATTATCCTATAAATATATCACTTATGAGCTATTATAATTCAAAAATAAATTTAAAATAAAATAATATTTCAATATATATTTACAGTGACCCTCCTCCCTCTTAGAAAAGGCCACCACATATACCCACTTACTCACACATCTCAAGCCCATTGTGTCATACAAATTATGCTCAAATAATCTCCCAAAATCATTAATTTCCTTCCAAATTCCACACATTGGGCATAAATCAATAAGAAGGACGACATTTGTTCAAATCAAAATGAGATACTCGAAAAAAAGGTAATTATTTTATCACCTCTTCAAAAATTATTTTCTTCTTCTACTTTATATTAATATGTTATTTCCATACATAAGTAATAAATAAAAAATTTAAAACATGATTATATTTTATTATAATTATTTTTCATCCTTATACATTTTTTATCCATCCAATGGATAAAAATATCCCCATGCATGCGTACGTACGACATACCGTCTCCACGCCATGGTGTAATTTTTTATTCAACAATACATAATTTTTATGGCTATGATGATGATTATAATGGATTTAAATCATGAATATAACATGACAATTTATTTTTATAAATAATATACCATCCAATTCCATACCATTTAACCATTAAGTGAATTATATCATCGCTTGTGCATACATATGACCTACCTTCTCCACAATACGATGTGATTTATTCTAGATTATCCTCACTAAACCATGATTATATACAAGAATGGAATGAATAAATATTATATATATAATTATAATATAATTATTTAAATCATATAACTATATCATATGTAGTTGAACATGAACTTATTCAACAAAACATGTATGATAAAATGAAGAAGTTTATACCTGAATTATGAGTAACAATGAAATATTATTACCACATGGATGATAATATGATCATATATGTTATTATAAAAAATACTATGATTAAAGAATAATTAAAATAAATCATTTAAATAATTTTACAAGCGGATCAAATACATACAAAGGACAACATATCTAATGTAAGAGACTATTTTGTCTCAGTTTTATTTCTTTGGGACATATGCTTTATACAACACCTATTTATTTACTATGATGTTTGTTCTTCCAATGAATGTTTGTATGATTCTTATTATGAGGCTTGTGATATTTAAATATATATTTTATTTTCATTATTTTATGAGCCATATTATTTGGTAGATTATAGATTGGTAAAGGATAATTTTGTTATCTCATTATTATCTGAGAATGTTTATACGAGAGTATTTACTTGGTAATATTTATCACAAATATACATGTTTCCTAAGTATTTAATATTATATCTATTCATATAAAATTTTTTAAAGTTAATTTTTTCCTTTTGGGAATTTTTATTAAATGGTATGAAATAAATATTTTTTTGTTATTCGAGATGAGATACTTTTTAACTTTTTCAGTAAAAGTACGAGGATAATTGTTTCCAACTTATAAGGCATGAACTGATTTTTACACTTTCATAACAAATTATTTAAATGAATAATCCATTAAATGATTTCAATTCTATTATAAGTTAAATTATTTTATTCTAAAAGTGCATGAAATTGTTATAAAAGAAAATGATTTTGAAGAAGAAATGATATTTTCCTCAAGAATTAATTTCAAGTTTATTATCAAAATTATTTTCCATCTAAGATTAAGAATATTTTTTCATGTATAGTATCCATATTATTATTATGGTTGGTTATGTTTATGATTAAATTCCATTTATGAAATCCATTTTTCCATGGATTATGTTATGATGGAATGCTATTATTGAAATCCATTATATTCCTTGAGTAATGTTATGATGAATGATTTATGTTTTGGTGGCATATATATCTATGGTTTTCATTATGTGATGGGTGGGACCTATATCTACCTACAATTCATTGGGTAATTATTTATACCTCTTTGGATAGAAAGGACTATAATTACAAGTAAATATGATTTATTTTTACACGACTTGAATGATAACTATACCAAGTTCAGTAATAGAAATTGGACACTATAATGGTTAGGGAAATGAGCCCTAGATAATATGGAAATGATTTTCTTTTCTTATGTGTTTGAAAAGAGTTCATGTTTTATGCTAATGCTCTGTTTTCATGGTTAATGATCCATTATGATTTATGACTTAAGCACATCCTATATTTATTTTAGGACTCATAATTTTGATATTCAAAATATATGTTTATATTTTTTCATTTGTATGTTTATGTTTTCCATGATTTCCCTTACTAAGAACATGAGCTCACCCTATTTATGTTTTTCTTTCCCAAGGATAAATAAGGGTCTTAGGTAAGAAAACTAAATGTGATGATATATATGGGACATGATGAAGATATTTCTTCAAGATAGAAGATTGTGTTCCGAGATTCTATAGACACTAAAATAATTTGGTATTTGGGCATAAATTTTTATAATGAATTTTGTATTCAAAAAATTAAATGAAATATACATGTAAATAAATCTTTGGTTATTAAAGATATACTCAACATGTACCTCATAGGATAAAATTACATGAACACTAACATGAACACAGTGATAGGTAGAGTACATGAGAAGAGTTGTGTGATCGTACATGATAATGCTAAAAGACATGGCTAGGTATAGTGGCAAGACCAGTGTACACATTCATAGACAGTAGAATAGGGGAATAAAAATTGGAATGTTATTGTTTATAGTTAAATGTCATGTACTATTTATGATGGTATTTTGAACCCTTAATTTATTTAATATAGAGTATTTTAATTGAGTGTGATTATTTGATCCATCCCTATGAAGGTATAGTTTAAAATTACTTCACAAGAATATGAATGTGATCACCTCTATATTTTTTATTGGATTGAGTTCAGTGCATCCCTATGTGTGACCAATGTGGTAACCTCTATCATTATTTCTTCATCCTATGTTTTCTTTATGATATAAGTGTTACCACCATGAATAGTTAATTGAACCCCAATCTAGACATTAGATTCAATATGGGTTTTAGTGTCTCCCATTGGTCCGTTGTGTTATCCCATATCTATGTGTTGAAAACATTAGAGATACATCAATTAATTATTTGGTGATATCAGATGATAAATACCTAACAAATTAGATCCATTAGTGGAATCATGGTTCAAGCAGCGACTTCTATTTGGTATGTGTTTCCTTGAAACCTCAAGCATAATCCTACATTTTTAAGTTTCATAATGTCCACTTTGATACTTGGATTCATTAATGTGTATATATGGGATTTTATTTTTGTTATTTATCATATATTTATTGATACACCTATTTATTATTTAGATGACTACTCTTGTTGGTTTATGTTTATCCATTTTGCGTTGTCATACTGGGTATTTAAAAAACTCAACCCTCCATGATATTTTCCCACACATGTCATGTATTTTTCATATCAAATTACATTTCATAGTGTCTTAGTAGATCATGGTGTTGGAAGAGCATATCATGCGAATAATTGTCCAAGGTTTATAACTAGTGTTATATTGACAATATTCTCCTCCTTATAATCATGTCATTTTTTTTGAAGTTTTAGTGGGATTTTATTTGAACCCATTATTAAATTCCATTAATTATTAATAAAATTATGTGATATAGATATTGTTACAGAATTGTTTTAATAGTTATACGTTAATGTGAACATTGTGTGGGATTAGAGATGTATGTGCGTGTGTGTAGATATGGTAATGCCTCCCAAATGCGGGATATTTCTATGACCGTGGTATGTATTGATATTATTTTAGGATACATATTTAAATAAATTCATATAGGATTAAAATAGTAGGATTAAAGGGATGATTCAAAGAGTTAAGAGGCTTTAGTATGAGGTCTGGTACATTAGGTGGTATATTTGGCTCATTTTCCATTTTTCACCACTTGTTCAGTAGAAGGTTGTATCGACAGTATAAGATTTGGATGTGCAATGGATGAGTTCATTTCATGTGTTTTATAGAAAGTGGAATCCCATATTTTATAGGAACCATAACCATTGAAATTCAAGGATTATATTGTGGATGTTACATGAGATTTATTACTTGATAGGGAACCTAATTAAAATATATTGTTCCTAGTGGAGAGAATTCATTATGGGCCCTCTCGGAGATAGTGGATTATAGTGACTCTTTCTCATGAGGAGATATCTCCCCCCTTCTTGGATATTGAGTGTGTCTTCAAGGGGGACTTTTCACTAGTCATGATGTGATCAGTTCACATCGAGAGGATTTTAAATTTGTAATAGGGAATAATTTATATGCATGAGTACTTAGTGAGTTTCATTGACCTGTCAAAATTCTCTAAAGATTTTTTAGATCAATTCTTCTGATAATAGAATTTTTAGTAGGGATTGTTATGATATATTAAATATAGAGTGATATATTTATATATACCCTCCTTTTCTAGAGTTCTTGATATATATTTAATATTATAGAACTTGTTGGTAGATAATTTGTCAATATTGGGTCATAATTGTGGACACCTATCAGGTGAGAAATAGAAATTTGGAATAAAATGATAGATGTAGGGATCCAAGCATGCAAGACACATTTCGATACCATACTAGGAGAGAGTTTCAAGTTTTTATGGATGTCAAGATGGCAATAGTCATCCTAGAGATAGGTGGTTCTTCTATTGCGACGGTTAGGGACCCCTCACCTAGGATTTTCAAATATCATATAACTTAACGAGATATGGCTAATAGAAAACATGATAAGTGATTGTGGTTGGATGAAATAGGTCCATAGAGTGGAATTTTTGTAAGAGGAGATGGAATAGTAGCTGTCAGTGGAAGATGATTTGACTTATTTCCACCACCATCCCTATTTGGTCTATGCTAGTATGAGGGAGGAGGTGGTAAAGAACAAAGAAATCTGCATGAAGTAGAGGAATATAACCTTGAGGCTCCCAGGATGATTAGAGGTATGATAAGTGTCTTCTCTAATTTATCATTTGTATAGTCATATTTTTGAGATACTATTTTATTTAAAATTCTATATTGTGAGGCATATAGAATATGATTAAGTCGTTGGCTCAAACATTACGATTGGCGGGTCAAAGTGTAGGGGATTCTAAGATCAAAGACATCTAGCCATAGTGTGGCCTTACTCATAGAGGAGACTGCTTCAAATGAGAACTCATTATAGTAGCAATGAGGCCATATGAAATCATATTTGGTATAAAGTAGATATCTACAGTTCATTCCCAAATAGTCTATTTTAGGTGGAAGATGATGTGTATCCATGTTGCAGGATTGAGGTTTTCCTTTATGGATGAGAATGAAGACTATACAGCACATGCTATGATTATATATAGAAGGACACAACTGATTACTCACCAGCTAGATAGTATTAACATTAGAGTAGTGGATTCATTTGGATTTCAGTTTCTCAAAGTGGTGGTAGAGTGTGAGGATGTCTTCTATGAGGATATGTCATGCATACCTCGATGAGGGGAGATAAAATTATGAAATAAATTTCAACTAAGGATGACCTCATTGATTGATCCATCAAATTGTATGGATTCTTTAGAGTTTAATGAACTATAGGTTTAGTTGGAGGACTTCTATAGGAAATGATTTTTATAACTTGGGTTTCTCCTAGAAATCCCCAAATGTTTTCACTAAGAAGGATGATGTACGAATGAGGTTGTGAATTGATTATAGGTGTCTGACCTAATAAACTGCGATGAATAGTTATCATTTACTTAGGATTGAATATATATTTAATTAGTTATATGGGAGTGGTGGTTATTGAAGATTTTCATTAGATGATTCTATCACCATCTTTGGGTATTGGATGAGGATATACCAAATATAGAAATTTAAAGTCACTATGTTCATGATTAGTAAATGGTAATGCATTTTAGTGTAAAGAACAACCCATTAGTGTTAATGGGTCCCATGAAATGAAAAATTCAGCCATTATTTGATTGATTTGTGGTTGTATTCATCAATTATATCCAAGTTTTCTCATTATCCAATGAGTATCAAGAGAGACAATGGAGGATAGCTCTCGGCATACTCTGAGATAACATTGTTTATGAAATCTCTCAAAGTGTCAGTTATGAATGTGAAATGTAAAAATTTTGGGACATGTTATCTCATTATAGGGTGTGTTTGTGGGCTAGGAAAAGGTCTTGGTTGTGTTACATTTGGATCCACCATAGATAGGGATGAACGTGCAATTCTTTATTAGGTTAGTTGAATATTATGTGATATTTTGGACTGATTGATCTAGTATTTCAACACCCATTTTTTCATTAACATAGAAGGTGAATCCTTTCATGCAGAAGGAATGGTTCTAGTAGGATATTAATGATTTTGAAAAGTTATTGGAAAGGACCACCATCTTGAGATCTCAAGAGGCTATTATTTAGAACGTAGTGTTCTATGATGCCTTAGTTACTCGAAATTATTTTTTATTATAAAAAGGCTTGCAGTGAAATCCTATGGTTCAAAATAGTTGAGACCACATGAGAAAAAATATTTGAACCATGATATACATTTATAAATGGTAGTATTAATACTGAATATTTGGATACACTACCTTATTGGTGAGAAATAATGAATCTATTCTGAATATAAATCTCCCAAGTATATTTTATTTCATAGGGTTCTTAATATGAGATAGAGGTGATAGATATATTTCCTATAGGATAACCAATTTGATATAGTAAATAATATAGGGAAGAAGAGTTTACTGTAAAATACTCTCAATGGGATATTGTGTTCCTAGAAGTTAATTAAGGATTTAGAGTAGTTAGACTCATTATAGTTGTCCATTGTGGATACGGATAGTGAAACTTATCTCCAGTTGATGGTTTTTACCCCATAGCCTCTACAGTATATTAGGGATTTCCATCATTGACGTACTACCATTGCGATTTTGTGTACTCAGATAATCAGTGGACATGATCCTTATGAAATTTCTAAAGGTGGGGAGCATATAATCATTTTCAAATGATGAACTATGGTTCTGGTGATGTTTCCTAAGGAAGTTATAATGGAGTTTTATACATCTAAATTAGAAGTACATCTATGTGTGTAACATATGTAAAAGAGAAGTATATGATACTTTGGGTGACTGGTAAAAATGAACTATGTATTAGGGATTGTCTCTTGATGCCTCACATGTAGCAGGTGAACTCTGAGATCTAGGTTCCCGTGGATTTAATCAACCTCTAGATGTATCATAGTGGAAGTTTAAGGGTATATCTATGGATTTTGTGATTGTGTTACCATAAATATATAGAGTAATTGATCCCATTAGGGTCAATTTAGACTATTTCACAATGTCATCCCACTTTATAGATATTTTCATGAAGAGTTCATTAGATGCATTGGGATGTCATTATGTATAGGAGACAATCTGGAATCATAGTGTTCCCATGATGGACATTTTAGATCATGATGAAAAATATAAATCATTATTATAGTGATCATTGTAGGTGGACAGTAACACCCTAAGAGTTTGTGAATTTTCGAATTAATTTTATATTTTTCATATTTTACATTTCACACAACATTGAAAATAGTTTATATTAATGCACTATGTCTCACATTATTTTTATGAAACACCAAGTTATCATTCAATACGCACAACATAATTTTTATCATTTTATACATGGAACACCGAGGTTAGTATATAATACATACAAGATTGATTATCTTTGATGGATTTCATAACACATAATATAGAGTTTTACTGAACAATAATATATTATTATAATGTTATCATTTAATATAATAATATATAACATATCTGTTAATTTAATAATTATGAATAGTATTAAATAATTTATGAAAATATATGGTTTATACAAATATAATATTAATTCATAGTTTAGAAAATAATTAGAAATGAATATGAAAACCGATAAAAAATAATGGAAAATATTTTTTTTATTATAAAATGAATTACCCAAATAAATTAAATTAATTTGAATTAGTGACTGATATTAATTTAATTTATATTTTATATATTCAATAAAATATTTTTTAAATTTATCCAATATATTTTATAGACATATGACATGAACAATCCCAATTTTATGCTTAAAACAAATATTTTTAAATGTTTTTATCACATTTTATTGACGAACTAATTTTAAATATAATTTTTGGATTTTTTTTATATTTAAAATTTTCAATACATCAACTTTAAAATAGAAATTTGAAAATTATGTTAGGGTATATTTTTGGTATTTTTATGTGAAATTTCATTTTTAAATAAATAGCGAAGAATAATGAATTTGAGTTCAAAATATATTTTCCATCTAATTTATTTATATGGATAAATTACACTAAAAATTGTTTTGAAATTTTACTTTGATATTATTTTTATCATTAAAACAAATTTATTTCCTTTTAATAAAATTCATTTTGATATTGAATATAAAAACACAACGAAATTTTGAATGTTTTTTAATTAGAAATTCACAATATCGACCCTACTATTGGTCTAAATTTAAAATAATTTTTGAAAAATAGATGATTGAAATTTATAAAACTGATTCAATATTTGGAATTATCAAAATTGGTAATGTATAATATGTACAAATTATTTTTTTGGAAAAAAATTAGTGAAAGTTATTAAATGTAATTACATAGATTACGGTAAAATTAAGCTTAACTAATGATTAATCCTTAACCTTAAGGGGATAAATGACCTACTGAATTGTAAAAAATATAATATATTGAAATATTTATTCCCCTATAATCATTTTTCTTTACCTATTAATAATATTGGATCTACTTTACGAGGGAAAATATGTGTGTAGAATTCCCTTACCAAATATTTACAAGAGTACCACTCATCCTCCACTATAAAAGGCCTCCTCTCCTCTAAGTTCATCTAACCTATAAATACAAACTATATAGACCTATATATACCCAAATATATCCAAAAAAATATCTCCTCGTCCTTTTAGCTTCTCCTTGTGAAGAATTTAATCCACAAAAGACCATTGGTGGAAACTAAAAGGAGTTACTCGCATAAGTAGTAATATTCTTCCAGATGTTTTTTATTATATTCCCATTCTCCACTCCCCTAAAATTTTATTATTACATTATTCTATAAAAAATATTATAATCAATATACTATGATGTTCTTATTCTAAGGGTTCTACCTACACATCCACACACCTCCTTTTTATGGGAAATGAACATACTCTTTATGTGTACGGAAAACTACCGCCTAAAAAAACGATTGATTGTTTTTCCTCTTCCACCTTGAATGGTAGGAATTACGATATAAAATCAATTTATATATAATATATATGATACTTTAATTTTATTAATATTATATAATTATTTTAAAACAGATATATTTATACTTTTCATTTTTTATTAATACTATAATTATGTTTTAGGATGTGTGGATTACTGCCCCCTCAAAGTGATGTGATTCATTCTTACACTACATGTAATGTATTATGGATGAGTCCAATTAACATATATGATATGTATAAAATAAAATTTCTATTATACTTATATTTTATCATCACCCATATATATAAATATAATTCATTTTCATTCATTCTTTCTTTGAATGCAACAATAAAAATGGAAACAACGTTCATGCGTACATATGACTTAACGTCATCATGAACAATGAATTAAATTTCATAAATCTATATTATATATATATTTATAATAAAAATATACTAAATTTAAATGATATTTATATAATGTAATACATTCTAGATGTAATTATATAAGTATAAGGAACAATGATATTACAAATTAAGACACTTGTGAAGAACCAAGCGAATATTACTTGATGTGAAACATTCTCAAAATATTGTTATAAGTTGATTAATATAAGGTTATAATCAAAAAAATATATGGTATTATATATAAGAATATTCTTCTATAAAATAATTATAATAAACATAATTTTTTTTATACATGAATATTATAGGTGTATGGAGAGAGTCGAGACACAAAGAAATTTAATTTCATTTCACTTTTTATTTCTATGAGATATATCCTTTATTCACCACCCATTCATTTTTTGTGGTGTTCATACTACATAGAGATGTATTATATTATTATTATTATAATAATATCTATTGGTATTTAAATATCTTTATGATAATAATTCATTCATGGGTACAATGTTTCAAAATTTAACAAATCAATAAAATATTTTTGTCTTAATTTTCTTTTATTGAGACACATTCAGAATTATATACCAATATTTGTCCATGAGATGAATTCAATGAAATTGAAATTTTATATCAGGACATTATTTCTAGTCATGATAATTTAAGCTTTGTGTAATTCCATTTTCATAAATGTTGAGTATGGTTTAATGTTTCCTTGTGGTAAGAGTTTTTTGAAATAATATCACCATTTTTCAAGATGGTTTATGATTATGCTTCCTTTGATAAAATATTATGTCACATACGTCATGAACACTCATCACTTATCTTTTCCTCTACTTATTCATGATGTCTTCATATTGGGATACAATTTCTTCACTCTTTGGTACATAATATTGTTATGAATGTGTTTTTATAAAAGATTGACTTTTTATCTCCCTTCGATCGGATGTTTGTGTTCCTTCAAAACCTGGTGTTTTAAAAATGGTTTCCAAGAATATTATACTAATATCATACAATCTTTGAAGCATTTTTTACACCTTTTCTCTGTTACCTATGTTTTATATCAAATAATAATTCCATTTTCTGAACAAAGCAATATTTTAGACTTTTATCAGAAAAAATAAATATTCTTTTTACATTGTACGACATGTAAAATTTTTCCCACCATCATATCTATGAATAATAATTTCCAGGATTAAATTGTTAATTTTTAATATTTTTGTAAAAGTAACTTTAAATGATTTTTTGTTTCGGATTAGTTTCAAGCTTCTTTCGTATATTTTCACATGAAAATGTATTATTTTTTTCATGCTTTCATTATTTATTTTCAATTTATTTTCAATGAATTAGTTATAATGTTTTTCAAGAATTATTTCAATGATTTCAATGTGTTTTCAAATAAATTTTTTATAAATGTTTTGAATCATATTCTATATGTTGTTAAGGAAAAAGTTTCCCAATGTGATTTCAAGTCATATTTATATGTTCTCAAGGAATTTTTAATGAAAATGATTTTCAAATGGTTTATTCACTAAAAATAATTTTTCAAAAAATATTTTTTATTTTCCTCAAGAAAATATTTTGAAATAAATTTCAAAATTATTTTCCATATATGCTTACATCATTTTATTTTACTCGTGCATTTCTAGGAAATTATCTAATGGTTACGATCATATTATTTCCAAGATTGGGTTATACTTGATGTCATGGTCATTATTAAATGTGTTTCACTTTCATGTGATACAAGTTTATTAAATCCATTTTCCTTTCATGGGTAACATTTTTATGAAATATTTTTTCCCTTTCACAGGATATTGTTTTGATGAAATAATTATGAAATATATATCTATTTAACAAGTTATTATATGATTACATGTTTATGAAACCCATTTAATTTCAAGGGAATGATATGATTTTTTAATTATCTAGTGGTACATGTTTTTAGGATTACACTATTAGATGGTGGGACCTATATGTCACTCTAATTGACTGTGTAATGATTTATATCTCTTGACATAGACTAATATGAACATAAGAGTGATCTTTGACTACTAATATAGACATAAGTGTGAACCACAACTACTAATATTGTATTAATAGTGACCTCGTGCTATTAATAATGAAATGGGATTGAACCATGACTAACAATATGGTACTGGGAGTGAAACCATGCTACTTATATTAAATTGGAATAAGTTACTTGACTACATTGGAAATAATTTTATATGATTATTTGCTTAACAAAATTCTATGTCTTATTCTTATTTTATTATTTAATGCATCATGTAATTTTTTTCCATATAATTATTGTCTTATGAAAATCCATGATTTATGACTTTTTTCATTTTTATGATATTTTGTCTTTAGTGTGTGATATTATAATGTAATGATCACGTTATCAAACATATATGATCATGTTTAGGTTTAAATGTCTCACTTATTTACCCTTACTAATCATCTGAGCTCACTCCGTTTTATGTTTCCTTTCCTAGGTTATGGATATATTTTTCTTCTACAATATTCTTAAGAGGCGTTCTCATCTTTGATAACCTAGTGGTAGATAATATAGGTCACTCATATACTAGGGTATACATTTACATGTTTCTAATGGAACTAAACTAATATGTTGTTTGGGAGTCCGTTTGTTTAATATTTTATGTATTTTGTAAATGTTATGTAAAGTTAATTTATGAAATGAGAGGTTCTCTACAGTTGGTATTATAGTGAAGGATTAATTTATCATCAAAAACTAGGATGATAAAACCTTAGTGTGAACTCTATGGTAATGCCTAAGGATAATTCTATAAATAATGAAAAGTACATGAATATTTCCTAGAATTTTTGTAAAGGATACAGTTAGTGGTTTCCTAGAAATATATCCCTTTATGGATATTTCATTTGAATGAGTCTATGGAATAGATATAACTTGGGGCAATAACTTTGATAAGATTCCTCAAGCCTCACTAAAGTTAATCTGGTACACAAAAACATGAATTGTTGCACACCATGGTTGACACTCCTAATGGACATTCATTGGCCATTCAGAGAATTTTCAAGAACCACCATGAAGGTTTTAAATAAGGGTTGGTTATGAATAACCTAGGATATACCTGATGAGTCATTGTTTATGAATGAATTCCTAATTTATAAATCATATAAGTTTTTTTCTTGATTATGTGATTCATCATTATGATAATCATTTAATTCTCAATTATTTTAGGTTTTATTCAGTGTAAGGAACCAGAAGGAACCGGGTTAATGTTGAATGTTATGGAATATTTTCTAATGAGAATCCAAATTGGATAATCACTAGAATTAATGATGTTCTGATCTATTCAAATCCGTTTTCAAGGGACAATATTAACTAGGTGTACCTTAAAAAACTCTCAGACTCATAAAGTAAGAGAACAAAGGATTTTATTTATATTTTGGGTAATTGAGACCATAAAGGAAAGAATATTCAGTTTCATTTGTGTCACGAATAAAGAAAATATCACCCAAGTGAATGTCTTTGAAAAAAAGAAGTTGTTTTGACTATGGAAAAGAATGTTTGAAGGCAAATAACAACAATGGGAAAATGAAAATTTTAGTTAATACAATAGATGGGAATGTTGGCCTCCCCACGTTATTATAAATTAATGATTTCCTTAAATTTGAAAATTGTGGTCATTTTGAAAATCCATTTCTAATGTGAAAGGATAATGAATAAAATTGAAATGTCATACAAGTAATGGTTTTTCTATTAATGATGAAGAGACCACAAATTATATTTTCAAAATATGATATTATCTTTTAATATTGTTTTCCCTGAACATAAGAATCATGATTAAATCAAAGTTGAGTATCCTCAAGATATGATTCATATTTAATATTATATGAATGATATATTAGGGAATAAGTTGATTAATCATGAGTATTGGTTTCATAATAAAGTTGGATAAATAAAATATTTATGTAATGGAATTAAAATATTATGTCATACGGATCACAAAATATTTATCCTATTTTTTTATAAGTTTTAATTATGGATTTAAGATGATATATGAATGGTGATAATGACATATGATATTAACTTCACATAACATTGGTATTTTGATTAGGTGAAGTTGACCCATTATTAATGCCTGATGTTGAGACAATGATGTCTAGATAAAAATTTGTTGGATATGAATAAAGAAATGTGATGAAATATATTACCATATAGATAATCATTTAAAATGTGGTCTATGTAATCAAGGATGATTTTTAAAAGTTCTTGGATTTAGAGAATGGATCTATTATTCATTGGAATTTGGAAGCAGGCATGTTCTATAAAAGAATATAATGTAATTCAAGATATTACCATGTTCCAATGGAATTTACGAAGAGGGGATTAACATGTTTTTAATGTGATAACCATGTGATATATGACATATCTATATGAATCTGATTTCATTAATTTATTTCTAATGTTTTGTATTTTCATATTTAAAAAGGGTTATAAGGTTATCTATTTATGGTGAGATTATGTTAACATTTGAGTGAATTTTTTGAGATTAAATAATAATCACACAACATAAAGATTTATTTATATTCGATAACATGTTCTAACGATTTTTTGTTGATGATAAATAATGAAAAATGGGATAGAATATCTGGAATCTCATGATCTCTTAGTACATTAAGAATTAAAAATTTTCAATCCTTTTTGGAGAAATTGGTGAAGTGGATCGAGGAACTACAAAGGGTGAGGTTTTCCTGAAATCATGAAGGTATATCGTTTCTGGAAAATTATTCAAATTTATCGAAAAGGATCTTGAATTAAAAATTTGTTATCCCAATACCATTGTGTCTGATGGATCGAATGGTTCATTAGGTGCTAGTAGATTTATGGATTTCTTATTATTAAATTTATCTTGAACATATTCTCTATCACTCACCACAATAAATTTACAGTTATATTTCCCTTCTATATACATGTTTCACATACCACCTAATATCTCTTATGTGGAATCCCTTTTATGTGTTACTCATGGAAACTATTATGGATCCAATATTATTTTTTAATGGATGTTTTAGTGTTCAATTTTATGAGGTTTATTTTTATTAAGGATACTTAAATGTAAAAAACCTTTGATAACCTATAATATTTTTAGGGAGAAATCCATTTTATGGGGGGTGGAATGTAACACCCTGAGATTTTGTGAATATTTTGTGAATAAATGTAATCATTTTTTTATATTTTTTATTTCAAGCAACATTAAAAATAATTTATTTTGAAGAACTATGTCTCACATGCATTATATGAAAGAAACTTTAATCATTGACTACATATACCATAATTCCTCACATTTCCTATAGGGAACAATAAGGTTAGTGTACATTACATGCAATATTGAGTTTCCTAGATGCCTTACATAACACCAAATATTGAGTTTTACCATATAATAATATATTATAAGATTTTTTAATATATATATATAATAATACATAACCTATTAATTAAATTATATATTATGAATATTATTAACTAATATATGAAAATATATGGTTTACACAAATATATGTTGAATTCAATTGTTACCAATTAATAAGAAATAAAAATTAAACCCAATTTAAAATAAATGAAATTATTATTAATATTATTATCTATTTTACCCCAATAGATTAATTATTTTTTTTTTAATTTTTGAGTGAGATTAAATTAACATATATATTATAAATTCAGTATTTTTTTTAATCCAATAGATTTGACAAACATAGGATAAGAAAATACCCTATTTAATGATTAAAAATCTATAATCTATAATTTCTTTTTAGTGCCATTTAATGGAGAACCCATTTTAAAATAACTTTCTGGAGATTTTATAGAATTAATATACATTAATAAACATAAAATTAGAAATTAAAACATAAAAATTTGTTCAGGGTAATGCTTTGTTATTTTTCTATGAAATATTTTTTTCAAATGAATAGTGAAAACAATGAATTGTAGTTCAAAACTAATTTTTCATCAAATTTATTTATAATGATAAATTATTTTTTAACATGGTTTGATAGTTTAATTAGATCATATTTTTATCAATAAACCAAATTCAGTTCATTGGATTCAATTTCACTTTGAAATTTAATATAAAAACATATCAATCTTTTGAACGTTTTAAATTTTAAATACCACATTGTCTACCCGACTAAGGGATATAATTCAATTTAATTTATGTAACTTATGTTATTGGAATCTGGAAAAATGAATTCCTTATTTGTAATCAAAATAAGATATTATTTATAATAACTTCAACTTGGTTTTTATTAAAAAAAGTTAAAGTCATTAAATTTAATATAATCGATTAAAATAAAATTACACATAACAAAGGACTAAACCTAAAACATAAGGTCCTAAATGTCCTAGAAAAATTTCCACTACCCATATCATGAACATATTTAAACCCTATTATCACTTGGATCGACTTGGAACTATTATTGGCTATACATTACATGTATAAAATGTGGTTGTGATTTGATTTCCCAAAATTTACAATAGTGCCACTCCTCATCCACTATAAAAGGCCTCCTCTCCTCACACTTATTCAAAATTTCAAATCCACTTTGGATGTAACTACCATAGTTTTATCATTGGAATTTTCTTCCTATAATTTTTTCATATATTATAATACAATAAAATCACATTAGGAAATACAATGCCACATCTTGATAAAATAAACTACTAAATTCTATGTGACTATTCAACAGAAATATTCAACTTATGTGATTTGAATTTTGAATTCTATCATACATTTTTGTGATTAGTAAGATGTTTCGAGACTGATAGGACAAACTAATTTTTTGGTGAATAGTAACATACCATTATAAATAGTAACGTTACCTTTAATAATAGTAATGTAACCCTTATGAAAATTAATTTGACCTTTATGAATATTAAATTGGACAACTAAATAGAAACCTTACCAATGATATTATAAATAAAATTTATCCATCCTATAAGTGACAATATGATATAATTATTTTATAGTGTGGATATTTTTTTAAGTCATAAAAATTTAATGATTAATTTAATAATTTAAAAAAATTATTTTCTTAAAATGTATTCAAAAACTAGTATTTATATGTCTTATGATTATATGATTATTTTGTGAGACGATAATTAATTTTTTAAAGCATTTGAAAAGATGTTTTAATTTTAAAAGTTAAATTATTCAAGTAAATTATGATTTTAATTAAAAATTAAATTACTCCAATATAGGAAATTATTTTCCTAAAATGGTAATATTTTTTGGATTATCCACGTCAAAAAATGTTTAGGGTTAGTTTTTGGGATTTTTTCTGAAATACATGATTTTTTGTGAATAGTAAAATACAATAACATACGATAAATGCTAAATACATGATTTATAGACCCATTGATGATTTTATGTTGATGTAAGAACCATTGGTTCAAACTGAAATGCTCATGTTACTGTATTTAGGAATTGAATCATTACTTTTTATTGTCTTGAGGAGAAATAATAAATTAATGATTATAATATTGAGAAAATCCTTCTCTATTCCACTATAAATATCACCCCTCAAAACCTCATTTTCTCACACCTCTCAAGCTTCAATAACTTTCCAATTCATCCAAAATCTCTTCCCTATCCCCTCTCCCACATCCATTAGCTCTTGGTCTCATCAAATGACGGATCCTAGGTGCCTTGAGGAGGATCTCAAGTGGATAATTCATGAGGTAATTCCTCAATCTATTTTCTATCAATTTCCATCCAAATATCTTGTATTTAATTATATTATCCTCATATTATATTATAAAAATGTCATGATAACTCTAGTATTGTTTATAAACTAGTATTCTATCATTTTAATGGAATATTATTCATTATACTCATCCCTCTCTCTGTCGTTTTTATAAAATGAAATCAGCTTCTAAGATGTGTTAATTTACCTATATCATGGGGATGCACTTCCATTATCTTTAAAACCCTTCAAGGATAACAATAAAACCATTAATTTGTTGAAGTTATATTATAAAGTTTATTTTTAACCCCTTTTATATTTGGACACTAACTTATATAAATAGTACTAAATAATAAAATAAAACTAGTCTGTTGTGATAAAAAACCGCCTAAATTACCCCAAAACGATCATCATTAAATTTTATATTCCAATTCATCTTAATGGTATAAAAAAGATTATTTATAATATCATTTATACTCATATAATCTCATTAAAAACATGTAATACAAATTACAGACGTTTATCCATGCTCTACACACATTTTAATAATGTGCACAAGTGAACCCTTCAAGAAAACGAAGAAAATGAACACTCCCAAAAAACGAATTTAATCTCTATAACACATCCAAATGACAATAAAAGAACATAACGAATCCATAATTATCCCTATTCATGTTTAAAAGGTTCCTAAATTTTTATTTATTGAATTTAATTCCATTATATAGGACATTAAAGTGAATAAATAGTTCGAACACAACGGGAGGGGAATTCTAAAACCTAACTATCTTCCTTTGGGTTTTAATTATTTCACCCAATTGTTAGTATATATATTTCTTAAATATCATTTATTCCCCAATATATTTTCTTTTATGTGATATTCATGTTTTATAATTGAGTTAATTACAGGCATAATGTTTTCTAAAAGAACTATTCTTTTAAAATAAAACAAACCTTTTACTTTTCATGATTGTCTCCACTATAGTTTATTGATCAAGTATGTTATTCCCTATTTATTTTCCAAATCAAATTTTTATGAAACTACACCTGTTGAAATTTATCCCATTCATTTCCATGGGGTTTTTTATGTTCATGATTGATATATGTTCAATTTGGCACACATGATAATGTAAATGTGATGATGTGATGGATGTGATCGGAATTATATAGTGAAATGTAAAAGTTGTGATGTGATGGTTGCACCTAGAGTTATATAGTTCTATAGTTCATTGGGTAACATGATGAATCTAATGATTTAAAGTGTAATATGTGTGAACATGATGATAATGTTTTTCACAACTACGTGCAGTAGTGAATAACAAAGACATAATATTTAATTTTTAGAAAATACCAAATGTTAAGCCTTTTGTTAATTATTTCTAGCATGTTTGTTATCCTATACCTATTTTATGATTATAATGATTATACTCACCCTAAGATTTGATTTATCGTATTGTTATCCACTTACAATACTTTTACCCCACCCCATTTTTATGTATATCCTTAAGTTATTATGTGAACTAAATAGAGATCAAGGTCTAATGAGATGCTTGAGAAGAAGAAATAATATAATTTTTTATTTTTAATGCTGCAAAAGTTATGTATGGTCCAATTTTTTCCTAGACACTAAACCATTGGATCCTCACTGTTTAATTTGTTTTATTTTTTTTGTCATTAAAATTACATAAAATATATGTATGAAAAGAAGGGATCTAATAGTTTTTATGAGAGTAAATTTTTTGTTAATATGGAGTTTGGATTCGATAAAATTAGAGAAAAACCCTAGTATGAGACTTTGTATATGTAAGAACACAAGAAGCAGTGAAAAACATAGGGATACCATAAGATATTCTTATAATGTTAATTTCAAAAATGTAATAAATTATTTATTCATGACTTGTTGACTTATGTTTTCTTCTATAATTTTCTATTTTTGAAAATGGTGGAAACTTAGAGAAACCATGCCCAAAACCCATGCGAGGTACAATGTAATGATTGATCGAGTGGCATCCTAAATGATTTGGGATGTGCTGCTCAAAACATAATTGTAATCACTACCCAGTTTTCTCAGGTTATGAATAGTAACCTGAATAATGTGGAACATCCTCCTTCAACAAAGAGTAAGAAACTAGTTTTCTAGACTTTTATGTGGAAATGACCACCAATGTTTAGTGAATCTTCTGATCCACTTGATGTGGAATAGAGGATTAAAACAATAAAGAATATATTTTTATCGATTCACTATTATGATATGGAGATTGTGACTCTATCCATTTATCATCTCTATGGATAGGTAGACCAATGATGGGATTTGATTAAGAACACAATGTTTAGGGACAAAATTGAATATATGGAGTGGGAAAACTTTTAGATAATGTTTCTTAGAAAGTATTCACCATGAAAACATTGAACTAATATGTATGGTTAATTCATAGAGATCAAGAAAAATGAATAAATATCTGTCAATACATATGAAGACAATTTTTCAAGTCTTTGAAGGTATGATTCAAGTTTTGTTATAAAAAATGACATTAAAATTGATAGATTCATTAGTGGGTTAATACCACAACTTCAAAATTCTCTTTCAATTTGATACTTTGGTAGTTATGAATAAGTTCATTGGTTTTTTATCAATGTGGAAATTGAGTTTGGAGAATGGTACAATAGGTATGAGGATAAGAAATGAAATATGAAGTTTCATGCCAGAGTATCGAATGAAAAAGGTGGAATGAAAACTCAACCTCCCACATGCCAAAAATGTGGGAAGATGAATCAAGTGAATTTCCTCAAATGGTTGTGGAAATTCTTCGTGTGTGGTAAACAAGGCCACTAAGTTATTGAGTATTGAAAATACCAGAGAAGGAAGGAGTATGTTGTGGAGGAAAGGAGAGAACCACCCACGGACCAATGCTACAACTATAGGGTGAAAGGATACTATGAATGCTAGTGCACTAAACCTCGAGTCCTTTACGGTAATAGGCGTCATCACCAACCAAATACAAATGAGAAAGGGTGGACTTATTCTATCATTACTACATAAGTGGAGCAAGAAAATGATGTTTTACAGGGTGCACTTACTATTCACTTAGTAATGAAAAATGTCTTATTTGATTCTTATTCTATGCATTCCATTATATCATGTATGTTTTCTAGAAATAAATAATCGATGCCCCGAAACCCTGATGTAGAGATATCTATAAAAAAAAGTGATGAAACCATTGAAACAATATTGTTGTAAATTTCTCCAATTGGCATATGTGGGAATATTCTTCCAAAGAATCTCACGATACTTCCCTTGGTGGAATTCAGCACAATAATGGGGATGGATTGGATCTCTATATATAGAGAACATTTCATTTTTTAGGAAAAGAAAATATATTTTCATATTATGAACCATAACATTCTCATATAGAAATTAAAGGAAGATCATGATTCCTATTTGAAAAACAAATCAATGGTGTGGGTGTTTATTCCCTATTAAGAAGCATGGCTCTCTCAAATGGCTGAGTCAAAGGAAGGTATCAAAGTAGGGTAAATGAACCTTGTGAGGGAATAAATTGATGTATTTATTTATGAGTTACCCAGACTACCCCCAGATCATGCCATATAGTTCTCAATTGGACTCACATCCAGAGCTGCTCTTAACTAAAACTGTCTCTATAGGATGGATCATATAGAACAAGATGGTTTAAATAAGTAACTAGAAGTGAATTTGGAAAAAAAGGGTTCATACACCCTAGTGCATCACCTTGGGGTGTGCCACTTATCCATGAGAAGATGTATAGATCAATGCGGTTGTGAATCAATTATCTAGAACTCAACAAGATCACTATATAGAACAATTAACATATTCCAAGGATTTATTAATTTATCGATTAGTTGTGAGGAGCTTAATACTTCTCAAAGGTGGATATTTGTTCTATATATCATCAATTAGAGGTTAGAAGAGATGATATTTAGAATACTAACTTCCATACAAGGTATGGGAACTATGAGTTTCTACTAATGCCCGTCAGATGCACTAATCACCCAAGAATCTTCATATATTTGATGAATACTGTCATTAGACATTACCTTGAAAAATTATCAGTAGTATTTATTAATGAAACTATCATCCACTCCAAGAGGTAGTAGGAATAGTAAGAACATATAAAACTTGTGTTGGCGACGTTGAGGAAGTAGTAGTTTTACACCAAGATCAGCAAGTGTGACTTTTTTATAAAACAATTCACGTTCTTGGGTCATGTGATCATAGGTGAGGGAATTTTGTTGGACCCTTCAAAAAACAAACACAGTTGAGGAATGTCCAATACCCTCTAGTGTCAGAGAAATCTATAATTTTATTTGAATAGTAGGGTAATATCAACGTTTTGTGATAAATTTATCATGATTATCAAGCCTATTATCTATGTTATAAATGAAAGTGGGGAGGTATGTATGGATAGAAGAATGTGATGAAATCTTCAAGGGGATAAAGAGAAGATTGATAACTGCACCTATACTCAGATTACCAAAACGTTGAGAATGTTTTGTTATATATAGTGATTCTTACAAGAAAGGATTGAGTTTTTTACTCATGAAAAATTATTATTTGATAGAGTATGCCCCACAATAGTTGATGATCCAGGAGACAAACTACCCATTGCATGATCTTTAACTAGTAGTGGTGATTTCTACATTGATAATCTGGCGGCAGTACCTATATGGTGATAAGTGTGATATATATACTAATAATAATATCCTAAAGTATATATTCACACATAAAGAGTTCAACATGATTCAAAGGAGATGTGTAGAGATAATCAATGACTACGATTGTTATATTCACTATAATATTGGAAAGAAGAATAATGCAACTGATACTCTTAGGAGAAAAGAAGCTGCAAGTCAATCCATGTTGCAGATCGAGAGAGACCATATCTTCATGTACATTCAAAGGATGGATTTTGAAATTATAATTATCAGGAATAAATACTACCTTTCATAAGTGATATACAAAAAATATATATGAATATGAAAAAGAGGCACAATGGGATGATCCTAAGTTGCAAAAGGGGGTGATTATAGTAAATAAAGGGATGCTACAAGAGTTCCATATTGATGATATTGGGGTAATTTGGTTTGGAACAAGGCTCTGTTTTCCTTCATCATATGGGATAAGGAAGGAACTTTTGGACAAAGCACATAGCTCAACATTCTCTATCCATCCTGGTAGCACCAAGATGTACCATGATCTCATAGAACACTTCTAGTATGATAACAAAAAGAAAAAGATTACTAAGTATATCAAAATGTTATTTATATGATAGGAAGATAAAAAAGAGAGATATATGTCCAAATGGATGATGAAACCCCTACCCATACCCATGTGGAAATTGGAGAAAGTAACTATGGACTTTTTCATGAGTCTCTGAAATATATCCAAATAAAATAATGCGATATGGGTTGTGGTGGACCGACTCACCAAGACTGCTCAGTTTATTTATATTCATGAAGATCCATCACTTGAGAAACTATATATGATAGATGTGATATAAGTGGTGATACTACATGGGGTTCCAATGTCTATTATCTCTGATTGTGATCCCAAGATCAAATACAAGCTATAAAGGAGTCTTTATCATTCCTTGAGTAATTAATTGAATTTCATCACAACCTATCACCCCCAAAACGATGGATAATCTAGATGTAATATTTAGAAACATGACTATATGATAAGATATTACTCTTTATAATTTTATGGTGGATGGGATGATCATCTCCCATTGTTTTAGTTCTCATACCACAATACCTTCCCCTCGAGTATTCTGATGTCTCCGTATGAATCACTATATGGAAAGAATTGTAGAACTCCAACCTATTGGGATAAAGTTAGATAAAGAAAGTTTGTTTGACCTGATCTTGTACATTATATGATCTAGAAGGTTAAGTCCATCCAACAACGTATTAAAGATGCTTTGAGTAGGAAAAATGACTATATTGAAAACTATTGAAGGGACTTGGAGTTTGACATTGGAGATAAATTCATCCTTCAAATATCACCATGGAACTGAGTCAAGCAGTTTGAAAATAGAGGGTTTCTATGCCCAAGGTACATTGGCCCAATTGATATTCTTGAAAGCATAGTAGTTGTGGCCAGTCAAATTTAACTTCCATCGAATATGGATCAGGTTCATGAATTGTATCTTGTATTACTCTTGAGGAAGTTAATAAAATATCCCTCACATGTACTAAAGTCATAGGCAGTACAGTTTGAAGATGATATCTATTATGAGGAGGAACATGTAATGATTTTGGACTAAAGAGATAAGGTTTTATGAAACATGACAAAAAACAATTTGAATTTTTTTAGAGGAACCATATATATGATGAATAAACATGGGAATGAGAAGACACAATGAAGGAGAAGTACCCTCACATGTTTATGTAGAACATAAGTTTGAGGGAGAAATTCCAAATGGGGGGAAGAATGTAATGACCCGTAGTTTTATCGATGAAACTACCATACAAAAATTATGTTGTATTTTAAAATCAAACAAAATCACATTTAGAAACACAAATTCCAAATCATGCTTAAAAGGACTAATAAATTCTATGTGACCATTAAACATAATTTCTCAACTTTTGTGATTTGAAATTCAAAAATTTGACATACATGGTTACAATCAATAAGATGTTTGGAGTCTCATAGGACAAACATAATTTTTGGTGAATAATAATATACCCTTGTGAATAGTTAAATCACTCTTATTAACAGTAATGTTACCCTTATAAATCTATAAATAACCCTTATGAATAGTAAATTGTCAAGGTGAATACAATCCTAACAAATTATAGTGTAAATAAAATTTATCCATCCTTTATGAGACAATCCGATATAATTATGTTATAGTGTTGATATTTTGGTAAGTCATGATTATTTAATGATTAATTTAAAAATTTAAAACAAAATGTATTTTCATAAAATGTATTCATAAACTATTATTTAGATGTCTTATAATTATTTGAAAATTTTATGAGACTGAAATTAATTTGTCAAAGTGTTTGAAAAGCAGTTTTAATTTTATATTTTTTATTTTTATGTAAATTATGATTTTAATTAAAAAATAAATTACTAAAATTTAGATAATTATTTTAATAAAATGGAGTTCATTTTTGGATTCTACACATTGAAAAATGGTTAGGGTCGGTTTTTGGGATTTTTTTGAAATACATGATTTTTCATGATTAGTAAAATACGATAATTAATGATAAACGGTAAATACATGATTTATAGAGTCATAGAGGATATCATGAAAATTTAAGAATCATTAGTTTAAACACAAATTATCAAGTTACTTTATTTAGTAATGTAACAACAAATATTTCTTATATTGTGTAGAAATAATAAATTAATGATTATAATATTGAGAAAACACATCTTTACTCCACTATAAATATCACCCCTCACAACCTCATTTACTCATACCTATCATGCATGAATACTTGTCCAAATTTATCCCAAATATCTTAATTAGACAATCCCCCATGTCTAGGAGCTCTTGGTCTCATTTAATGACCAAGCCTAGGTTCCATGGATAGGATTCCAAAAAGAGAATCCAAGAGGTAATCCCTCTATCTCTTTTCTTTAAATTTCCATTCAAATATCATACATTTTATTCACTTATCCTCATATTAAATTATCTAAATATCATGATAAATCTCTTTTTATTGATATGTTGGTATTATATCATATTAATGGAATATTATTTCTTATACTAATCCCTCTCACTCTTTGTTTATAAAAATGAAATCGTTATCCGTGATGTGTTATTGTACCTACATTATGGGCGATGCACTTCCATTTTCCTTCAACGCCTTCAAGGATATCAATTAAATCATTAAATGGTTGAAAATAGATTCTAAATTTTATGTTTTAACCCTTTTATGTTATTTAAATAACTTTTACAAATAATACTAAATGATAAAATTGAACAATTCCATTGTGATAAAAACCACCGAAATAAACCTAAAACAATCATCAACAAATTTTATCTACTGATTCATCCTCTTGTATTATAAACAAATTCATTATAACATCATTTAAGCTCTTATAAAATCATTATTAACATGTAATTGCAATTTTTTATGTTTATCTATGTTCTACAAGAGCTTCCATTCATGTGAACAAGTGAACCGTTCATGAAAACTAAGAAAAATAATACTTTTGAATAATGAATTTATACTCTATAACTCATCCGAAGGCCCACAAAATTACATAATGAAAACATAATGAAACATATTCATGTATAAAAGTTTCTAGAATTATTAATTAATGAATTTAATGTCATTATATTTCACATTAAGGTGAATAAATCATTCAGACACAAGGTAAGGGGAATTCCCAAACCTAACACTATTCCTTTGTGTTTTCACACATTCACCCCATTTTCAGTATGGAAATCTATAAAATATAATTTATTCAAAATTTTCGTTCATTTTCTATGAGATACATGTATAGTAGTTTAGTTTATGACACACATAATGTTTTCCAAATGAATCCTTATTTTAAAATAAAACACACCTTTTACATCTCTATATTGTCCTCACTAAAGTTTGATGATCATGTAGGTCATTCCCTCTTTATTTTGGAAACCCAATGTTTATTATTGTATTCATTATTAAGTGTAACCCATTCCTTTCCATGGGTTATTTTATGTTCAATATTGATATATGTTCTACGTGGAATGTATGATAATGTAATTTTATGATGGGATGGTTGTGGTTAGAATTATATATGGCGGTTTAAATGTTATGATGTGACGGGTGCACCCAGAATTATATACAACTCTAATGCATTGGGTAATGTGATTAATCTCATGATATAAAGTAAATTATGAATGAACATGCTGCTAGATTTGTTTAAAACTATGTGTGGTAGTTAATCACTATGAAATTAGGTCTCATATTTATACATTTCCACATTTCAAGCCTTTTATTAATTCATCCTATCATGTATATGATCCAATGAATATGCTATGATGATAATTATTATACTCACCCAATGATTTGTTTTCTCACATTCTTATCATCTTAATGGGCGTTTAGCTCACCTCTTTTTGATGTATATCTACATGTGATTACATGTACTATGGTGAACTCAATGGCTAAAAATAATCCATAGAAGATGAAATTAAATAAGTGTTTATGTTTAATGTTTAAAATGTTATGTATGGTCCTTGTTTTCCAAATACACTAACCCTTTGTATTCACATTGAGTAATTTTTTTACGCTGTTTATCTTTAAAATGATGTAAAAATATGTTAAGAAATATAGGATTTCTATATTGGATCAACCATGATTTAGCCAATTAGATCCTTAAAATACCTCCACATATCCTAGAATCCAATTATTTTTCTAAAATCAATCCAAGTAAGCTGTTTGATGCAAACC
The DNA here is from genome assembly GCA_963277665.1 of Viscum album. Classification (NCBI taxonomy): domain Eukaryota; kingdom Viridiplantae; phylum Streptophyta; class Magnoliopsida; order Santalales; family Viscaceae; genus Viscum; species Viscum album. The sequence goes on from CAUJRU010000060.1 coordinate 1,260,903, forward strand.
AAAATGATTTACATAAATAAGAGGTATCATTCTTCCTGATGTTCTTTTATTTTTTTTACATTCACTACACCAACAAATATTCTTCTTCCATGATTGTATGATAAAAAACTATCCAATATAAACATAGATTTTGTTGATATAAGGTTTTTATTTACACTTACACACACCTCTATCTAATGGGTAATAAACATACAATTTATGGGTACCGAAAACAACAACCTCACAAAATAATGATTTTTAGGTTTTCCATTACCACCTCTAATCACTGAAATTATGATGGACACTATGTTAATATACAATATATATGATATTTATAATTTTATTCAGTTAATTTAATTATTTTTCAACACTTATCTTTATTCTTTTTAGTTTGTGTAAATATGATAATTTCATTTGAGGATGTGTGGTCTACATCCTCTTCAAAGTGGTGTGATTTGTTCATGCACTGCATGAAATTTATTAAGGATGATTTTAGTGAACATATATGATATGTATAATTATTTTTTCTGAATTAATTATATTATATAAATAAATATATATATATCATTTTCTTTCTTTCTTTCAATATGACAATAAAAATTGAAATAGTTTTCATGATTACTTACAACTAACATTTTACATGAACAATTTATTACATTTCATACATATATATATATATATATATAGATTATTATAATACACATATACTAAATATAAATTATATTTATATCATGATTTAAATTCTATAAATCAGTATAATAATTGAAGGACCAAAGGTATCACAAATTAATAAACATGAGAAGAACAAAGATAATATTACCCGAAGTGAAACATTAACATATGATAGTTAAAAAGTGGAAAAAATAAGGTCATAATAAAAACATATATGATAATAAATATAATAATATAATTGGGTACAATATTTGTGGTAAACATATATTTAATATATAGTAACCTTGTACAAGTATGAAGAGAGTCAAGACACAAGTTAAAGGAATTTAATCTCACTTTTTATTTCGGTGATATACATTCTTCATTGAACACCCATTAATTTTTTTGTGCTGTGTATACTGAACATGGATGTATTAATTATTATTATAATATATTTTTTCTAATTTACATCTTCATTTTATCATATTCCTTTCATGGGTACAATGATTCAAAAGTTACCAAAGTTGTAAAATTATTTTGTCTCAATTTTCCTTCATTATGTCACATGCCATATTATGCACATATATTTATACATGATGTTTATATAAATACATTGAAGGTTATATCATGAATATATTTATATTTAGTTTAATTTATGTTCATGTAATTTCGTTTTGTTAAAATGGGTGTATGGTCAATGTCTTCTAAGTTTTAATAGTTTGCTGAAACAATCTCCTTACTTTTAAGATCCTTTTTATGCTTCCTTTGAGAAAATATTATGGTCCATCTCTCAAGAACACTAAATAAATTTTTTCTACTATAGTTATTCATGAAATATTAATATATTTATTTTTATTTAACAACTCTTTTTTACATAATATAGTTATGAATTTGTTTTTAAGAATGTTATAATTTACCTCTCTCTTTGGTTAGAAATCTAATTCCTTCAAAACGATGATTTATAAAAAGGATTTCTAGGAATATTTAACTATTATACTATAATATTTAAAATAATTTTCACCATTTTTTCATTTACAAATTTTTTCAAAGGAGTATTCATGTCTCTTTCTGAGCAAGGCATTTTTCTTTCCTTTTTACAATGCAAAAGGAATATTGTTTTTTTCTTCATACGACATGTATGGATTTGACCACTATATTTTCATTGAAGATTCATTAGCATGTTTAAAAGAGTAATTTTTAGGAATTATTTTAAATGAATTTTCAGGGATTATTTTTTTCTAAAATTATTCAAGATTCATTCATAGATATAGGATTATGTTGATGGAGAATAACACATCTTACATGTAACTATCATGGGTCATTAAGGAAATCATCATGGTGTGAAATGATAAACAATGTATAGTGACCGAGGACTAATATGAATGGATACTAGATAATTTTAGATGAATATTAAGAGCATTAAAAAAATACATAACAGAGGTCAGTAATAGTTTAGTTTCTTTGGAAACTTGGAAGAAATTCTTTTAAATTGATGAAATATATTCTACATCCCCCATAAGGACCTTCCCCTTTTGTAATCCTTCTTTAAAAACATTCATCAAAACCTGGGGAAAAGAAAAATAAGAAAGGGATGAGATCAAATTCATGGAAAGGATCCATAAAGGAGATTCATATGAATAACATGATAATAACAGTTAGAGAACATGTGAATAATAGTTGAATCATATAAAATACACTTAAAAGATTATATATATGACTCATAACCTAAAGATTGGATGTCGATAATACATTAATCATAAGGATTACAAATCATCTCAAACAAATATTAAACCACAATATCCTATAATTTAAGTGTGGTACAATCTTTAATATATAAAATAACTTCATAAATCATTGAAAACTACCAAGAACAAAAAAAAATTGGATCAAGACACACTTATTTCTTCTAGGGAATTAGGATGAAACTATTTCTCATTGTGAATTTGGACACACCTTTTTCTCATTATGGATCAGGACAATCCTTTCTCTCATTGGGATCAATACCATAGACATGTTTCACATAATTATCTCATGAGATATAAATAATTATCCAATGAATTGGAGGAAGATATAGGTCCCACACATCTCATAATTAAATCATACATATGTGTTCCATAATATAATAAAACATTCATCATATAATGACCCATAAAAAGAGATGGATATCACAAACATCATATCCTAACCAATGAAATTAAATGGGTATCAAAAAATTTGATAAAATCATAACATATGGAAGAGATGTAGGTTTCATAATCATTTCATTGAAGCATAATCCATGAAAATAACAATGATTCAAAAGAATATAACCTGTGGAAGAGAAACAGGTTTCATAAACAACATGTATTCAAAAGCATAAATCATTTAGAGATTGAAAAATAATGGTTTTATTGGTTCTTATCCCTAGTAAATTATAAATTATATGAAATTATATAATCGTAGATGGTGAAGTATTTTTAAATATCACATGGAAAATTTCATATAGAAAATAATCATTCTATAAAAATCAATTATTAATATAAAATACATTTTTAAAATCCTTTGATATAAAAACAATTATCCAAAAAAAATAAAGAATTATTTTAAAAATAATTTATCACATTTCTTTAAAAATATACTTTCCTTTTAAAAATGAATTTTAAATCATAAATGTTTTTAAATACTTCTACATTTAAAATAACCTTTTAAAACCCAATGGAATCTTTGAAAATTAATTAAATACATTTCGAACATAAAATATATTAAAAAACTATTTTCAATGAAAAATACATCAAAATATAAAATTTATAGAATATTATAATTTTTTTTTATAAAAAACAACCTTGTAATATTTTGAATGAGGATTTAATGAAATGACGGTCATGATGGTACATAAATATGTACATGTCAATCATTCATTTTACACTATAATTTTTTTAGAAAAGCACTTTGAATGGAAACTAACAAGGAGATTACATTTTTAATTTTTTTAATAAATAGATAAAAAAATGTGATATTTTTTTTAAACATCATATTAAAACCTATTTGAAATATTTTTGGTAATATATGGTTTTGTGAATAAAAACAATTTCTGTCCGAAGAGAGAAATAAAGTCTTATTTTATTAAAAAACTATATTAATTATCCTTAGTAATAAATAGTTTAACGAATTGTGCCAATACATGGAGATATCATGGAAAACTATAGGATAACAGAATTAGTTATATTTATAGATATATTGATCATATAATTTCCTCAATGGATGATAGAAAAAAAAATCAATCTTGATAAATGATGAGATTGTAGAAATACATAGTTACCACTTTGGTAACTATGAATCATAATAAAATAGAAACAATAAAATTGAATGAAAATTAAAATATCATTAAAATTAGTATATTTATTATATAACATGTCAAAGGGAACTATACAGACTTTGTATAATAATATACATGCATAACATGGCATGTGTCTCAAAGAAGAAAAAAACCGACAAAATTACTTTACCGATATGATAACTTTTGTACTACAAAGCCCGAAAATGATGGATCATAGAATGGATATGAAATAAAGATATATTTAAGAATAATAATCATATAATACATTAATTTGATGAATATACACCACACAAATTTAATGGGTGATGAATATGGTGAAAATCTAAAGTAAATAAATGTGAGACTAGAAATATCTTACAACTTGAGTGACTATTAAATCATGGTCCCCATGAAATAATATCTTAATTGAAAATATTAATTTCATTAAATAATGTAAATTCATGATATAATATTTAATATTGACTTATATGCAGTAAATAACTTGAATAATTGGTGAATTTATTATATATCCCACAAAAAATAATGTTATATGAGAAAACCCTTAACATTAAGTCTTGACATTATTCATACACGTTAAAAAATCCAATAAAATAAATATATTTTTATTATAAATATATAAAAATATGATATTATTATATATCATACCCTATATGAATCTATTATGAATTTATATCACCGTATTATGAACAATTTCATGTTAATCATATGTTTCAGGTAATAACCACTTTGTTTTTTGTATATATTTTTACATGTTATTCTTGATCCTCTAACATAGATTATGATAAAATTATTTCAAAGTTGTAAAAAATTATATAAATACCATATATATTAAGTACATATTGATTTATAATAATCTATAAAATATACATGTTGGAAATGAAATACATCATTCACTGAGACGATAGGTTGTATGTATGCATGAACGTCATATCCATTTTCTTTTCATAATGAAAATAAGAAAGTAAATTAAATATATTTATTTATATTATCATTACATTATAATTATTATTTCATACATGTCATATAATTTTACTAAACCCACCCTTAATAAATTCCATGTAATTTTTGAATGAATCACATTGCTTTGAGGCGACACCCATCCCCACGTCCAAAAACAACGTAATCACATTCCAACTAAATGGAAAGCATGAAGATATGTTTTATATAATAATTCATTAATCATAAATAATTCATAAATATCATAAATATTATATAAAAATATTTTTTTCATCATAATTTCCAACCGTGATTTGTGGTAAAGGAAAAACAAATAACAATTTTTTCGCAAGGCGGTAGTTCACCATACACACGAACGATAAGTTTGTTACCAATTTTATGGAAGTGTGTGTATGTGAAGTTAGAGAAATTATATTAAAAAAATATTATAAAATATATGATATTAAGGTTATTTTATAATCATGGATTTAATATTATTGATGTGGTGGAGAATGAAAATAAAACAGAAGTGCTTGTTGAAGGATGTTACCTCTTCTTTGGGAAACTTATGTTGGCTTACACCAAAGGGCCTCCTTGGTAATATTTATATTCCAATTTATGTTTCTAGGAACAAGTCTAACACCCCAAGATTCTATGGTACGTTTCCCTTTGAATAATGCAATAGCTTGCATTGTACGCAATTTCGAGATTCAATCAAACCGCGACCAATCAAACTAGCCGTTATGAATTGTAATACCCACTTTTTGAAATTTTATAAATTTTCACATTCAAAATGGAATTCATTTTTGGATTCAGAATATTGAAATTATCCTATCTTTATTTTTTTTATTTTTATGAAAACTTTCAATTTTTGATGAATAGTTAAAAACACTGAGTTATTGGTTAAAACAAACTTTTTATTTAAATAATTATTTATTTTATTCAAATTTATTTTAGGTCAAAATAGATATTTAATACCTATATAAGTTCAATGTTATTCATTGCAGTTAGTTTATAATAACTTTATACATATAAAAATTTCTATAAACTTTTCACCGTCTTTTAACCATCTTCTAGGAGAATTTAAAAATTCACATAAAACTTAACTTTACTGCTTATATGAGTGGAATTTAAAAAATCATAGAGACATAGTTAATATCAAGGAGTAAAATTTGGTTCAATAAGATAAAAATAAATTTTGGTGAATAGTTACTTTTTACTTTTATTTGCCATGATTAAAAGTAAATAAGGTAATTAAGGGTAAAAATGATATTATTATTACCCTAACACATGTCCTAATTCTATTGGATAAGTATAATTCGACCAAAAACAACCTTAGGAATAAAATATGAACCTATTTGATCCACTTGGATTATATTAGGACATTTATTATTATTTAATTCAAAGAAGAGTTAAAAGAGTTAAAATCAATGTTTAATAACTAAAACATTTTTAATATGAGGTTATACATAAGATAAATTGGATTATAATTATTTATTTGAAATATAAAAATATTTCCAACATAATGGTATTTTATTTATAATTTTTATACATTAAATATTTCAATTTATTTATGACACAATGGTGATACAATAATTACCAAATTGTTGAAATATTAAAATAATTGATATTATAAATATCCAAATAAATGTAATTTGAGAATTTTTATGAATTAAAATAATTTTATAGGTTAATATGACATATTATTATTGGTTATATGAATTTTATTTGAAGTAATAAAGCTGTTATAAATTTATCAAAAACAAAATACCAAATTGTGTCAAAATTGACATAAAAGAGTTTTTAAAACAAATATAATATTATTAATTGATTTTATATTCGAAAAAATATAATGTTTTTTCAAAGGACATATATAATGATTGGTGTATCAATTATGGACCACTTGGGGATATCTTGGAAGTATATATTATTGTTATTATCTATATAATATAAAAATACAAGGAGACATGGTAAATGTCAAACTCTTTAACTAAGAGTTAACTCTAAAACATAAGGTTACTATAGTGACCTAAACCAATCTAAAATCATTTGGTTGAGTGGTTTTCAAACGATACCCACCTTATACTTTTAATATTTTACTTTGGTGCCATTAGAAACAGAATATAAATTTATTATAAATTAATACTTTATGTTTTTCCTAAAGAGCCCCTCCTTCCCCTTATAAAAGGACACCACATATAACAAATTCATCATACCTTCAAAGCCTATTGGTTCGGCCAAACCCTTCCAAAATATCCTCTCAACTTCCTTAACTTCATCCTAAAGTCCTTTCATTAGTCATAAATCCAACTTAAGGAGTCCTTTTGATCAAATCAAAAAGAAGAACCTGAAGAAGAGGTAATAATTTCACCACACTCTTTCAAGTTCCTTTCTTCTTCCACTTCTTTTTTCTTTGTTATTTCCATTATAAAATAATAACTCTAGTATATTATATATACTGTGATTTTATTAAAAATATGGTATAACCATATTCAGTATTCTATCCATCCTTTTAATGACATGTCACCATACTTGCGTACGTACATCCTACCGCCTCCACGTCGTGCTATAATTGTTATTCAATACATCATTATTTTAATGAGTATAATAATGATGTGTAATTCATGTAAATAAGAAATAAAACATGATAATGATTATGTATATATGATATACCATCCAATTATATATTATTTTAATATCAAAAGTATGATATTGTCACTCGTGCATATGTACGGATTACCGTCTCCACGAACGTGATGAGATTCATTCCCCATCGTATCCATTCAAGAATAAATTTTATTTTATGGTTAAAAATTATTTTTAGAGACATGATATAATTATGGATATTAATAATATACATCCCCTCCATAGAAAATATGGATCACATAACAAAGAATATAAATAAAAACGAATCTGATTACACCAGAAACGATGATAATACTAAGATATTATTAACAAATCAATGTTAAAAGATCACATATCATATCATATTAATGTATATTATTCTTGTATAATTTATTAACAATTATTTCACTATTATAAAGGTGGTTAACTTACCCTCAACCCAGGAAAAGTACAAGGTAAGGGTTTATTTAACAATGTCTTCATAATCCGAGGTTGTTTATATGTAATTATCTTCTGGGACCTCTTTATCATCCACATCCATGTTTCTTTAAAATGTATTTCAAAACATTATTACTATTTTATAGAATATGGGTTAAAGTCATTTATACACTTTTTTGACTTTTTATAAGAAGTTTATATCATTACGTCATTTTGCAAACAAGGTCCTTTTTAACCTTTTCGACAAAATTTAGGTAAGAATGTTTTTTTAACTTATACGGAGGATGCGACTATTTTCCACCATTGTAAAATCTTCAAAGCTTCCTTTACAATCTTATATGAATATTTTCAAAGTAAATGTTTTATTTTATAATTATGTGACTTTAAATTATTTCAATAAAAGAGATATTTCTCTCAAATAGTTTTGATTTCATCTATGTCAACATCCTATGATGGATTTTAAGCTTATTTGAAGTTGATTTATTATGATAAAAAACATCCATATTTTATTGATGGTTTTGTGATATGTTTTGATATGGATTTCTTATTTTTATACCATTCATGGTTTATAGAGAATGTATTTACATTTCATATTCTAGTTTTAATACGAATGTTTATGTTATGTTTAAACCTGTTCATATGAGGAATAAATTGTACTTAGTAAGCAACAGGTGGGCCCGCTATAGCTCCTCGATGCATCGGTAGGCCTCGTGAGACAAACTAGTATCTTGGCACGAGTCCTTGAAAAAATATTATTTGTATTATTGGCACGGGGCCTTGGCTACGTGGTTTTGACAGTCTAACATTATGCATTCCATCATTATGAAAGTGGTTATTGATATTGCATGTGATTATTCGACTAGTAGAATATCCATGTGAATAAGTAAATGGATTCATTTCATTATATTTCTACCATATTATGCTGAAGTTAAAGTTTAAAGGGATTGTGTTTTAGTTATACATTTCCTTAAATGTTTATGCTTATTTATGAATGTTTCCGCTATATTGTTATCCTTACTGGGAGTTTGAGCTCACCCCTTTCAATGTTTTATTTTTCCCATGATGTGAAGCAGTATTTTATGAATGACCTGTAAGGATAATATAAGGGGATATGAGTGTGGAGACAATATGTTGGTGTAGATTTCACTTTATGATGTAATGTAAACTTTAAGAATGTATCTAGTTATTCCAAGGCAACTAAACTAATTGGTTTTTCGAGACTTGGTCTTTTGTGATCATGATAATGTTATGTAATAATGCAATGAATCTGGGTAACTGGGGTCGGGGTGTTACAAAAAGGGAGTAAATTTGATTGGATATTATGGTATTTTATGGCATATCCAAATTAGTTTAGAGGTGTGTAATGGTGAGGGTGGTAAGCTTCATTTTTATAGTGGTGGAGGAGTTGAATTCTTGTAAATATAAAAAGGTAAACCCTATTGAGAGGCTTGAATTACCTCATGTAACCCCAATAAATGTAAATTTTATATACACTTGGTTTATTTTTCAATATATATCTATATAATGGATTTTGGACACATGTCTAGGTTATTTTGATCCCTAAATTAATGTTTAACCACTAAGTAATCATGTTTCTACATTAATCACTGTACTTAATTTTAATTAAATTCACTAATATTTTTGGTAAAAAACTAAGTTGAAATTATTATAAACTATAAATTTTTATAATTACCAATATTCATTACAATTTTATCAATTCTAATAAGAAAATTGATAGAAAATAATTTACAATTAATCCCGTAGATAGGAGGAAACAATGAGTTTTTTAAACTGAAAATGCCCAAAAGATTGAATTATTTTTATATCCAATTTCAATGTGAATTTTTTTATGAAACCTAAATTGAATTAATTTATGTAAAATTTATCTAAATTAAATTTAAAACAAATAAAATAAAAAAATTTACTAAAAATTTAAATTAGATGAAAATGCAGTTTTGAAATAAAATATAATATTTTTCACTATTAATCGAAAAATAAAATTCCAATTAAAATACGAAAAACTCAAAAAAAATTGGTATTCCTATTTGAAAAATTAATTTTCTTTTTTCAAATAAAAATAATAAAAGTTTGAAAATTATTATTTATAATATGATATTCATTAAAAGGAAATATGATTACCTTTTAGAATTTTTTTTATTAATATAATTTGATTTATTCTTATCTTATTCTCATTAAATATATAGGACGACTATAATCTTTTTGATTGAATATATAATATATAAACATTATTTAAAACAACATTAAATCTGTTTTTTTATTTATTCATATAAAATGGTGTTCGTACATGTAGAAATGGTTTTCTTAGAAAATGAATTACTTTATTTATTAATAGTTATTGATTTCATTTTTATCTGATTGATAACTAAAAGAATCAATTAATAAACATGTGTATGAAATATTTCCACACATAAGATATTATTATTTGTAACATCCATTACAAAGGATTTTTGCTAACAAAAACAAAATTGTAAAAAGAATATTAATAGTATATTGTAGTTCTATAATACTTCGTCTTCTATGCCTTACAAGCTCACAAATGAACTCATAAATATGTCTAACACTATCCAAAAATAGTGTTTCATGTAACTAAATTTCATCTATGAGTCATTTATGGAATATTATTTACTTGGGGTTGTGTATAAAACAAGACAAATTTAGTGATTTAATATAAAACAAGCTATATCCAGTGTTCCATGAAATGAAAAGTATCAAAAAGTCAAAATTAATTTGAAAAAAAATATTTTTCAAAATCTATGTGTGATACATTCTACCTACTAAAAATTAATTTCTCTGACCATATTCATCTTGGTTATAAAAGGATTAATAATTTAAAGTACCTTTCATAGTGGCCCAAATAAATAATGGATTACTAAAAATGTCTATCAAAAGAAAGATGGAAACATAACTATTACACAATGTAACATGTAATTAGGATTCAACATAAGATTATATAGGTGGAAATTGAGAACATTGAAATTGAAGAGAAATATAACAATCAATTTCTTATGGATAGTGATAAAGAAATTGTCCATAAAAATGTATAAAATTACAAATCCTTAAATATATGTTAATCTAAGGGATTGTTTGATTCATCAGAGAATAAGGTACTAGGATAACATTTTTGGATTCAAGATCATTTCATTATAGTTGAATAACTTTCATGAGAATAAATACCTCATCGATTTCATTACATATCATATGCACAATCTCATATTTTTGTTTTTCCTGGATCAATTTCCACTTCACCACTTATTCCATGAAATGAATATGAATTTGGTATGAATAAAAAACCAATGTATTAAAAGATACATAATATTTATTCCATTAATCTGTAGTAAAAATTTTACATGGGTTATCTAATAAATATAACTCTTCATATATTGATGTTGTATATTAATATTTGAAACCTAAATCAAATATCAACTAAAACAATTCCATAAATGGATAACCTTATAACCATTCCAAAAGATGAAAATCAAATATTTTAGACATAAGTTAACAATATTAGATTAATATTTATCCCCCATATATCATAAGGTATCTAATTGTTGTGAAATTATGAACATTTGAATACTTTTATCATGGATTCTTTTAAAATAAGGTAATGACATGAATAATTGATGATAATAAGGACCACATTTTCAATAAATCACCAATTAGTTCCGTGATAATAATTACTATCCAATTTAATTTATCTATATCATTCATCTATTTATTCAAGATAAAAACAACATTCTCAAAATCAGGAAAAAATTAATGGTTACCTTCAATTAAACAATATACCACCTTTCCATGGCGCAACATTTCTATTTCATCAACACAAATAAACAAATCCATTTTAATTTTAAATTAAAAATATATACATAATTATGAATATAACATAATTATGGGTTTCTGAAACATATACATTTAAATCATCCAACTTTATACATAAACCATTACATATGATTCATCATCTTATTCCGTAGTACCCCTTTCCAAGAATATGAAATATGAATCATTTCATAAGATGTATAAACCTCAAATTAATCATCATTTTTATGTTTAATGTTAATAATACAATTAACACATAACATCCTATTCTCAAGTCATTTTTAGTATCATTATCTTTAGTAGTATAACCTATACTCATACCACCATCATGATTATTCTCATGAGATTTACACTTAGGACAATGATTTTTATAATGCCAATACTTACCACACATGTAACATTTAATGTTAACCTAATTAATTCTAGATATTGGTATTGACTAATACTATAAGTAATTGTGGGAGAAACACATATCATAGAAACAACCCATATAATAATTAAATATTTGAAATAGGAATCCTAAATCATGAAAATTTATTTTAAATCCTTGACATCCAAGGATTATCCTTATAGACATCCGTAGAAATATCCTTATAAATAACCCTATGGATTTCACTAATGTATTCTCATCCTATTTTACAAAGTATGACTATACCATTCCTTTAATACTAACTATAGTAACCCATAATTAACAAATATAGATATTACATCATTTTAAAGGAATATTCAGAACATTACTTAAATATATGACTGAGGACCATACTAGTTTAGTGTCTTTGAAAACATGGAACAAATTCTTATAATTTAGTGAAATATCTTAAACATATCCCATAAAGATCATCCCCTTTTGTACTCTGACCTAATAACCATTCTTCATAACATGGGTAAAGGAATCATAATAAATGGGTCAACTTAAATGACCATTAAGGCTAAAAAAAGGATATTCATAAGAAAATCATGAGAATAAGGGTAATAGGACATGAGAATAACATTTGAAGGTAATACCCTATATATAGAAGATCATATACTTGATCCACAGAAAAAATACAAGAAGTTCATAATACATGAATCATAAGTCTGATAAACCATCCTAAACTAATCTTTATCCATAATATCATATCATATAAGTGTGGAACCATCATAAATATAGAAAAAACATCATGTTTTAAGGTAAACTACAAAGACCACAAATATAGTGGATCAGGACACACCTATTTCACATTGTGGTTCAGGATGCACTTGTATCCCATTGGGTTTTAGGAAAAAAAGTCTCATTGTAGATTAGGACACAACCATTTCCCATTGTGGGCGATGAAAAAACTAGTTTCCATTGTGGATTACCACACACCAATTTCCCATTGTGGATCTAGCCTGTATACTTGTTTCCCGTCACTATCTCATGAGGTATAAATATTTACCCAATGTTTTTAGGGAGATATAGGACCCACCTATCTCATAATGAAATCATATATATCTATGCCAAAATATAATAAAACATTCACCATATCATGACCCATAAAAAGAGATGGGTAACATAAACATCATATCATAACCCATAAAATGAAATAGGTTTCATAAAAAGTTCATCCTTCCATAAAATATAAAAAATATACATGTTTTATAATCATTTCATCAAAGAATAACTATTTAAAATATGCATGATTAAACATAATATAACTCATGGAAGAGAAATATGTCTTGTAAACAAAATTCATAAAAATTATTAATCATTCAGAGAAAGAATAAAACTATTTTCCTTTGATCATATCATTAATAAAGTATAAAATAAAGAAAATGACTTCATCATATATGGAGAAGGGTTTTGAGAGATCACATGGTGTATTTATAATGTAAAATAACTATTAATTAAAAATAATTTTTAATTCATACATAATTTTTAGAATAATTTTTGTTCAAAAAAATATTGTTCAAATTATTTAGGAATATTTTAAAAATCATTTAAAAAAATTCATAAAAAATAACGTTTCCCTTGTAAAAAAATTATTTTAAATGAAAAAACCTTTTTAAAACCTTTTTCTTTGAAAATACTCTTGTTTAATTAACAAGGATGCTTTGAAAAGAATTTAAAACATTTAAAAAAATAAAACATTTCCCTTTGAATAAAAGTTAAAATAGTTAATTTAGAGAATATTTTTAAAAAAAATTATTTAAACAATATAGTAAAAAATCAATTGAATATTTAAGGATGTTATTTTCATTATAGCCATTAAATCCATATACACAAAACATGAATTTCTTACCATAAAAAAGTTTACAAAAGTGACCAGATTAGAAAATGACAATGAGATTAATTTTTGAAAAATAAATTGAAAAGTTAAAACATGGGTAAAAAATTATATTTCACATCATTTTAATTCATTTTTTATTTTTTTTTCAAAAACATGGTTTCATGAATAATTTTTTTTGAACAAAGGGAGAAATCTTTAGATATTACTAAGAACGCGTTCTTAATTATAAAAAGTACCATAAAGTGGAAAAATTTTACCAATAAATGGATATATCATGGACAATCATAGGAGAATAAAACTAAAGATATTTCTAGAGATATTGATCATAATATTTCATCAATGGAAGAATAATCATAAACAATCTTGATACATCATGAGATTATAGCAATACACTGTTACCACTTTGATAAAATTGAATCAAAATACTCTGGAATTAATAACATTAAATAAATAATATAATATCATTAAAATAATGAAATTCATGAAAAACATTTAAACGGGAGGTTTATACACCTTTTATTATTATATTGGTTCATAACTTGGCATGTGTCTGACAGAAGAAAAAATGACAGAAAATTACATTATCATTCGGGTAACTTTTTGAGCTATAAAACCCATGAATGAGATTTCCTAAAATGTATATGTAAATTCCCATAAATTTAATTGATGATAATAATATAATCTATTGCTTAGAAGTTTATACACCACACATAGAAATAAGTGGTGTATATGGAATAAGTTTTGTTGAAATAAAAGTGAGACTACAACTCTATTACTTCTTTAGTAACATTCAAATCATACTCCCCATGAAATAATAACATCAGTTGAAAAAATTAATATAATGAAATATTATAAATTAATAATATAAAATTTATTACTATAGTATATACCCCACATAAAAATAATAAGTAGTTAATAAAGACTATTCCTCCCTTAAATTAATATGGGATGAGAATACCCTTACCTTAGGTCATGAATTTTTTCATACATGTTCAAATATCATGTATAATATATATACTTTTATTATAAATATACGATAGAACCATATAATAATATTTCATACCTTATATTATTTTATTATTTGTTTATATTACCTTTTTATTATCAATTTCATGTTAATGTTATGTTTTGGGTAATAACTGCTTTTCTTTTGGTATATGTTTTGACTTGTTATTATTGATTCTATTATATAGATTATAATTTAAGTATTTAAAGAATAAAAAATTATATAAATATGATATATATTAAGTATAGTTTTGTTTATTATAATATAAATAATATAGATGTATGAAATGAAACACACTATTCATGGGCACAGTAGGCCGTATGTACTCAAGAAAGTGGTTTTCGTTTTCTTGTCATGTTGAAAGAAAGAAAGTAAATAATATATATATATATATATATTATCTCTAAGATTAATTTCTAATTTTATATATATCATATATATTTACTAATCCCATCCTTAATACAATCCTTGTAAAGTGTGAACAAATCACGTTGCTTTGAGGAGGAGGTAATTCACACATTCAAAAACAAAGTTATAGAATTCATAAAAAATGGAAAGCATGAAGTTATGTTTCATAAAATAATTAAAGAATAAAAATTGAATAATAAAAATAAATTATATCATACATAAATATTAATTTAATCATAATGTCCAACCTTGAGTGGTGGTAGAGGGAAGACGAACGACATCATTTTGTTAGGTCGTAGTTCATCATTCACATGAACGGTAAGTTCATTACCAATTTGATGAATGTGTGTGTCGATGTATGTAGAAACCATAGAGAAAAATATCAGTATATTTATTATTCTATTATTATTATTATTATATAATAATGAAATAATAATAATTGAGGTGGTGGTGAATGAAATTAAAATTAAAGTGTTTGTTGAAGGATGTTACCACTTATTTTCGAAAGGCCTTTTGGTTTTCACCAAAGGGATTCCTTGGATATATATCCCACCAAAATTAATTTTATATGATTAATGGAAGTTTTTTGGGAGGATATATTTTAGTTTTCTTCCATTATAAAGGGATTGAGTGGTATGGATAAGTTATGGGGTTTAGCAGTCTTTCTGTAGTGGAGGAGTGTAAATCTTATAAATTTATAAGGTAAACATTATTGATAGGTTTCACTTGCATAATGTGCCTACAATAATTATTAATTTTTTATAAAGTAATATATTTCATATAAATATTTGAATAAAATGTGTTTTGGACATTTTTCTAGGTTACTGGCCCCCTTTAATTAATGTTTAACTACTAAGTAATCTAGTCTTTACATTAATCATTGTAATTAATTTTAATTTATTTCTCTGTTATTTTTAGATAAATAACAAAATTATCTTACATGAAATTATAAATAATTATGATTTCAAATATGGATTCAATTTTTACAAATTTTATTTACATATGGGGTAGAAATTAATTTGTATTTAATCCTACATACATGATGAAACAAGTTTTTAAAGTGAAGATATTCATAACAATTATTGTTTTTTATATCCAATTTCAATGTAAAATTGATTCCCAAAATCCTAAATCATATTAATAGATGTTAAATATTTATAAATTTAAATCAAAATCAAATAAAAATATAATTTAACTATATATTTAAATTCGAGTAAAATGCAGTTTTCAATTAAAATTCATTATTTTTCACTATTCATCAAAAAATCAAACTTCTCATAAAAATAACAAAAATTCACCCAAACAAAATTTGGATATACCAAAATTAAAAATAATGTTTATTTTTTCAAATATATATTATATAAGTGTAAAAAATTATATTAAAAATAGGTTCTTCATTAAAAGGTGGTAAAATGTCCTTTTAGAAAAATACATTTTTTATTTCTATAATCGAATTTATTATTATATTTATTCTTTACAATATATTTGATGAGTGTAAAAATATTTTTGATTGAATATTTAAATATTAGTTTTTCTTAAAAAATAATGAAAAGTTTTTATTTAATTTATGGATATAAAATTATGATTGTGCATAGAGAAATGGCTTTATATCGAAATAATTTTTTTTAATTTTCAAATAGTTATAACTATCATTTTTATCTAATGGATAACCAAATTAATAATTATATAAACATATTTAACTAATATTAACAATTTAGTTAATGTTATTCGTAACTTCAATTCCAAATGCTAAGTGGTACAAAAAATAATATTTTAATAAAAATATTATCAATATATTGTAGTTTATTAAAACATAGACTTGGGTGAAATGAAAGTTATCAAAGGAACATAGAATTGTTTGTAACACATCCCAAACATAGTTCTGTGTGCACCAAATTAAAATGTATGTGTTTGTATGGTGAAAACCAAACTTTTTGTTGCATGCAATGAAAACCGAACATAGTGATTTTGTATTAGACAAGATATACTCAGTGTTGCGCGAAATGAAAAGTATAAAAAAGCTTAAATTAATTCACAAAGAATATTTCACAAAATATCAAGGTGTTAAAAAAATACAATGATATAAATCTATCATATCTATATTTATTATATCCATGGACTTTAAATAAACATTTTCATAATCATGTCGACATGTCAAATGGACTTCCCATGATCATTCTGACATGTAGTGCAGTCTTTGTAAGATCAAGATGCCTTTCGAAGAGTCTTTCACATGATCGAGGGAGACTTGTTTGATCCCCATTATGAGATCAAGTTGGTTTATCAGATGGTCTTTACATGAAAAACATCATAAATATCAATCACATAATGGTACCATGTTTAATGATTTAATTTTATAAGGCCTATGGAGTTCATCCATCGATTGTGTATGAAGGTGCCACATGATCAAAGGGAAACATATGAGATCCTTCATATGATGGAGTTTACATGTACAGTGGACATCACATATAGAGGCCTACAGGTTATTAGGGATTTTATTGATCAAAAAACATTTCATGTGGAACACATCATCCCTTCACATAAAAATCAGTGTAACACCCTTTCACATGAATCACCCGAAATTTTTATATTTAATTATTTATATAACAATAATTTAAACATTTCCTCATTGATTTCTTATTAGGGGGTATTATAATGAAATAGACATGTCCTAAGTACTTTTTATAATGAATGGTGATATACAAAAATGAATTCAAGCATCATGGAGGACATGATGCTAGGTATCTTGCATGATTGTTAAACTATTAATATGAGATGTATAAGTCATTATCGCAATAATAAATGTATCTTCTATATACCAGAGCATTAACCTTTTCAATATTTGTTTTAAATAGATATTTGAGTTATTATTAGTATTCTATTGCTTGACATGTTTCTTGATTAGAGAAACTCATCTGATAATGCTTTATTTAATCATGATGATTTTTTGTGAGGTCATTATGTGATGAAGATAACCACATGGTGGGGATTTTTATAACAAGAATTATTTTATGATGGTGATTTCTATTATTATCATTATATCATGAGGAATTTATATTCTAACAACATGATGTTATAATGTTCATGTGATCACATGTCATCATGGGGGTCACATGCATCATATTCTCCATATGACTCCCCTAAATTTAGCCATGATTTTCCATTACAACTTTTGTGGAAAAAAATAATACACATGCTTCATGTATTTATTTGATCCGAAAACTGTAAATTATTATTTATTGGAATTTAAAAAATGACTCCCATATAAGTGAGGTCTGTAGGGACAATGACTCAGTTATGAGGAATGTAAATGCCTACCTGTGTCCCTTGGGATTTTATGGTCAGTGTTCTATGATATTTTCATTCTTTTGAGTGATATTTTTAAATCTGTAGGGAACTATATAAATAGGGGAGATAGAGTTCCTCTCACTACACCTATGATTATGGCTTCTAAGGAACTCATGATTTCTTCTCTCTTGTGACATCAATGTAAGACCCCACAAAATGAATTGTTGAAACTAACCTATCTCTTGATCTTATTGCATAATATCTTCACATAAGCACCATTTCCCAATAAATCATTAATTTTTCTTTGAATTAATCATTAATAATTTCCCCAGGATATACTGGACGTCATTGACTATGGCTTATCCAATTTTCAAATCATTTTATGATGGTTATTTCTCACATGATCACATTATCATTGTGTTATTATTATGTCCTCCATATAGTCAAGGAATCATGATTCCTATAAAAGGATCATACATTCCTGAGACATTACATCTTTTATAAAATTTCCAATACAAGTAATTGGGCTCATGATTAAGAACCTTAATAAGTTTCAAAAAAATTGGGATATTATACCCACATTACACATGTCTTTTAAATGAATCATATTTTTATGATGGTTCATCTTTTCATATACTCTCCATACTCTTGTGCTGGTGGATTTAAATTCATATATGTCACATAATTTAACTATCATGAATGCTATGATTTCTAAAAATTGAAATTTAGGTACTTGAAACAATTTATTTTACAGAAATGTGGTTTTAAATGAGATTCATATAACTAAAAATTTAAAATATCCTCTGATGCACATATTTTCTTTTTTAAGGGGTCTATCTACTGGATGATACTACCATTACTTTTCCTAAAAATAAAATTTCTTCTCAGTAGATTTCACCTTCTCTCGATTCCATTCAATGAAAAATTTATAAAGTCATGGAATTGATCATGGAACTATTAAAATGGATACCCTATATATTGGATAAATCCCATCTTGGTTTATATAGTCGAATATCAACCATAAACTGATTTCTCAGTGTTACTCAAACAAACATTTCTCTTATTTAAGCAATATGTGAATTGGATGGATTTCAATGTAGTAATTTTATAGTAGTGGTATGTTTAATGATGAATGGTCATTGAATTTATAGTTTACGATTAGTTTCCCAGAATTTTATGATAAATTATATGCTATCATTCTTCATATAGAATCAAATATATCCTATTTTGTCATGTAAAATCAATCAAAACTCCCCAAAGAGAAGAAGATCCACTAGTGTGCTGGTACCGACTCTTTCATCTATAACATAGATAATTATGGACCATACATCGAGATATTTATAAAATATTATGTAAATCTCCTCTTGAGGATATGTATGATATTTTCCATCTTGCTATGGAAATTTTAGATGAACTCAAAAAAACTCCACCCTTATAGTGAAAATTTATCATTATTGAAAAGGAAAATTTAAATATGGTCATAAGCCTATGATATGTTGTTTCATTCCAGGATTGGATCAATACATTATTTTATCATAATGGGAGTTAGGAAAATTCCAAACACTATTATCTATGTCCTTCTCAATAATTCTTATATAACATAGGATCTTGTTGGGGTATACTGGATGATAGAGAGCACGATCAATGGGGATACCTGGTGAGACCAAATATATCCCAATGACATGGGTTGGAATAGGTCTTAGATATGATTCATAATGGTGTAATTATTTAATATTAGGATTCATTATTAGGTGTTATAGTAGGAATATTTTTGACGTTATCTCGATTGGAAGAGGGGATACCTATTAATCTTGTTGGGCATGATCTTTCCCTTCTTTATCATCACCTTAGTCACATCCAGTAAGGAAACATCCCCTACCATATTTAAAAACCATTCCAATTCTTACACAGATGGATACGAGATAATTTCCCATGTTAAATATAACATAATAATATTGATATCCATCATGCTTCATTTTCTCCTAGGCCATTGATCATTTTTCAGGTCAAAGAAATTCTATTATGTCGAAAAACGGATATTAATATTTTGAGTCGACATTATTTTTTTAACTTCACGCCACATCCTAAAAAATGTGGCTTATTCCCAATAATGGTAAGGGATCCATGAATTAAAGGTTATATCAAATCTCTCTATGATATAATCTTGTTTTATATTGAGTAGATGAGCAGATTATCTGTGGGCCATATACCCCTTATTATCTTTCCTTTTAGTTTTTTGATATTTAGGATGTTTCCCATCATCCCATAGATGATGTGTAGGGTGAATGGAATTTCATTCTAATTATCAGTCTTTATATTATGTTTCCATGTGAATATAAAATTTATGAAATCATTCTTATTCCTGTTTATTCCCATATCTTATTGTCTCATGACGATTCCCATGATTGCATTGATGCTTACCCATGCAGTATATTGAACCGTCTGATCCATCATGTGAAAAATCCCCATCCTACCTTGATCACATTATATATAAAAGTAGTGGATAATTTTTAGGACTTAGTTCTTCCCCCACTGATGAATTATCACGATATTGATGAAACTCCCATTAGTAGGAAAGGGTTTGTTGAGTGTGCTTACCCTTTTGTTTTAATGATATATGAGATTCCAAATGGTCGATAAATATCATAGATACCTTATCTTCCTCCTTATTCATCTGCAATAATTCCTCTATTAAATGAATTGGTACTTGGATTTATAATTTTGAATTAAATTCATATCCCAGTTATGGAAAAAACCATATGAATCATTTCTGATCAAGGAAAATGTCTTTGGTATCTCTTCAATGAGTTCAGAGTTAGTGGATTTGATTGTCAGTAAATATATTATATCATATTACATATTTTCATGGATCAGAAAAAAATAGACAACAACAATATGTAATTTCATATAATTTATTATTTGACTCATCTAGATAGTTAAAAATAGATTCATTAGAGGATATTGAATAGAGTCATTATAAGGTCATGTAGTTGCATGTCTAGAAGGATGACTGGAATTCACAAATAGTTGAACTTGAAGTGATTATAGCTTGTGAACTTTCCAATGTTTTGATACCTTCATCCTTATTTGTGACCACTAATAATGAATGTGAATTGTTATCTTTTTTATTTAGACTCATCATCCTCAGGAGGTGGCTAAAGAAATAGATCATATGAATCTTCCTAGTTTAATCGACAGTCTCTTCATACTATAGATGATTTAAAAAATTCATCCAATCATATTTTAATATAATCCAATCATGAATATTTTTTTCTTTTTTAGAATATTACCTTGAAGAGACTTCGTAATGTGCATATTCCTTCCTCGTCATCATATTATCAATGAAAAAATATTCTAGACATTATATTTTTTTGTCAAGTTATATTTCATTCATTATGTTCATGTAATTTCATTGAATTGATATCATATGCATCATAAAAGATACCAACAATTTTTCTAATATCATGTAAACCCAAACACGTGGTATTTAACACATTAATCATAAATTACTTATTTTGATAATATATTATTAATGACTACTAACATGATCTCCATCCTTTATTTATCTACTCTAGTTACTCCACAATCACATGGTCAAAAAGTGTGCCTTAGGTAAACAACTATTCTATATGGAATTTTTTCTAATTTATTCATAATATAGTGAAATTAGTGAGATTATATTTTTTTATAGGGAAAAATAATGATCCTTATAATCATTTTATCTCCTTAATTTATATTTAACTATTCTTTTTCAATTCATCATATAGAGAAACGTTAGTGTGTGTGGAATAGTATTTTGTATAAGCCACCTATTTTTGGGTTTTTAACCATAAAATTTTTATGAATTTTTCCTTTTATAATTTATCAATACATCTTTTATCACATAGAGTGTAAGCCTAGCGATCAAAGGATCAAATTTTCATAGGGTTCCCATTTTTAGGTTTTCATGTTGGCAAACATTGTGTCTCTTTCAATAGGATATTTTATTAAATTGAAAAATAGATCATTGTTGAAGTTTAGGACCTTTAATCATGGATATAATATTACTATAGAACGTGGTATTTAAAATCACACCATCTATTATTTTAATTTTTGGCCACATATCCTTGTCCATCAGTTATTATATGTTCGTGTCTTATATCTTGAACCATATATTGTTCATGTTTATGATATTCTAACAAATTCCTTATATTGTAGGTAGATTTTGGTATTGTTACGTGGACCTTAATTTTCTTGTAGTTAAGTATTTTTATTCATGATGGGTTGGATAACCCTACATCCTTGATGGGATTATAAAGAATGAGTGTACCTAAATGGTTATAATTCCCTGTATTCGTAATTGTTAATCTGATGATCAATTTATTATGAAGGGTTCTGGAAACCTGCATTCTTTTAGGAAACATGATGGATGAATATCCATGATGTGTCATTACACCATCTATCTTTATTGATATTATTTTTAATGTCTTGTTAAATATTATGGATGTTGAGTCCACTTAGATAGTTGGAATAATGGTTGTGTAAATCAAGTGTCCAGAATCATGAAATAGTGAATATGGAATGGGTAATACATGTCAGAGATGTACTAAAAACTCTATAATGTGTTGAGTTACACCATGTTATTTGGGGCTCATGAGGATTTAAGGTCCGTTATTGGAAGGAATAGATGCTTCTAGTTTAAGGGTAAGATGAAATTATTCATGAGACCATAGGGATTATTTTCTTCGTAAACCAGAGGGGTCCTTTCTTTATTTGATGTGTCAGAAAATGTTTCTAAATATTAGAAATTTTTTATGATTATGTTAGAAGTGAGGAAAAGGCTATATAAGGAGGGTTTTGGAACCCTATGCTAGTTTAGTTCATGTATGGGAAGATAAGTACCTACAACATGTTATTTTTGGTCAAATTGTGTTGGTAGTCAAAAGGGTTGGGGAAAGAACATTGCATTATTAATTTGATAAAGAGGAAAATGGGCAACACCATGATGTTGAGTATATAAAATCCACTAGAATATTTTGGTTATAGGGTTTTTTAATCATAACCCAAGAATATATGAGTTAACTAGATGTGGAGACTAGAGGCTGCATGTCAACCATTGATAATTTTGGAATCCCATATTCCACATAGATAGGATAATAAATCCTAGGATTAAGGAGGGATTTACACTTGTTGAAAAAATCCAATAGAAAATTCCTATAAGGGAATGTGTTTTTCTCAATTGAATCATAGTTTTTTCCCTTTGTATTAACCAATCCCTATCGCTAACTTTCTTTTGGGGAGAACAAATAGAAAGGGAGACCATAGTGCATGGGGTTATAGGATATGAATATCAACTCAAGGAATTTTTAGCTATCAACTCAGGTTTCCATGATATGATGCTTGTTTGTGGAAATTTTAATATTAATGATGGGTTCAATAACTCTAAAATTGTTTTTCCACAAAAGAACCATTGAATCATGGAGAAGAAAAGTGAGTAATCATTACTATAAATTTTTCCATGACCAGGGGGTCTGTAAAGCATGTATTGGATTTTACTAATGACACATGATGGATCCCATGGGTTTAATACCACCTTTTAATGCTAAAAAATTTCAATATACCCAATAGATGATTATTTTAATGAGATGAGATTTGAAATTTTTATAGTACTCCTTTTAGGGGATTTAAACCTCTTATGTTGTAGGTATCCTTCACTATTATGTTAGGTTATTTCTATTTGTACCATCAAAGCCTATTATTTAAGTTCATCCAACTGTAAACAAAGTTCATGCACATTATAAACATGATACATGTAGGAACGATATGAGGGGAGTGTTACACAATAGCCTAATTTTGACTCCTAAGATAAAGATTAATTTAGCTTGTTTTTATAAAGAGATGAAAATGAAATAAATAATGGGAAATGGTTCTTAGGTGATGAGTAATGGTATGAGACAGTCATGCTAAAGATGATTGTGAATCACTCTATGGTGAAAATCTCCACTGTGATGATTTTAGGGATCAGAATGATAAAAAATCTCATCTATATGGGCCATGATTACTATGGATAATGGGTTTGTGGCCCTTATGTAGATGAATCCATTACATGGATATATATAGGGACTTTTCTCATTTATAAGAACCACATATGGTTTACAGTAACTCAAGGATATCAAGACACGAAGTGTGATTTATGTATTGAGGTGATGAAATAGATTGGGGAAGAACCCCAAAAATTTGATGACTAGGGCCATGATATTGTAGACTATTGATAGGGAGTGATAATGGTAGATTAACTATGTGATTTTAACTTGTGCAATGGGGATAAATTTTTTATGTAGTTTAACATTAGTAGACTTGGACGACTTCCTTGATGTCCAACATCATGCTATAATGATGTTGGAGCCAATGTGATTTTTTTACAATATCCATGAGGAAGAAATGAACATTTTAAAGGGAATTATGATATGATAAGAACTTTTTATACATACACATTCTTATTAATGGTCATAAAAATGTTGGAGCCCTCTCTACCTATATTTCTCTCATGTCCAAGAAGCCATATGTAGATCTGAATCATACATTGGATGATCGAGTATGTATGACGGGCCCATATTTAAAAAGTGGAATATAATAATTTTATGGTTGTACATACATGATTTTTTCTATTTATATTGTGAGGGTAGGATTCATGACATATTTAGCTCCTATATGGAGATTGCTTCACGTAGATCTAACTCATATGTAGGGGAGAGGAATTTTATCTTCTTCCCCTAGTGAGTACCAACATTAGGGTCAGAAAAGGGGTCCTATATATAGACCAAACTTACATGTTAGTATAGATTACAAGAAATTTCCATTCTGCTATGGATGTGGAAAATTCATTCCTAGAATATATTTATAGATGTGATAAACCACACTATGAATTTTTTGGTGTGATGAGAAATTGCATACAACATATTATTTAATGTCATATTACTAAGACATTTTTGTGTTATTTATCATCCAAAAACTAGGATGTTCCACTGAGATGTGTACATATCTTTGGGAAATTGTGTCTTCACAGATGTTTCATACCCTAAAAAAGAAGGGTTCCAGAATACAATGTCATAATCATTCTTTGAAAATGGGTACGATGAACATATGTGTAGCATAAATGGTATTCGAATATTCATAAATAGTTGGGTTATGGAAGGTGGAAATCATTACCCAATACTATCTCAGTTAATTGGTGGTGGAGATGGTGGGATAATGTTAACTATTGATAATGGAACAAGCCCTATATTATAGGATTCTAGGAAAATAACTCTTTGGTCTACAGGGGTTCTATCAGATGCAACCAAACATCCCTTAAGATCTAGCTGATTATAATTGTGTATTTCACAAGAAAATACTTAAACAGAAAATGTGGATTATTTAGTCCCTACTTCCAGTATTCTATAAGGTATAATAAAGATCAAGGGAGCAGAATATCCATGGGGTTCTAAGAAAAGTATAACAACTCGATGAATTGGTTTATATCAACTCATTTATTTTGGATATGGAATTTGTTCATGCATAACATATGTTCCAAGAAAAATTCAAGAACCCTAATGGATACACTAGTATGTATTAGAAACTTTTAGAAGTGGAGGTATACGACCTATGATTATGAAGTGTACAATCATCACAAGTTATGATCTGTTCAATGTGGAGATATCTTTTAATTCTTTTTAACGTCATGGTACTGGTACATTGTCATAAATTTTAACATCATTTGACTAGGATTTCTCATGGAAAAACCTAAAATGGAGGATATAGGAATAACTATACATCTTATTGAAAAATTAATTAATACACACATAGTTCTGATATAAATTCCATCTAGTTTATAGACTTTCTCCATGAATTGGATTATGAAGGCATAAACCATTGATTTTTTCTTGAACCCCCATGGATGTCGAGAGAATGGATGATATGAATATAGGGAATGATGTTTTAAAAGGATGTAATCAATATGGTTTTCGAATAATAAGTATGTTATGAATTTATAGGGGATACATTCCCCAAACTAAAAGGTTATAAGACTGTAATGACATGATCATGATTTGAAAATGGTTAGAGAGAACTGATGAGTAACATTTATGTAATTAAAATCCACATGAATAGTTTGGTTATGGAGATTTTAGATCATAACATAAGAAAATATTTTTCAATTATAGGTTGAAATAGGTGGCCACAAGTTAACCATTGATAAGGGTGAAACCCATATTTTACACATCTGTGATAATGACTCCAAAGATTAGGTGAAACTCACCTATAGAATCTTCCTTCCACTAGGAATAAGATCATTGATATTGTACCATTTGACAACGAATACTGGAAGGGTCCCTTTCGATTATCCAGTCCTGGTAACTAGTTTTTCACTGGGGAGTACCAAGAGAATTGGATCCCATGGTTCATGTGATTCCTATAGAAGGATTTCAAGATGACTAATTAGTTGGTATTATCTTTAATATTGAAGATATAATGTTGGTTCATGGAGAACATAATATTCAATAAGGGTTTGAGAACCATAAATAATACTCTAGTGTTTATTGGACAAATATTTTGGGACAATGGATAATACATGAAATTCATTAATACAAAATCATCAAGGGGTGATCTATTTGGAAAAAGATCTCATGTCGTTTAGTTTAACATCATTTGACTAATATGTTTCCACATAGGTCATCATCATGTGACTATGATATGGTATTAAATTGAACATCAATAAACTTGTACACATTTCCCCATATAGAAACCATTTGTTCATGTGTGATAGAGTGGATTTATAGATTCCCAAAGCTCACATGTCTCATGCTATATTTTAGAAATATAGGATAACTGATAATTCTATTAATCCATGTGACAATACATGATGATGAATATGTGGAGTTGTTTACAATTTATTGTGGACTAGTGCCTCTACACAAATAAGACGCTCATGGAGGGACGTCATTAGGAGTGATGAAACTCATGGATGGGACTTGAATAGAGGGTCTAGGCATCATTGTGTATTGAATAATGGTAGGAATCAAGCCAAATGTATTTCTCAAATACTTTCCTACAATGATATAGCCCATATATAGGGAGTTGTTAATTTTACAAATAGATGGAATATGGACCTAAGATTTGGAAATTGGGCATAACTACATATTATGTGATAGTAAGAACCAAGTCCTTCATAACTATTGAATATATATATCTCCATGTTGGTCTGAACCATACATAGATGGGAGGGTGGAGGTAGTTTTTATAAGTTTATATTGTGGCATGACCTAGGATTTTTGGACGTGGTGTCAAATTGTTTCGTGTTATAGCATGAATCAATCCACACATTATTAGATTGAAATCTCTCAAATTTGGTCTAACCCATTTTTATACAGTGGTATTTTTTAAATTTATATTGTGGCTGTGACCAAAATTTGGGGTCTGGGTGTCACTACATATACTGTGATAGCCAGAATCAAGCCACATATAGTAGTTGAATGAAAAAAATATCTACTAGGGTTAACCCATATGTAGAGGGATGCATTGTATACATTTATATGATGGTAATACATATTACTTGTGATTTGGGAATCACTATATATCATGTGACATCATGAATGAAGATATACATAGTTCATTAATAGAAAACTAACTACATAAGCCTCTACCATATATAGGAGGCATTTTTTCAATTTATATTGTTAATTGATATAAGATTTGGGATCTAGGTGTCACTATATATCCTGTGATAGTAGGAATTAATACACACCTATTTTTTGAATGGAAACATTCCCATACAAGACTAACACTTATGTAGATGGTGCCTTTTTTAGTTTATAACAAGGATGGAACTAGGAATTGGTGTCTGGTAATCACTATGCATCCTATTATAGTCGAAATAATCCCAAATGTAGTTCCTGAATGGAATCATCTCCACATACGTTTGACCCATATGTTGAGGGAGGAATTTTTTCCATTTATATTGCATCGAGAACATGTATTTGAGATATGGGCATCAGTTTTTGTCATGTGATACATGAAATGAATCCACACAAAGTTCTTGAACATAAAAATCATTTTGTAGGCTAGAACCATGCACAGAAGGGGAATGTTTTCAATTTAAGTTGGAGGTAGACCTAGGATATTGGATCTACAGGTAAATAAGTATCCAATGATAGTAGGAATCAAGTCACAAATAGTTCTTAATGGGGATAGTATCCCTTCATGTATGACCTATAAAGAGAGGGGGATTTTTTTCATTTATATTTCTATTAGGCCTAGGATTTTTAATATGGGGGGAACTATGTGTCTTGTGTTATGATGAATCAAGACATGTGTTGTTCTTGAATGTAAAATAATCAATGCAGGTCCGACCTATATTCAGTTTGGGGATTTTTTTCTATTTATATTGTATTTGGACTCGCGAATTGTGATCTATGAGTCACTACATATCTTATTACAGAAGGAATCAAGACACACATAGTCTTTTATTGGGGGTTATTCCTTATGTGGATCTGACTCAAACACGAGGGCGAGAATAACAAATTTTTATTTCACATTGATCTAGCCCATGTACAGTAGAACATCCTTTAATTAACATTCTATTTGTTGTTTAACGCCATGTGGTTTGGATGTCTTTTTTGTAGTTTAACACTATGCAATGAGGATGTCATCCATACAGTTAAACATCCTACTATAAAGAATAATGATGATATTAAAATTAAACCATATCTACCATGAAGTCATAACCTTTATGGTACTAATTCAATGTACTTATTATGAAACCTCACATTGGTATGGGATTAACAAGATCTATATCCATCATGGCCAATGGGTAAGCTCTATTGTAATAGACATTATGTGTAATGGAAGGACCACCTCCCCCACATGGGTTCTATATTTGGAGGTTTCCTTCCAAGTATCATCAGGGTTTTTAGATCCAATACTAGTTCCCCATGATTAATTGAGAAGTGGTGATCCTTTCAATTGAAGTCTCACACAATCCGTTTTAAATGAATTTTGATGTATTGTGATGTCCACATACTTTTCTCATTGAGATATCGCAACTCATCCAGTTGTTTTTTTATTTCACAGAATATAAGATTTTTCCTCAGATAGATATTTATAGTACGGTTAGCAATACTTCACTAGAAAAATAATACATTGGTTTTATATACCAACTAATATGGAGTCTCGTGGGTTTCTATGAACATGGTGGTACTATTGGGCCATAAATCATGAAATAGTTTTTTTAGCATGGGCTTCATGTCATTTACACCAATGTTAAGAGTATATTTAATAGATAATTATTGCATACTTCTTCATGTCCATTTAACCTTTCTTGATATCAGTATGAATGGTTGGATTTGATGTTGTACTCCTCGTACAACATCACTAATTTAGAATAACAAATTTTAGTGTGTTTCTCCGTCAATAGTGTATGCTGGATGATTAATCTAAGGATGACGTTGGACATCCAAAATATAACAATATTCATCATCTAATATTTTATGAGGGATATTTCCTCTTTCATGTTGGAATTGACGTTAGTGGTTATAAGGGTTTAATTATACTTCCTAGGTGAGCAGAGGAATATGGCCCTGTAATGTCCCTTTTCGATATGTAAAATGGGTACGAATTTTTAGATATTTGTTTAATCATTTAGGGTAGGTCAATGAATTTTTCATGAATCCATAATGTATGAATTTTCCTAGTAAATTCAACTTAGTCATATATCATTGTTTTCCTATAGTAACTTTGAATTTAAATTTGGTGGTAGAGTCTGGTCTGGAACCAATGACTGTTGTAGAAGCCTAGAAATACTTCTTTCAAGATAGATGTATTCTATCCTTATACTACTCATCTAAGGAGGATTCCCTCAAAGCCTCATTTGTATCATTATATTTGGTCATTTGACCTACCTTGAAGGGTAATGGTCACTTCTCAACATCGAGTATGTTCTCATTCAGCTCGATCTAACAATAAGGACCCGTTTTGAAGGTAATAGACTAGGTGATCCATCCATCGATGGGTGAATATTGGTTAATCATGCTCTGGGGAAGTTTTTCCAAGATTTACTTCCACCATGTCATAAATAACTAATGATGAGGCCAACCTTCATTAGGTTGTGTGGAAAGATACTTCACCCTGTTTGGGGTTAACCAAGACGATGGCTACACTATCCAGTTCATCAACATAAGAATTTTTTTATCATGGTATGTGATACAAAATTGGATTAAAAGGTATTTATTCCATAAATCCACTAACAAAACAGTTAACATGGGATAATTATTCCTTCTTGACATAATAATCTTCATTTATTTGTCTGATCACTTGATCAGAATCCCATTTAATAACCATGTAGGTTATCTGTATCTATAATTCTAGTTCCAAGACAACAATGAGGTTATGGTATTGTACTTCATTATTACTACCTCCTTCTAAAAGTTTGAAAGTCTATTGAAAAGTATATTTTTGGGGGGTAACAAATAAAAAACCTATACTAACCTGCTTTAGCTTCATGTTCTTCATCCTCAGACAAATATGAATTTAGAAGAAACTGTCAAAATATGTCTCCCACATTTGAGGAGACTCATGGGAATAAAAAAAACTTCATCAGAATGTTTTGAATTCAATAGAATGTTTTCTATGGTAGGATGTGACATGTGGAAATCAGACAGGATATGAACTTTAGATTCCGTCCATTACAATAACTAGAAGTCATATTGTTGAATAATAACCACCCATTCATCCAAACGCCCATCCAAAATAAGGCATAAATGGAATTACATGAGAGGGTCTATAAGGACCCAACCATAAAAATTACATAATCATGATCTATATTGAATAATTTATTTTATCACATATTGATGATCTTTTTAGGATTATAATTTTAAAGTATTATTCCCTAAAATATCCATTTCGAATCCATATAATAGAATATAGACACATCTGATTAGTAGACATTTTTTCCACCATATAACACATTTTTTTAAAATTATTTCATTCCCGAAGGAAATTTACAAATTTCCAGAAGGCTTCATCTTTTCCATTATCTATCCCATGAAAAACATTTAAAAAACTAGGATGAGCACAAAAGTTTAAATAATGGATGTAAAATATGTAATGAACCAACCCTAGTTGCTTGGAGATGATGCCTTAATATTTTACATTGGCATGATTACAATAGATTCATATCCCTAATGAACAAATAGTTTTTTAGATGTGGAAATCCAAATACGTAAGTAAGTTCAACACTACAATATGAAATGAAAAAAAATGTTTTATTTGTAACATCAGAAGTTTATCACTGTAGGTCATTCATAATAAACATCTTCATGTCCTGAGAAAATGAAACACAAGAAAGGGGTGAGCACAGATGCATAGTAAGGGTAATCAATACTATTTAAGATATCATAAACATAAAAAATATTCATGGTGAATAATATAAAATACATGCCATTAAAAATAATAAACTTGAACACATTATGGTCTGAATATGACCAATGTAATTATTTCCACAGTGAAACATAATCATGGGTATTAAAAAAGTTGAATATCCACATGAAATTTGAATTTCTAGCTTTATAATTAGTGAAATGAATATTCTGGACATTCTGAAACATAACGTCATGGCCTCAACCAATAAATAAATTTTTTTATTAAGGCCTCTACCAAATCCTTATCTAAAAATGGGAAAGACCTCGACCAAGTCCATATCTATTTGTTTCAAGAGACCTACTGATGCATCGAGGGGCTATAACAGGCCCCACCCATCTAATAAAAAGTCCAATTCATTCCTATTATGGTTGGGGATGAACATAAACAATATATACATAATTTTGAAACTAACATATGAAACATCAATAACATTACTCAAACATTAAGCATAAACACAAACCATGTCACGAACCAACCCGGGTCGACCCTGAACCGGTCACCCGAGCCGGCCCGCGACATGGCCCGAGGGGCGTTCCCGATCCCCACGGGCTGGCAACTAGTGCCGGGCATCAGAAGTAAACAGGTGGGAACGATTTGGCCCAAAAGAAAATAAACTAAACAGCAGAAAATAAAATATAACAAAAATGAATAAAGAAAGTGCAACCAGCAACACTACTAACCTGACCACGATCCAAACTCCAGGTAACCCCATGGGTCACTTTCCAATACCACAACCAACATCGCTCAAGGCGAACAACTGAATCTGGAACCTGCAACAAAGCTAAAAAAAACAGGAAAACACTATAGGCGTGAGTATTAAAACTCAGTAGGTAGGCCCGACTAATTCTATTCCCAATGCACATACCAATAAATAAAAAATTTATCAATTTCAGGTTTGAACTAAATTATATAAAATAGGTTTTCCACACACTTTCATTTCTAAAACAAGTAACAGTCCATTGCCCTTTTTAATTTAGAACAAGTTTGATGTTGAAAGAACAGGTGCATTGCATTTTCAAAACATTTTATGAGCAATTTAGAAATCCAAACTTTAGTTGTTAGTCAAAATGAGAATCACACACAACACACACTAAGGGCAATGGTAAAGTGGCACACAAGGTTCAGCAACCGAACTCGACCTCTCAATCGTCCGCCACACACAACTAAACACTAAAAGAAACATGGGTCGAACCTAGGAGATCGTGAACAATCCAGAACGTACTATACGTGTGACTCATCCTGAGGCATGCCATAACTCTATGACGTCATAACGCCCATAATACTACCCGGCATAGCCCTGCATGGCCTAACCGAGGGGCCCAATCCCCATAGCAGCAATAACTCAGTATTCCCCTGCTATGAGGCCACTAGCCAGTGCGTGGTCTAAACTAGTGCAGCAATCGTTCTCAGAAAATTCACTCAATATGCCAGGTTCCCATGTCAACACAAGCAGTAAAAAGGGGGTGCGTCTACAATGTAAATAAATCAGTCACGATGCACAAACATCACGTACAGCTCACGCAAACAACGCACACCAAAGATCACCCCCGAGTGGGATTTCCAAGATAATCCATTTCATTAAAGTGCCAAATGGGCCTTCAGCAATTTTAAAGTAAAACCTCATTTCTCAAAAAAAACTCAAAACGCTTGTTCAGAAGAAATTATTTATCTTTAAAACTAGAAGCACATTTGAAGTTCCGTGAATTATGTTTAAAGGCCAAACTGGCATTCTTTAAAAACTGGGTGTCCGCCCGTCAAGAAAATGTCACAAGTGTACGGTATAAAATAAACAGCTCTTTTCGCACTAAAAAATAATTTAAAGTTTTATTATCTAATATTATTTCTAATTAATTAAAAATTAATAAAACAACAAGCAATTAATAAATTCTAAATCTAAAGGTAAGTGCAATGGGGGACCTACCTCGACTCGTAGCCTGGTTACGACGACGATGCATGTCACACACTCGCGCAAGAGTACGCGCAACCTTCTGATGATCGCAACATCACGGAAAGTCTCGCCAATGCGCTGCAACAACACAAAACCTCTCAAAATACACACAAAAGCGAACCAAAAATAATCCTAACATATAAACAATATAAAATAACTAGCTCGACATGTTTTTAAAATATCACATCAAAACACGTATCAAAACACAACCAAACTCTTTAGTAGAATTCAATTACGACCTTTAGACACACCAACCACTTTACGCACCACAAGATCAAAGTAATAAAGCATTTGAAAAATTTATAAAATATCCGCAAAAGGTGAAACCAAGGTTCACATCAAAACATACTCAGTTTCACATAAGAGAACACTTTAAAATAAAACACACAACCAGCAGAGAACCAGGGACTCAAAAACAACTAAATCAAGCAGTGCAAAACAAATCAATTGGTATAAACTCATACCCGAAACAACAGCGGCAAAGCGAGACATTGCTAAAATAAATAAATAAATAAATAAATAAAAATTCAGGTAAAGATGACTCTGGACCAGATAAAGACCTCAAGGGTCCGCGACTCAATCTAAAAATCAAAATCCCATTAAAAGATTTAATGAACCACATAAAAATTTTATGAAACAACTCCAAACAGTGCCACGAGATATTAAACACAAAGCCCACCCAAATACCTCTTCCAAAGCCAAACGCACATCACTCCATAGTCAAAACAGAATATGCAGCCCATACACAACATAATAAACCAACTGCACAGTTTTCAAACACGGGAACCAATTTGAAATAGGTTTTCACAATAAAAAAAAACACTAACATCACTTGCAAATAATACTAACAAATTAAAGGCATTCTAAAACTCAATCAAGAACAAATACGCAGCATGAAAACTCATTAAATAACGCGCTATAATGATTAAACACCCAAATTAAATTGATGACAACTCAAAAATAGTAAAGCCTCTAAAATAACATTAACCCGCAAAAGAAGGAATTGACGAACTCATACATTGAAGGATCGGACCAAAATCCGAAGGAGAACCAAGCCGGAGAGGGAGCAAAGGGGGGTTGCGCCGGACCGGAAGGGCAGCTTCGCTGGACCGGGATGCCGGGCTGCTGATTGGACCGCAAGGAGGTCGGTCGGGGCGGCTAGACGGAGCGAGAGAGGAGGGGTCGTCCGGAGTAGGCGGGTCGGCCGGAAGGGGGGGGGGGAGCTGTGCGCGGCGGCTAGCCGGAGGGAAAAGGGGAGGAGGTGGCGCCGGCGTGGTCGGGGTGGCCGGCGCAGGCAGTGGCGGGCGACAATGGATGGGAGGCGGCCGGAGGTGGGGTCGCGCGGAGGTGGCCGGACGGCGAGGCGGCTGGAGGCGGACGGCGAGGCGGCTGGAAGAGAGCGGCCGGGGGTGGATGGCGGCGGACGGCGCAGGGAGTGGGAGCAGCGGAGGCGGCCGGAGTGCCGGGATGCCGCCGATGGGGGGAAGCCGCTGCGTGGCCAGAAGGAGGTGGGGGGGGGGAGATCCGCGCGAGCAGGGGGGGGGCGCTACGCGCAGGGGGAAAAGGGAAAGGGGGCGGCCGGGGCTTAGGGTTTCTTGTTTTTTTTTTCTTTTTTTATAATAATGATAATTATAAATCTAATCAAATAAAAATAATAATAATAATGAAATAAAATACTGATAATAATAGTAATAATAAAATTTGAAATAGAATAAATAAAGTAGTAACTAAAATAATAAAAATAAAAATAATATTATATAGAACAATGATAATAAAATAATAATAATAATAATAATAATAATATTAATATTAATAACATTAATATTATTAATAATAACATAGTAATGTTAATAATAATAATACAAATAATACTAATATTGATAACAATGATAATGACAATAGCAACATAATAATAATATTCTTAACAAACATTATTTTTAAAACACAAGCTATTTAATTATCAAAATACGAAAACTAGATACTTGCACGCTCGTCGCAAGACTTAATAAACCGCGCACAAGTTGCGCGCCACAACCTAGACGACATGGACACTCTCACAAGCACTTGGGGCGATTGCGCGGCTGCCGGCCACCGTGCGGTGACCGCGCACGGGCCCGAAACCCAGTAAAAGTATTAAACGACAAGAAATTTTAATTCGATCTCAGCCCAAACCTCGGCGCAAACACTCAGAACCAAGAAATAATAAAAAGAAAATAAATAGAAATGGTGGTTGTGACAATTCTCCCCACCACAGACACTTTCTGCCCCCAGAAAGTCACCCAGCTGAACGATGGACCAAACAAGAATCCCTGCCCAATTGTAACTAAAAGGGACATCACCACAAGAGAATAGGAGAACACGAGAGGGTTCTCCCCACCACAAGAATTCAACTAGCACGAGAATTTAACACCTACACATACCACCTCGGGAAGGGGGGGGGGGCGACACGAGAACTCCCAACCGATCCAGGCTAATCTCTAAAGCATGAGGGAAACAACCCCTCAGCTAAAACTTAGAACTCTCAACATAGACCAAAAATCCTGAACACAAGAAAGAAACCTCTGAGATAAACTTAACCCATGAAGTAAACTCGAGCATTACCAGAAACGTTGATCCTTCCATAGGCACTTATATCCCCAAACGAACACAGTCGGACTAAGACTAACCCGTACAAGGTTCAAACACACTTTTAAGAAAAACACACGATCCAGAACACCATAAACAGACAAACGAGACTGTTTGGATACAAAAGAACACGTTCATCCCAACCTCACGACAACTCAAAGAACCTATAATAACGCCAACACTTTAACAGTGGAAAGACGAGAACCAAAGGGCTTTAAATGTTCTGTTGCTAACACGGATCACGAAACCCGAACTGAGGCGTCACACCCTCGACGACTCCTGACTGCGCGCGAGCTTCACCCCAAAACCTTTGGTTAGGGCTCTGATGGCTGAAGCATCTCCTGCCTCACAGTCAGGCACTGGAATCCTTCAGGTCACGGTGTCCTCCTTAGACGACGCTTCCTACAAAGCTTCTCTAGATGACCTAGACATCTATAATAATGGCACGTCCTCGGTGGGGTGTGACATGACGGCTTGCATGCCCCAAACGTCCATACTGACGGTAAACCATCAGAAGGTCTGAAAAACTGGAAGTTAGAGCCACTGAAGAGAATGTTTTAGGAATAGGTCCCTCTGGCACACACTAATCGCCAGAGGGGGAACCTTGACGAGCAAGTGGATACGCTGGATTGTCAACCATCTCCACTCCAACGACCAACTCAACTACGAATGCCTCATCCACCAGCTTCTCAAAGGTGATGCTCCAAAAAGGGAGGACTCACTCCTTGATCTCTGGAAGAAGACCCCTGATGAAGGGATGAGTCTTCACCCAGTCCTGCAACACTACCCCCGGAAAAAAAAGGGGACACAAGATCCTTGAAATGGTCGACATACGCTTTCATCGTCTGCTAGCCATGTTGAGCACGCACGAGCTCTTCTATTTCCTTCATCCTCACCTCCACAAGTATAAACCATTGAATGAAGACGGCATTAAAGAAATTCCACATCATCCCAAATTGCAGAAACAGCGGGCGTACAACTCTTACTCATCTAGGGCTGGACCGTCAAACAGACCCAAAACAATACGCACTTAGATCGCTTCGGGAGTTCCCAATACCCTGAAGACACGTTCGACTTCACCAAGCCACTACACTGTCTCTAACAGACTCCAATCACTATGAAGGACAAGCAACGTTCGAGAAGAACCAAAAACTGGGCATGAATCATCAACTTTGGAGACCTTTCTGGGCGGCATTTCTGAACAGCATATATATCACCAAGCCGAAATGAATATCAATCAAAGAAACATCAAAGAAAGTGGCTTCATCCAAAACAACCAGCTCAAATGAAACAAACAACCGCAAATATAACCCAAAATTCCCTGTCCAAAATTCCAGTTTCATTTTAGATTCCAAAACCACCTCTTTTTAAATTCTCGCTTCACGACCAGTTTCCAAATACCAAATCCCTTTCAAACCAAAATCACTTTCCAAAACCATTTTCCTCTTTAAAATCCAATTTACAAAACCAGGTCAAGCCTTAAATTTCAAACACACCCAGGTAATCTCATGAACCGTTGCACATGTATTCATCCACTTTCATTCATACGCACCAACGCGCACTTTCCATGCATCTTCTCACATGTGAAAACGTCCATAAGGAGTACCTGAGGTTTCACCCCAAACCGATCTCGACCAATTTCAAAGCAAACATCAATTTTCCAAACCAAATGCTTTTAGTTTTTAAAACCGATTTCATAAATTTAAAGTCCTTTAAAAGAAATCAGTCTCATTTTCAAAACCCTTTTTTTTCCATTTCCAAAAATGCACTAACACCAACCAGAACTAAAACGAAACTTAAATTGCATCAAACACTGCAGTGAGGGACTAGTAGTCACACATAACCTAGTGACATGGTAGTGGGCCATGTCCCAAGTAGGCGTCGACCACTAGGAGGAATTCAAACCATGTACCCAGAATCCACATGGGTCACTACTCCATGTGAAATCACGATGTAACATTGGCTTACCTCTGTTGTCATCCCTTAATCCAAAACAATCCAAAACGAAACAAAGACTCGATTCCCGAACTATCCCTGGTGACTCGAGGTGCAGAACGGGCGAGGGTTCATGACGTCCTTCCCGTACCTACCTCTCAAGTCCCGACAATCCTAATCTCCATCTACCAGACATCCCAAATAACAAGGGCCTCCTCTGATACCATTTTGTCACGAACCAACCCGGGTCGACCCTGAACCGGTCACCCGAGCCGGCCCGCGACATGGCCCGAGGGGCGTTCCCGATCCCCACGGGCTGGCAACTAGTGCCGGGCATCAAAAGTAAACAGGTGGGAACGATTTGGCCCAAAAGAAAATAAACTAAACAGCAGAAAATAAAATATAACAAAAATGAATAAAGAAAGTGCAACCAGCAACACTACTAACCTGA
Source organism: Viscum album (assembly GCA_963277665.1). Taxonomy (NCBI): domain Eukaryota; kingdom Viridiplantae; phylum Streptophyta; class Magnoliopsida; order Santalales; family Viscaceae; genus Viscum; species Viscum album. The sequence goes on from CAUJRU010000060.1 coordinate 1,300,023, forward strand.
CCACGATCCAAACTCCAGGTAACCCCATGGGTCACTTTCCAATACCACAACCAACATCGCTCAAGGCGAACAACTGAATCTGGAACCAGCAACAAAGCTAAAAAAACAAGAAAACACTATAGGCGTGAGTATTAAAACTCAGTAGGTAGGCCCGACTAATTCTATTCCCAATGCACATACCAATAAATAAAAAATTTATCAATTTCAGGTTTGAACTAAATTATATAAAATAGGTTTTCCACACACTTTCATTTCTAAAACAAGTAACAGTCCATTGCCCTTTTTAATTTAGAACAAGTTTGATGTTGAAAGAACAGGTGCATTGCATTTTCAAAACATTTTATGAGCAATTTAGAAATCCAAACTTTAGTTGTTAGTCAAAATGAGAATCACACACAACACACACTAAGGGCAATGGTAAAGTGGCACATAAGGGTCAGCAACCGAACTCGACCTCTCAATCGTCCGCCACACACAAATAAACACTAAAAGAAACATGGGTCGAACCTAGGAGATCGTGAACAATCCAGAACGTACTATACGTGTGACTCATCCTGAGGCATGCCATAACTCGATGACGTCATAACGCCCATAATACTACCCGGCATAGCCCTGCATGGCCTAACCGAGGGGCCCAATCCCCATAGCAGCAATAACTCAGTATTCCCCTGCTATGAGGCCACTAGCCAGTGCGTGGTCTAAACTAGTGCAACAATTGTTCTCAGAAAATTCACTCAATATGCCAGGTTCCCATGTCAACACAAGCAGTAAAAAGGGGGTGCGTCTACAATGTAAATAAATCAGTCACGATGCACAAACATCACGTACAGCTCACGCAAACAACGCACACCAAAGATCACCCCCGAGTGGGATTTCCAAGATAATCCATTTCATTAAAGTGCCAAACGGGCCTTCAGCAATTTTAAAGTAAAACCTCATTTCTCAAAAAAAACTCAAAACGCTTGTTCAGAAGAAATTATTTATCTTTAAAACTAGAAGCACATTTGAAGTTCCGTGAATTATGTTTAAAGGCCAAACTGGCATTCTTTCAAAACTGGGTGTCCGCCCATCAAGAAAATGTCACAAGTGTACGGTATAAAATAAACAGCTCTTTTCGCACTAAAAAATAATTTAAAGTTTTATTATCTAATATTATTTCTAATTCATTAAAAATTAATAAAACAACAAGAAATTAATAAATTCTAAATCTAAAGGTAAGTGCAATGGGGGACCTACCTCGACTCGTAGCCCGGTTACGACGACGATGCATCTCACACACTCGCGCAAGAGTACGCGCAACCTTCTGATGATCGCAACATCACGGAAAGTCTCGCCAATGCGCTGCAACAACGCAAAACCTCTCAAAATACACACAAAAGCGAACCAAAAATAATCCTAACATATAAAAAATATAAAATAACTAGCTCGACATGTTTTTAAAATATCACATCAAAACACGTATCAAAACACAACCAAACTCTTTAGTAGAATTCAATTACGACCTTTAGACACACCAACCACTTTACGCACCACAAGATCAAAGTAATAAAGCATTTGAAAAATTTATAAAACATCCGCAAAAGGTGAAACCAAGGTTCACATCAAAACATACTCAGTTTCACATAAGAGAACACTTTAAAATAAAACACACAACCAGCAGAGAACCAGGGACTCAAAAACAACTAAATCAAGCAGTGCAAAACAAATCAATTGGTATAAACTCATACCCGAAACAACAGCGGCAAAGGGAGACATTGCTAAAAAAAAAAAAAAAAAATTCAGGTAAAGATGACTCTGGACCAGATAAAGACCTCAAGGGTCCGCGACTCAATCTAAAATCAAAATCCCATTAAAAGATTTAATGAACCACATAAAAATTTTATGAAACAACTCCAAACAGTGCCACGAGATATTAAACACAAAGCCCACCCAAATACCTCTTCCAAAGCCAAACGCACATCACTCCATAGTCAAAACAGAATATGCAGCCCATACACAACATAATAAACCAACTGCACAGTTTTCAAACACGGGAACCAATTTGAAATAGGTTTTCACAATAAAAAAAAACACTAACATCACTTGCAAATAATACTAACAAATTAAAGGCATTCTAAAACTCAATCAAGAACAAATACGCAGCATGCAAACTCATTAAATAACGCGCTATAATGATTAAACACCCAAATTAAATTGATGACAACTCAAAAATAGTAAAGCCTCTAAAATAACATTAACCCGCAAAAGAAGGAATTGACGAACTCATACATTGAAGGATCGGACCAAAATCCGAAGGAGAACCAAGCAGGAGAGGGAGCAAAGGGGGGTTGCGCCGGACCGGAAGGGCAGCTTCGCTGGACCGGGATGCCGGGCTGCTGATTGGACCGCAAGGAGGTCGGTCGGGGCGGCTAGACGGAGCGAGAGAGGAGGGGTTGGCCGGAGTAGGCGGGTCGGCCGGAAGGGGGGGAGCTGTGCGCGGCGGCTAGCCGGAGGGAAAAGGGGAGGAGGTGGCACCGGCGTGGTCGGGGTGGCCGGCGCAGGCAGTGGCAGGCGACAATGGATGGGAGGCGACCGGAGGTGGGGTCGCGCGGAGGTGGCCGGACGGCGAGGCGGCTGGAGGCGGACGGCGAGGCGGCTGGAAGAGAGCGGCCGGGGGTGGATGGCGGCGGACGGCGCAGGGAGTGGGAGCAGCGGAGGCGGCCGGAGTGCCGGGATTCCGCCGATGGGGGGAAGCCGCTGCGTGGCCAGAAGGAGGTGGGGGGGGGGGAGATCCGCGCGAGCAAGGGGGGGGGGGGGTGCTACGCGCAGGGGGAAAAGGGAAAGGGGGCGGCCGGGGCTTAGGGTTTCTTGTTTTTTTTTCTTTTTTTATAATAATGATAATTATAAATCTAATCAAATAAAAATAATAATAATAATGAAATAAAATACTGATAATAATAGTAATAATAAAATTTGAAATAGAATAAATAAAGTAGTAACTAAAATAATAAAAATAATAATAATATTATATAGAACAATGATAATAAAATAATAATAATAATAATAATAATATTAATATTAATAACATTAATATTATTAATAATAACATAGTAATGTTAATAATAATAATACAAATAATACTAATATTGATAACAATGATAATGACAATAGCAACATAATAATAATATTCTTAACAAACATTATTTTTAAAACACAAGCTATTTAATTATCAAAATACGAAAACTAGATACTTGCATGCTCGTCGCAAGACTTAATAAACCGCGCACAAGTTGCGCGCCGCAACCTAGACGACATGGACACTCTCACAAGCACTTGGGGCGATTGCGCGGCTGCCGGCCACCGTGCGGTGACCGCGCACGGGCCCGAAACCCAGTAAAAGTATTAAACGACAAGAAATTTTAATTCGAGCTCAGCCCAAACCTCGGCGCAAACACTCAGAACCAAGAAATAATAAAAAGAAAATAAATAGAAATGGTGGTTGTGACAAACCATTTAGTGTAAAATAATGAATGATTTTATGATAGCACATCCACTCTCAAACTAATAATAAAACATGAAATTAAATATGGTATATGATATCTTAGTGATTAATCCCAATAATACTTAATAATCAACAGGAGTGTTGAAATAGATGAAGATACTCTTATGAAATCATCGACTGATTCTTTTGATAAATACAATTTTACTTTGAAACAAAATAGTACTTTTTGAAAAATAATTTAATAAGACCATAAGTAAAGTAATACAGTATTATCACAATAAAATACATTATTTTAGAAAAATATTTGTTTCTAAAAATTTATTATAGAGTTCCCTTGAAAATATGTATGTATTTGAGAAATTCTCTTAAATTGGGAATGTATTTTATGATGAATTTTTGAAAGATCCTGTTGAAACATATAACTCATGCATAAATAAAGGAATGATTCTGGTTGGAAAACATATATAGAACATTAAAAACTAAATTATTAGGAGTACATATTAATGAATGAGAATTTAATTGATGTAAGTAGATAATAAAATAACCAGAATGAAAATGGAGGTTCAGGTGGAAAACCCTCACCTTAAGTGTGAAGGTGTTCCTCACATGATCGTAATGAGTTGAGTAATAAAATTCATGTCCAATAATTAAATATTAATGAACCCACTATATATGAAATTGATTTATTATAACCATATTAGGTTCACTCATGTTCTTTTCATGGTTTAAGAGATTCAATTTCAATGTGTAGGAGTGTTTTATTCTATGGTTTTCATGATTGGTTTACTTATCTTCAGTTATGGATAAAAATGTACAATGAGGTTGGTTGTATAGAATATAAGTTGTATGTTATTATATAAAAACTATAATATTATATTCTTATAATATTAATTTGGTTATTGGTAGTGAAGATGGATCATTATATAAAACATTAATGATAATTGTTTGGGTTAATTGGTTGTATTTTTATCACAACGAACTCATTTTGATTTATATATTCATGTCATGTGTAAAAAAGGATTACAGAACCATAAATAAGTTATAATAAATATATTATATTCTATTTAAAACATCAAAATGGTTTCATGGCCTGAATTGAATATGGCAATAAAAATGAAAACCCGTCATTTTTAATGTGATAAATTAACATATCTTGGATGGTGTTTTCATTTCTAGTATAAATGAAGGGGAAATGATAGATGATGAATAATTATTAATTAATCATAAAAATATTCCATTGCATGAATGAAACTGGAGTCACCACAAAATTTGGATTAAATGATGTTTGGATGTAAAAATAAAAGAAAGGAACTTGAAATAAAATAAGTTCGAAGAGGAATTTATCTTTTCAAATAATCTTCATTGAGAGCCTCGCTAGGGAAGAGGTTTTTTCCATTTTATGAGTCCAAGGGCTGGGGGACATGGGGGAAGTTCTTGGTAGGATATTTGAAATGAATTCAGACAAGGAACAAGGCTTGAGGAGAGTGAAGAGAAGAGGGAGTGAGGTGGGGTTTTTATAGGGATAGAGTGGAGGGGTTTCCCATTATTTTTCTCATTATTTTATTATTTTTCTAAATAAAAACAATATTAGTGACTCATGTGACCATTAATAATAATATGTGCATGTCATTTAGAACAGTTTGTTCCTTAATCATCCCTGACTCTAGAAATAGGTAATTTAACTGATAATGTATATATATGGTAAATTACCATATTTTACTATTCATAAAAATTTCGAGTTTTTCTAAAAAGTCCAAAAAATTAACACTAACCATTTTTTATTGTGTGTAATTCAAAAGTGAACTCCATTTTTTGGAAATCAACTTCTTAATATTATTATTTTAATTTTTAAATAAAATATTAATTTATTTGGAAAATAACAATTATAAAACTATAATTCGTTTTCTATCACATTGAAAAATTAATCAAGATCTCATTATCTTATAACATAAGACAATAAAATAATAATAATATTTACTATTCATAAGTTTAATATTACTATTCATATTACTATTCATAAGCGTCTGTAACTATTCACCAAAAATTATTTTTTTCTTATCAGACACTAAATATCTTACTGAACGCAACCGTGTATGTTAATTTTCAAAATTAAAATTATAGAGGTGAAAAAAATTATGTTTACTTGCTAGGTTATGAAGATTGGTTTTTTTGAGAGACTCTTTCATTAATCAATTCAATATTAAATTTATTTACAAAATAATGTGGTGTTACATTATCCCCACCTTGCAAAAATTTCATCCTCGAAATTACAAGAATGTTACCCAACAAAAATATTTGTGTAGTTCTTCATCATAATCTCCTCAGGCTCCCATGTGGCCCCATTGATTATATTATTTTTCCAAAATATCTTTACTATTTGAGTCGTCTAATTTCACAACCATTAATCTTTGTTGTCAATAATCTGGATAAGCACCTCGCAGTATGATTGGTCATGTTTCAATTTTATACCTTCAAAAGTGAGGACATGTTTTGGGTATTGCATGTACATTCTCAATAATGAGACATGGAACACATTGTTTACTTTATACATGCTATGAGGAATATCCAATCAATATACAATAGATCCAATTCTCTCGTTATTTTAAAAAGGGAGTTTGTTCCTAGGGATCAGTTTCCCTTTCATCCCAAATCATATAACACCCATCCATGGAGATACTTTCAAGAAAACATGATCTACCACTTTAAACTCCAATTCCTTCCTTCTATAATCAGTATAACTTTTGTATCTTCTCTGAGCTATTTTGATATGTACTTGAATAGTCAATACAATTGTTATTGTTTCCTCCACAATATTTGGGCCCCAAGCTTCCTTTATCCAACTTCATACCAAAAAATTGGTGTACAACATCACTTTCCATACATTGTTTCATATAGTTCCATTTGAATATTTGAATGGAAACTTTTATTGTAGGAAAACTCTACTGAAGGTATATATTGATCCCACATACATTTATGGTCATGTAAACATGATATCAACATGTCCTCTATGGTTTGGATCGTTTTTTATGATTTCTCATCATTTTTTGGGTTAAAAGAAGTAGTCAATAAAATCTCAGTATCCAATGATTTCTGAAGACTTTTCCAGAATTTTGATGTAAATTGTGAATCATGATAAAATTTTTTTTAAAGGTGCTCCATGAAGTCTAAAAAATTAATTTATATAGATAATTTCCAGGATCTATAGTGTAAAATCCTCTCTTATAGTGAGGAAATGAGAAGATTTCGTAAGACAATCCATAATTACCAATACTGCATCATTCATTCATGGATTTTTGGGTAATCCATTGACAAAATCCAAGGTAATGTCTTCCTATTTCCATGTTGTAATAGGTAGATGTTGCATGAATCCTCTAGGATGTTATCATTCGGCCTTCACGTTTTGACAAAATAAACATCTTGATACATAATCATCAATTTCCCTCTTCCGGTTATCCCACCAGAAATGTTCTTTAAAATATCTTTATATTTTAGTGATACCATGGTGTATAGAGAAATATGAGCTTTGAGCATCATCACATAAATACCTTTTCAGCTCTAGTGGAAAGGGAATACATATCCTCTTCCCAAATTTCATAATTCCATCTTCACACATAATGTTAGCTAACATTCCATCTTTTAGAGCATTAATTTTCATTGGAAGATTCTCGTCATCAGTCTGTGAAGCTTTAATTCTTTCCAAAAAAATGCCTGGGTAACCATTTGAAAATGTAGTAATGTTTCACATTCTTTGATAATTATAATATACATCCTCACTAGATCCATGTATAAAAGATCCTTGTTAATCCTAATTTTGTTGATAACTCCATGATCCTTCCTACTGAAAGCATCAACTACTTTGTTTGCCTTTCTTGGGTTGTAGTTCATGGAAAAATCATAATCCTAGAGCAGTTAAAGCCATCACCTTTACTTCAGGATGATTTATTTCTATGATAAGATATGTTTTAGACTATTATGTTTTCTATATATCTCACAATTTTCACCACAGAGATAATGTATCCATATATTCAGAATAATGATTAAAGATTATAACTCAAGAGCATGAGTATGATAGTTTTGTTGAAGAATTTTTAACTGCCTTGATGCATATGAAATAACTCTATAATTATTCATAAGGAAACAACCTATTCCATACTTTGATGCATCACTATAGATCACAAACCCATCTTTCCCCATTGGTTGAGTTAGGATCATATCATTCACTATTATCAACTTCAATTCTTCAAAACAGTCCTCACATTCTTGTTTCCATAAGAACTTAACCCCTTTATGCGTAAGCTTGGCCATTGGGTGGGGTAAATTGGTGATGTTATGAATGAAAAACCAATAATAACCTGATAAACCAATAAAGCTATGTACCTCAATTATGTTTTTTAGGGTATACCAATATTGTACAACCTTTGTCTTCACAGGATCAATAGATATTACATCCTTATAGACAATGTGGCCAAGAAAGTAAACTGATTGAAGCCAAAATTTACACATCATAAACTTCCAATATTATTTATTTCTTCTAAGAGTCATTATAATACTGAGTATGTGATTTTAATTATCCTTGTAGATTTTCTATTATTCCAAGGTATCATCAATAAATACCAACAAAAAGTCATCAAGATATTTTTCCAAAAATATATTCATTAGATCCATGAAAATGGAGGGTGTATTAGTTAGTCAAAAAGGTATTACTGTAAACTTGTAATGCACATACATTGTTTGAAATTATGTCTTTGGAATATCTTCCTTTCTCACACACAATTGATTATATCCAGATTGACGATCAATCTTTGAAAAATATCCAAATCCATGATGTTGATCAAATTAATCATCAATGCGATGTGGGGGATACTTTTTCTTTATTGTTATAGAAATGATCTCCCTATAGTCAATGCACAACATCATAGATCCATATTTTATATTATTGAAATAAATAGGGGATCCCCATGGATAAACACTAGGGAGAATAAATCCATTATTACTCAATTCCAATAATAGTTTTCTTTAGTTTCCTCTATTTCCACAGTGGCTAATCTATACTGGGTCTTTGATTTGGGAATTGAATCAGGAATTAAGTCCATGTAAATCTCAATTTCTCACTCGGGAGGATGTCTAGGTAAATCCTCAGGAAACAAATAAACATATTAATACATAATAGGTACGTTCTCTGTTAGAATATGCCTTTCCCAATCAATAGTTATTTAATTCCCTTCCTCCCCACTAACTGAATTCAGTAGAGCTATTGGGGGTGGATCTATACGAGAATTAGATAGTGATATTTATACTCTAAAGATAATGGATTCCACATCATCCCCAAATATTGTAACATACTTCTTCAAACAATAAATGTTAACATCATGTTTAGAAATCCTATCCATACCGAGAATTATATAAATTTCAATAATAGGTATTATAATAATATCAACAGATAATGCACATTTATATTCCATAATGGGGACTTCCTAACACAACGTTGTTTCAATCATAATTCCCTTTGGAATTTTTGCTGAAAAATCCCTTACTAAATCAAAATGGGAATATCTAATTTTATTTAGAAACTAGGATGACATGAAAGAATGCGATGATATGGAATTAAATAAATCAATGGCTATGTTTGGGGAAAAAATTAAAGTACACAGTTGTGATCACCTAAGCTTATCCCTGCTCCCTTGGCCTTTCTAGGGATCATTTCCTTGATGCTTTAGACAATCATTATCATAGTGTCCCATATCCCTAATATTATTTCATTAAACATTAATGGATTCTTTCTTCCCTTTATAAACATAGGTATGATAGCCTTTCTGTCCACACCTATAGCACAACAATTTTCCATTTATACAGGCACTAGGGTGTTTCTCTCCACAATTATCATAGGGTGGAAAGTCAACTATTCCCTTCTTCATGATTTCCTTATTTTCTTTTGCAGAGTTTTCAGAAACCTTATTATTCTCTTTATTTCCTTTAATATCATAAGAAATAGAGAACTCATTTTCCATCTAGATAGAACATGAGTCTATATCTTCATGTAATTGTATTTTTTGGCAGACCAGTGCCTACTTGAAGAATGAATTTAGGCCATCAAGGAATCGATCATTATTTTTCTTTGGATTACATTTGTAGTCTATAAAATTCCATGATAACCTTGTGAAGTTATATTCATTCTTTGAAACCTTATCATCATTATTTGGCCTCAAATTCCCAAACTACATTTCCATATCTGCTTGATGTTTATAATGAATGTATTTCTCTAAAAAATGTTCATTAAATTCACTCAATTCCATGTTTTCTATATCTTCCTCATCCATTTTGTTCTGAATTGGCGACCACCATTGATCAAAATCTCCCAAAATAAGATAATTGCCATAACAACCTTCTCCCTTTTGTTACTTCCTAAGGAGAGAAATATATTCCCTAAGAAACATATCCACTACTCCATTACAGATGGGTTTGTACTATCGAGACAGTGATGTATTTTCTAGAAATATACACATAATCTATTTCTTAACAAAAATTACTGGAGTTGTTGTATGTTTATCCTCAAATACTATCTTATGTGTTTTACCATAATATAAATTTTCTAAATCTTGTTTCCACATTTTCTACTAAACTTCCTCTCATACGAACTATGAAGTCTCAGCCCATGTTTCCTAGAGTAGGTGACTTAATATATTACATTGGCATGATTACAAGAAAGTCGTATCCAAAGGAATAAAAATTTTAGTACATTTGGGAAGCCAAATATATAAATAAGTTCAAAATTACATCATGAAATAAAATAAAACATATATGTTTTATTGGGAACTTATAAAGCTATAAGTTTATCTATATATGAAACTCATAATAAACTTCTTCATGTCCTAAAAAAGTGAAAAACCATAATGGAGTGAGATCAAACGCTCCATAAGGGTAAATAATAAAGTGGAAGATATCATAAACATAAAAATAATCATGGTGAATAATTTTAAACAAATTCCGTTATAAATAATAAACATCAACACATTATATATTGAATATGATCTAAGTAAATATTTCCACAATAAAACACAATCATGGGAATTGTAATAGTCAAATAACCACATGAAATATGATTTTATAGCTTCATAATGAGGGAAATGAATATGTTAGTCAATCCAAAACATACCGTCAATGCCTCAAACAATACATCTAAAAATGCTTAAGGCCCTAGCTAAAACCATATCTAAATATGGGCAAGGCCTCGTCTAAGACCATATCTATTTGTCTCATGAGACCTACCGATTCATCGAAGGGATATTGTGAGCCCCACAAATAACATAATAAGTCAAATTTCTTCCCCATATAAATGGAGGATAAAAATAAATAATGCATACATTCATATTTAAATTAACATAATAATTTTAAATAACTTTCCCAGAACATTAAGCATAAACACTAACAATTCAGAGTAAAATGGTGAACGATCTTAAGATAGCACATCCACAGTCAAAATAATTACCAAAATTTCAATTAAATATGGTAGATGATATGATAAATATTAATCCTAATAATACATACTAATAAATATTAGGTTTTAATCAGATGAAGATGGTCTTATGAAAACATCAAGTGATTCTTTAGATAAATACTCTTTTACTTTGAAAAGAAGCGTTCTTTTGGAAAAATCATTGTATAAAACCATATGTGTAGTAAGAGGGAATTTTCATAATGAAATATGTTATTTTAAAAAACAATATTTTCTAAATATATATTATAGAGTGCCCTTGAAAATAGGTAAGAATTTGAAAAATTCCATTGATTTGGAATTGTATTTCAAGAAGAATTTTTGAATGATCCATTTAAAACATATAACTTCGCATAAATAAAGGAATTATTCTAGTTGAAACACACGTATATAAAATTATCACAAAAATAATGAGGAGTAAATATGAATGAATAATAATTTAATTGAGGTAACTAGATAATTAAAGTAACCCGATTGAAAATTGAGGTTCGAGTGGAAAACCATTACCTTAAGTCTGAAGGTGTTCCTCACTCGATCTTAAAGACATGAATAATCAAATATAGGTTCATCAATTAATTATTACATAAACTACTATATATGTAATTGATTCATTATAACTTTATTAGGTTAATTCGTGTCCTTTTGAGGTGATAATTGAATCAATTTCATTGTTTGGGAGCATTTTCTTCCTTGGTTTTCATGATCAGTTTACTTATATTCATGAATGGAAATCATATTGAATGAGAATGGTTTTCTAGAATAGAAGTTTTATTTTGTTAATTCAAAACAAGAATATGAATTGGTTATAAAATTATTTTGGTTATTGTGGTTGAAGATGAATCATTATATAAAACATTAATGGCTATTGTTTGGGTTAATTGGTTGTTTTTTGATCAAAACAAACTCATTTGGATTTATAAATTAATATCATGTGTACAAAAGGATTCCAGAACCTTAGATATGTTATAATAAATAAATTTTATTCTGTTTCAACCATAAAAATGTTTTCAGGGACAAGATTAAAGATGTTAATATAAATCGAAAACTTGTCTTCCTTGAATTTGATAAATCAACACATCTCAAACGGTGTTTTCATTTCTAGTATAAATTAAGAGGAAAACGATATATGATGATGAATTCACCCATTATCATAAAACAATTATTCTATATGCAGTGTACTAGAGTCATCACAACATTTGGATGAAAGGAGGGGAGGAAAGAAAAGGAAATTAAAATAATGTGAAATACAAGAAATGATATGAGGAAGTTACCTCTCGAAATAATACCACTTTAGAGTATCTATAGAAAAGAAGATTTGTTACTTTCATGAGACCAAGGGATTTTGGATGTGGGGGAAGTTCTTGAGAGGATATTCGAGTATAATATTGGAAAGGTACACGGCTTGATAGGAGTTAAGTGAGGAGGGAGGGGGGGGGGTTATAGTGGATAAGAGGAGGGTGTTCCCATTATTTTAATCATTATTTTATTATTTCTCTGTAGAAAACTAATAGTATTGATTCCTATTACAATGATTTTTGAAATTTCCATTTTATTTCTAACTAAGTATTCTTACATGAGCCACGGTGATAGTAATAGTGAATTTAACTGATAATTTATATATACGGTAAATTGCCATATTTTATTATTCATAAAGAACGAGTATTTCAGAAAAATCCCAAAAAAATCAGCCTATCCATTTACCAAAGTGTAAAATTAAAAAATAAACTCAATCTTTTAAAAATATTTTTGAATATATTATTAATTTAATTTTTAAATACAATAATAATTTAATCGAAAAATTATAATTTTAAAATTATAATTCCTTTTATACGAGTGTGAAAATTAATAAAGATATCATTATCTTATCGCCATAAGAAAACAAAATAATAATATGATTTAATATTCTTATTGATAATATTACTATTTATATTACGATTTATAAGGTTATGTTTCTATTCACCAAAAAATATGTTCATTTTATCAGACACTAGAAATCTTAATGAATACAACCATGTGTGTCAGTTTTTTGAAATTCCAATCACAAAGGTGGAAAAATTATGATTACTATCTAGGTTATAACAAAGTGTCATTTTGTAAAGACCCGTTGTATCATGCATTAAATATTATATTTACTTTAAAATTCACTGGGTGTTACAGATGAAACGAAAGCATTAGTCTAGTGAAAACATGAAAAGTTGTAAAACATCAACCATTATCTTCAATGTTTTTTGAGATTTTTTAATGAAAAATTTTTACATGAAAATGGGATATTTATTTTTTCTAAAATATAAATCATTAAAACCCATATAATGCAATTAAGACCTGTTTTGTGTGAATTAGTGAAATATATTTATAAAACCCTTTTAAAACAATTTTAATTGGTATAACCATATAAAAAATTATAATATAATCTTTACCCAATTCATTGTAATGATATCGTGGTGCACCCATTATTTAAGGTGTAATGGGAACAGTCAACATTATTTGGGAAACCGTATATAATAATAAATAGTGGGATCACCCGAAGCTATCTGGCCATCCTCCTCGAATAATATATAATGGTCTTACCAGATGCTATTGGGGTAAACCCATGGTATAATGATGACCTACCACATCATGAATAATTTTTTTTTGTATTATTTCACTTTTCTATTATAAAACATTTTAAAATATCTTTTGAACTAATAAAAAAATCCCTTTTTGATATCAAAATACCTATTTTTTTAAAATATTTCATAAAAAATCGAAATAATTGGGGAAATCAGTTATAATTGAAAGAAAAAATTGAATGATTAATTGGAATTGCATAATCAAATATTGGTCATTATTGTGGAAATTTCATTTTCTCCATGTCTGTGAAGAATAAAACACTTCATTTTCTATTTTTCAAAACATTTTGGATAAAAAATGTAGATATATTCCTTTGAAATCATTTCAAATTAATTAAATGAAGGAATAAACTGTACTTTATAAATAATTTATATATTTATAAAAAACCATAATAAAGTCATTTTTGAAACATGGATTTGGATGCAAAAGTGATGGAATAGAAACATATAAAATATCATTTTTAAGGAATAATAACTTTTCACTTTGGAAATAATTGAATCATAATATCCATGAATGAATAACATTAAAAAAATTAAATATATTGAGAATAGGGAAATTCATGATTTTGCATGAAAAAGGCGATGTATACACACCATATAAAATAATATTGGTTTATATCATCACAAAATGTCTCATCACAAGGAAATTGATTTGAATTCTCTTACATTGTGTCTGGTCCATCACATGTGCCTTTATCTTCCTCTTTATCAGGAATCTCTTTTTTAGTTTTCACACAATTGATTACATGGTTGGATTTATGACCAATGTAAGGATTATATTACTATATGGGAGAATTTAAGAATTTTTTTGTGTGTAGGGATTGGAAGACCCAATTGGTTTTGAATGTGTGAAGAGAGAAGGATAATTGATTGACTTTTATATGTGGGGTGAGTTTCCCATGTGTAATTTTTGGTATGATTGAATTCCACACATGTTTTTTCAAGTAAGAAGGCCCTAATAATGGTCAATTATCGATCCTAGAAGGGATAAGGTCGAAGTGTGGATAGAAAATGGGCGTTGTACATGTTTGCAGGTCATTTTTCCCTGAAAATTAATGTTTGTAAAATAATTAAAAAAATTGACTTAAATTAATATAATTAATTTTTATGTTTTCCACAAATCACCTTGGTAAAAAATTAATTATTACTATATTTGTCATTAAAAATAATTAGGATTCTATATATTGAATCCATTTTTTCAAATTCATTTCACATAATTAGAAAATTTTAAATTAATATTAATCATGTAGATGTGGTGAGACACTGAGCTTTTAAGAATAATATTTATTTTAAAAAATTTGATTATATATTAACTCAATGATTAATAATAATAAATGTCTTAAAAAATTTAATAACTAATAATAAAATATCAATAAAATAAAATTTAAAACACTTCCCATTATGTATTATTTAAATTAATTTAAATGAAGACACATTATGAATTTTATAATAGTTTTTAGAAAAAACCTGTTTTAAACCGAAATGAAATATTATATAAAAAATAATATTAAGTGGATTATAAATTAATTGAGATGATTAAATAAAAATAAATAATACTTATGTTAATTTCGAACATACTAAATAAATATTTAGAATCATAAATTAATTAATTTATAAAAATATTAATTTTTACAAAAAAAGTTGTTGTTTTTTTCACTATTAACTAAAAAATATTTTACCAAAAATAAAAAAATTTCATTCAATGTAAATTTTAATATTAAAATTTAAAAAATCATATTAATTCTATAAAATTCATATTATAAAATTTAAAATAATTCCTCTTAAGCCTTATTGAAAATGTCTTTATTAAAAAAAAATACATTTAAATAAAAATTACATTATATATTTGTAACTAATATAAATAACTAGTTCATATTAATATATATGAAAATTATTTATTATATCATGAAGTGATTTGTTATATCCGTATGTATTTTATAAATTTATTGTCATTTTTATTGGCTTATTAAAAAAGGGAGGATATCATTCCTTCATAGCATTTACATACTTCCATGTTACCTCTTCAGCCATAAGGATATTATATAAATCCATAACCTAGTGAGTCACCTTATTTAGAAACACCTTCTCTCTATTCTTAGGAATGTTATCTATGTATTCCTCATATGAAATATTTTCTTACAACTGAACTACGTCAAGGCTCAAAACCTAAGCTGAATCTCACACTTATTTCCAAAGCATTGAGACATGATATACATGTTTCACCTATGATAAACATTTAGGTAAGTCCAATTGGTAGGGAAATGATCCAAATTTCTCTAGAATTAAATATGGTCCGAGGAACTGTGGACTTATATAACCTATCTTACTAAATAACATAACACTTTTCCATTGTCAAGCATTGAAAAGGAAATGATAACCTACCTCAAAAGAATGGTCTTTCCTTAAATTATCTCAATAACATTATTTCATACTCTGTGTTGTCTTCATATTTTTCTAATTCAACTTCACTTTGTTAGCCATTTCCTCTGCTATATCTTGTCCCATTAAATCCCTTTATCCTTGCTTATCCCATAAAGTCATTATTTGACACTAAATTCCATGAAATGACTCAAATGGAACATTCTGTTTACTGGAATGAAAACAACTTTTATAAGAAAAATCAACCAATGAAAGATGCTTATACCAAAATACAAGGTAATCAATTGGAAAAAATTGATCACATCATTCATGTTATCAATTTTATTCTTAGTTTGTCCATAATATCACATTTGAATAGATGTTATTAATTTTAATTCAGTAACCAATGATTTGTGAAGTTGTTTCCAAAAATTGTACGTGAACCTGCGATAATGGCCTGATACAAGAGAGCGATGCAGTCATTGTAACCTAAATATTTCCATTTAATACAATGGAGAAAGATTACCTAAAAAAATTGTATCTTGAATGGTAATGAGATATTTATAGTTACTTAATTGATCAACAATAAACCAAATTATACTATTTCCTAGATAAGTATTTGGCAATCTAACCACTAAATCCATAGATATATTCTCCCATTTCCACTTTAGCACTTGAAAAGTATTAATAATTTCTTTTGGTAACTATCATTCGACTTTAATCAGTTAACAAGTCAAACACTTCATATTAAACTTAGTCATGTCTCTTTTTATTTTATACCACCAGTAATAATGCCAAAGGTCATGGTATATCGTAGTTCTTTTTGAATGAACAAAAATGGAGAATTATGAGCTTCAATCAACATCCCCTTCCTCAACTGATAATCGCATGGCACACATAATATTTTTCCAAATCTTGAATCAAATTCATTATCAATATTTTTATTAGGAATCCGAATATTTTAAATGTATTCTACTTTTTCTGATAAAGAATTTTCCTCTTGAGATTTCTTAATTATTTTTGAAAAATTTTACTACACTGAATCCTAAAAAATAGGATGTCCCTATATCTATGACTTTAGGCCAATATTTATCAAATAATTAAACAAAGTAACTTGTTCTAAGAATAAAATGGTTAATTTAGAATTAATTATTCCCTTTAATTCATAAACCACATTTTTTGATTTTCTAGGAAGATAATGAATTGTGTAATCATAATCCTTGATTTGTTACAAAAATATTATCTGTCTTATGTTTAATTATTTATGAGTGAATATATATGTCATATATTTTTTAACAGTATATATTTCACACTATACCTCATTTAAATAACACCTCCAAATTTTTAAATCATGAACCATTGATACTAATTCCGAGTCATGTATTGGGAAATTAAACTCATGAGGTTCCAATTTAAATGATCCATATGTAATCATCTAATAATTCTTCAATAGGAAACAAAAAAATTACTTTTAATAAATAATCATTGTAGAAGAAAAAATCAACATTTCTAGATGGAAGAGAAAATACTGGATCATTCAAAAATACTATTATCAATTTATAAAAAAAATAATAAAATTCCTTTTTCTAGATGAATTTAACTCTTTTTTAAGTTAATATAATTAGTGGGATAGAAAATAGATCAAAAGATTCAAAAATCCACCAATAGTAATCAGTGAATCTAAGAAAACTATGAATCTTTGTGATTTTCTTGGTTCATGTCCAATTGTAAATAGATTTTTTAAGGTCAAATATTATTCCATCTATAGTAGCAATATATTCAAGGAATGAAATTTTCTATAACAATGATTTAATCTTGATAAATTCTCCATACAATTTCATTTTTTACAGTGTACAAAACAACCCTTAAAAGTCGTTCATGTTCCTAAAAAATTTATTAATATACTAAAATTTCATTATTAAACACAACAAAAAACATGTTTATGAACTCAAGTCATGTTATATTCATAAGGTCTATAAATAAAGTAGGTGAATTTGATAACCAAAAATACATAACTACAAACACATAATACACATATCTAGTCTGAAACATAGTCTTAGAAATGTCTACTTCCTTCAATTTCAATTGATGGTACCCAAAGCTCAGGTCAAATGTTGAAAAATACTAAACTCACTATAGAAAATAAAAAACCATAGATATGAGGAAAATGATACTTATTATTAATAGTGATATTATTTAATTCTAGATAAATAATGACTTGTATAATTGAACTATATTTGTTTTTAACAAATATAATAGGAGCACCACTTGGTAATGTTCTAGGTCTAATGAAACCATTATATAATATGTCCTACAATTTATTTTTCAATTCAAAATGTTCCACATGATCCATTTGATAAGGGGTTTATAAATTTGATTTTCATATGAAACTAAGTATACAGTAAACCCAACAACCTGATTGAGAATAAAATTAAGAAAATATTACGTAAATTCATCCTTGTATTCATTTACTACTAGAACATCACTAATTTGAATATTTTATTTATTTTTAGTAATATGGTCTAGTTAACATTCACTGCCATCTCTAATAAATTTCTCATCTAATTAGTAATTTATAAGTGGTTCAAAATCTCTGAACAAAACATTCTCAGCACTTAAAATTTTCATAAAATGGTAAACTGAATTCCAATCCATAACATGAATGATATCAAAGCCTACTATTATTAGTTCAATAAGACTTTTTGGAAATACCATCCCACTAATAAAAACTGGAATATTTTTATAATTCGTTATTTCTTTAATACTCCCATCTGATGTTTTCACCAAATGTTCTATCATAATATCATTATGAGATATTTCCAATTTGCATGAAAATTTATTATAAATGAACGAATGTGAATATCCTAAGTCAAACATGGTATTGGAATAATTTGAAAATAAAGTTACCTACCTATCCCCACTTCATTTGATGACACAAAATTAATTGTAGCAGTAGTAAATAACATTGTTACACCTTTATTTTTCTGATAATGATGATTTCCATCTTGTGAAACTATATTTGGACATGCATTAACATAATGAACCATCTCATTGAAACCAAAACACCTTAAAATTGGATGTATATCAGTAATCTCCTACGTTGGTTGTTTATAAATCTCATATTTATAATAAAAAATTATGTGACTAAATTGAACACATCAGAAACACTACAAAAAATAAAGTCAAATATTCCTTTAAATGTTATTTTTTCACACATGGAATATTTTAGGGTTTTACCTATAGAATTTTTAGATAGTTGTTTCTCTATATATGACCACTATAATGCATTTTTACTGTTAAATTCTCAAATAAAATACATGTCAACAAACCCTATCATAGCTTTATTAGTGAAATAAATCACTATCCCATAACAATTAAATTATTATTTGGAGAATTCTCTTTTTAAACATGGTTTCAACCTTGAGTAAGATCTATTAATTTAATTATTTGGTTT
Organism: Viscum album; assembly: GCA_963277665.1. Classification (NCBI taxonomy): domain Eukaryota; kingdom Viridiplantae; phylum Streptophyta; class Magnoliopsida; order Santalales; family Viscaceae; genus Viscum; species Viscum album. The sequence goes on from CAUJRU010000060.1 coordinate 1,319,417, forward strand.
CTAAATAAAATCTAAAACATACATGACCAATATTGTGATGTTTACATCATTTTAAGCTACAAAATCTTCATCTTTATCCCTCAATTAAATGAATTGTTTTTCGATATGGAGATGAAAAACATGCGGATATATTTGTAAAAGAAAAATATCCTTGAATGATTCCCATTCCATGGTATCATGATAATCTTCTTCTCTGGTATTCTTATAAAAAGTCCACAATATATTATCATAACCTAATAATGATAAATGATAAAAATTACCTTTAAATGTTACAAACATCACATGATATTAAACATATTTTATAGTGCATTGATATATCCTATGTCTAACATATGGTTAACTTAACCACTAAATAATCAAGGATGTTTACTCATGAAATGGTCTATTAAAGGCATGTTTCTTCATGGTTTATCATGTTACTATATAGAATGTATTCCACTACCATGTATAACGTTCATCGAGTCATCACATCAATAAACTATTCTATTCTATTTCAAACAATCTCAAGATATTGATTTAGAAGAATATTTTCCTCTTGGTTCCTTCCCACTATAACTTTCATGTTTCTACTGTGGAAAACTATTCTGAACATAAATAGTTTAAGAGATGAAAAATTATAATCATAAAATTATATAAAAATTTAACTTGAACATAAGGTAAAAAAATTCAAGGGAGTGCCATAATCACTACCCAAACATCTAAAGTTATATAAACCAAAATTTTATACAAACTATAAGGACCTATATTTAAATATTACCTAATCATAATTTTTAGTCCGGAATATGTTTTCTCTAATGTATTAAATATTGTGAGGTGGATAATTTTAGACAATTAGTCCATGATTTATACTCTATAAAACCATATAATACAAATTCGAAACCAATTATTGGTATCTATATTTTTCCACGATATAAATATATTTTAAGGAATAATTAATTCTTTCCTGAAAACTATTCATAAACCCCAATATGAAATCATTCTTCCCCTTATGCATATTATGAGGAAAATTTGATAATGTGGGATGAGCAGAAAATTCTTAGTAAGGGATATAATATAAAGGAAAATGTTATCCTAGTGAAAAAAATTAATATAAATTATAACTTTCTATTAAATGTTATTTGATAATATGAAAAAAAATTCACAATAAGAACACACATATTTTTTCTCAAATAAAAATCCTTAAAACCCATAGAATAAAATTAAAATACATTTTTGGTAAATTAGAGCATCATCTTAATATAACACTCTTAAAATCCTTTTAATTGGAATAATCAAAAGGACGAATTCCGACGTAATCATTACCCAAAACATTGATGCACTATCTGGGTAAACCCTTAATTTGAACAATAAAGGGCTCTCGTAACTATATCTGGACCACCCAATCAAATAATTTTTAATAGTCTCACTCAACGCTATTAAATCCACCCCATCATATAAGATATAATGGGCTCACTAGATGCAATATAGTCCTCCCCATCATATAATGATCAAGTAACATACCTTGAATAAAACATTTATATGATTGAAATGTTCTATTACAAAATATTTGGAATACTCTTTTAATCTCATAAACAAATCAATTTTGGATATTAAAATTACATTTTCTTTTAAAACCCATTTTGAAATTAAAAATATTTTTTTATTTTGAAAATGGATATTTAATACCAACATTCACAAATAAAATGGAAAATTTATTTTTATTTATGGTAAATAAGATATTTTTAGAGAAATCCATGAATTAAATAATGGTCATGGAAGTGAAAGAAGAATTATCTCTAATTATATAATGATTAATTTTTTTTCAAAACATTATAAATAAAACATATAATAATATACATTTTGAAAATCATTGAAATAATTAAATAGAAGATATAAAATTTACATAAAAACATTAATGTATTATTTAAAATTTTAATAAAATAATTTTAAAAACATTTAAATAATAGATAAATAGTTGGATGAAAACCATTAAAAATAATATTATCAATGAAAAGTCCCGTATCAGTTTGGAAATATTTGAATCATAGTCCCCATGAAATAATAACTTTAATAGACATTAAATATAAAAATAATATATAAATTCATTATATATAATGAAAAATTGGATTTATATACACCTTATAAAATAATATAGATGCATATCACCCAAAAAGTCCTCAATGAATGGAAAATGAGATGAAATCCCTATCCTTGAGTCCGATTCATCATGCACGTGTTTGTCTTCCTCTTCTTTAGGTGTATCCTTTTTATTCATGAAAAAATTCCTTACATGGTTAGATTAATACAAAAATTAATGCTTATTGGTTTAGAGGAGTTGTGTGGATATTTGATATGGGTAGGGCTAGGAAAACCTAATTGGTTTTTAGGGTTTGAAGAGATGAGTGGTAGGGGCTCTTATAAGTGTGATGTGTGACACAAATATTATTTTTTAAAAGAGTAAATTTCATCCATGTTTTTTTATGTCAGTAGACCCCATTAATGGCCCATTATCGATTATACAAGTGATAAGGTTTAAATATAGAAGTTAAATGATTTTTGGAAGTGTTTCTAGGTCATTTTTCCCCTAAAGATTAAATCTTAACTACAATGTTAAATTATATTTACCTTAATCATTATAAGTAATTATATTTGATTTCAATAAGATCGTTAGAAAAATATTATGTTTACAATATTATAAATAAGAAACTACATGAAACAAAAATATGCAAACAATTTTATCAAATTAAATACATATATGTGGAAAATGTAATTTAATTTTAATCCTGCAGCCGCATCGAGACAGTTGGTTTTTAAGAAGAGTATTGTTTGAAAAATATGATTCTATATTGATTGCATGATTAATGATAACAATTTTATGAAAATAAATAAATAATTAAAAATATATAATCTATACATTTCATTTGAAACTTTCCCCATTATGTATTATTTTAAATAATTTTTAATGAGAAACATTTTTAATTTCAAAACATTTTTTAGAAAACCCCATTTTTAAACAAAAAGACAAACTTATAAAAAAAATATAAATTTGATTAAAAAGTAATTAATTTTATTAAATATCACTTAATAATGCATTGTTTACTTGAAAAATATTCAATTCATATTAAGACACTTAAATTAATTAATTAATTAAAATGATTTATTTTATTTAAAAAATGATAATTTTCACTATTCATTGAAAAATCAATATTTTGGAAGAAATCCTCCAATTTCACCTAATGTAAATTTTTATATTGTTATTTAAAAAATTGTATTAATTTTATAAAATACATATTCTATAATTTAGAAATAATTCTTTTAAATAGTACCTTATAAAAAAGTTTTTAGTTGAATCAACTTCCATTTTAATTAAATCTTACTAAATATTTTTATAACTGGTATAACTATCTAATTAAAACTAACAAATATGAAAAAAATTACCATTACCTAGGTTGTTACAGGGTCAATAGGATAGACCAAGTTTACTTTGTGATGCTATATGTAATGTCTTATCTATTTCACTAGAAATATGATTGCGAGATAGTTCTTCTCGATATCAGAACCCAGGGTATCAGTTCTTAGTGTCATTTGACTGAGTTAGTAGTTTTTGTTTTCATTACATACATATTCTTTATATTTAATGACATCACTAAGCTATCATTCCATGATAGCCATGTATATGACAGCTGTATTTCTCAATAGCTTCCTAGAAGTCTTCTTCCCATTATTAGAAAATATCCTTATTTATTAACATGTTAAAGGGGATATATTTTATAGAAATTTGAGCTATGAAAAAATGAATATAACTGATTTTCCATTATAACCCCCTTTATTTATTTCAATATTTAATGGGGTGACATTTCTAGGATATCACTAGTATTTTCCATATCAACCTTAATGACAAAGTGTAATACCATAAAGCCAAATAAATTCCATGATGTTAATCTAAAAAAAATTTCACTTGATTTATCGTACAAATTTTCTTCAACAAATTATTAATGATTGTATAAAGATCCATGAGGTGATGTCATCACTGATGAGATTTGAGTACTAGCACGTCAACATAACATTATTATTTTCATCATAAGAAGGAAATAAATATATGATTCATGGGGCATTGGTAAGTAATTCCAAAATTCATTACTATAATGGAAATGAAATGAAATAAATAAATCTATTTATATAATATTAACGTGATGGATTCCCCATCTTCATGGGACATATTTATCAAATTATACATTGAATACCCATCCTTGAAGGAAAGGACTTGGAAGCTAGAAGTTTCATCGAACAAAAGTTTTGTGATAGGAAATGAGAAATAATACATTTTATATTATATATTAAGGTCTATGAAATAGATGAAAATCCCAATATTCTTATTCTTTGTCATTATGAGGATTATGTTTGTGATCTATATTTGGGTACCGAACTTCTCAAAAACATTTGGATTTTATCAAATTTTCAATTTCTGTGCTTATATGAGTTGCATGAGAGAGTTGTATTCTCCTCTATAACTACATGAATCCTTTATGGTCATCATGCTATGCTAGGTATTTTTTATCCATGTCAAGTAATATTAATTAATTTATATATAATTCTATATTAACACATATGAATTTATCTTTACTAATTAAATATGTATCATCATCTCCTTGAAAAGAAGGAGGCACTAGGAATTTTAGGCTATGTGTTGTCTTCTATTACTGTATTCATGTCTAAGATAGTTTATGGTGATGGATTCTTGTTCCCAAAATAGGGTAGGGTAGTTAGTGAGGTATTTTACTTCTTCTTCCACCTCTGAATCTATTCAATAATTTACAATAATGGTTGGTAATCAAGGGGAATATGTATAACTTTTGAGAAAAGACTGTCCATGAGAAGAGAAATTGTAATACTAAACTTCCAAGTCATTATATATATATTCTAGAGATGCCTAATCTCTTTTTTTCTTCCATTGGAGGTAGTAAGATTCTAGATATCATGAGTTATAAACAATGTATTAAGGGCCATCATCATTTTTTTCTAATATTATGATCAAATTATCATATTATGAAAGAGCATTATCATGATCACATTTTGATGAACCCACTTTTGATAACATGACTACTATCACATTGAATTAAACAATTGATGTTTGTGGTTCATTATATCTTATTTTGATTGTGTACACTACGTAAATCCTATTTATGGGTATCACATAATCTCTATCAAGAATGCTCTAGGTATTTTTAGTGGATATCCCCATTCAATTGGGGGACAAAACCTAAATAACGTAATCTATCATTTTATTTTTTAATTCCTATGTGTAGAAATTTTCCATATAATATATTTATTTCTAACTATAAGAGGGGGAACATTGACCCTGTAGTATTCCAACCATCCCATCCATGTGGTATTCAAATCATTGATGAAATAGTAATGGTATTACTATATAGAAATGTGGTGAACATATTCTCATTATGACATTATATAAATTTTCTTGAAGGGTATCCCTGAAATTTTCATTAAATCTGGGAAACCCAAACTAAGTCTTTAGATTGATCATCCACAGAGTCTTGTTTCCAATCGTATTTAACCCTTGAATGATTAGCTTTGTTAGATATAAGTCCCCATCGCAACTTCCCAAACATCTGAGGTTCTAGATTGGGAGTAAGATGATACCAGAATCATTTTCAACAAAATACATTTAGTTTTTGATAGTGTATAGTTTTCCAGAAATATAAAGGGGTCTTATGTGTACATGGATAACATTTTTACTGATCATGTTCTCTAAAAGAGATGGCGACATGACATTATGTTGCATAGTATCCACATATTTAACTATAACTATAATAAAATTATATCTAAAATTTTTGTGGGATCCAGATGGTGTTCATGAGTGCCTCTATGAATTCCTTTAAATGATGAAGAGTATCGAATATTTAGATCGTTGATGGGAAAATAGAAATATATTCCAAAATGACAGATTTTTGATCCAGAGGTATACACATCCAACGGTTGGGATACTCACTATTCTTTATATCACGAGTTGTAGTTTTTCTAGTGGAAAAGTTTTGTTCTTAAGTAGTGAATGAGGGTGGAATATTCTACCAATGGTGTTGTTTTCACTGGCATTCCCCTTTCTCTTGGATGATCAAACAATAAAATCACTTCCATTTGATCATGTATGTTGAATCATCCCAATGTACTACTAGAGCGATTTGAGGAAAATACATTCTTCTTTTGTGATTGAAAATGGTCTCTACCATTGTTCTTGGATGAATATATAGATTATATGGGGATGTGACTGAAATGTTGGGTTCATCAATTCCCATTTTGTCCCCTATATCTTTAGCTACTATTACTTCAGCTTCTAGCTCTACGGTCAGGCATGGGGAACTCAATCTCGGTAGTGTATTCGTCATCATGTAACTGATTTGTAAAGAGAAATACTTCAATTACACCCAAAAGTGATCTTCATCCTTTGAGGTATCCATTTGGTGAAGTGGATTCCAATTCTATGTATGAAGATGGAATAAGTCTGCAAGAGTTAGAGATTTTGTGAGAGAAGTATATGAAACTTTCAATAATTTTTTTCCAATGTTTGATGATGAAATAATTCCTAAAGAGGATTATTGAAAGAATCTATCCAGTTATTGATATAATATTTTATTTTAAATTATATTCCCACAATGTGGAATGATTTTGGTTAATAAAATTTCGATTCATGCATCTATTGATCATCTGTCCACACCAATCGAGAACTTTATTCTAGCCACCCCATTCATCTACTTGGGAGTCAGTTTCATATGTGACCTATGATGGGGAATTCTCTAGTATAACTTATAAATAATCAACCATAAATTATAGGATGTCTTTTAAGACAATGAATTCCTAGGTGGAGTGACACATCCTCCTATAGAACTGTATGTAGTCAGGATAGTCAGTGATGATGACCTCATTAGGTCATATATCTTCATATATCTTGATCAAGTCATTATTCTGGATGCAAGGAAATAAATACGGACTTGGTAATTTTATAAGAAATTTTATTAATTTCTCAGTTTTATAAATTTGGGTTGACCTTGATCTCTTTTTTTGGAAGAGGGAACATTATTTACTACTACCTTTCAATCAAAGGTAATTGACAATTCAGGGCATACCAAGGTTCTTGAATGAGCATGACTATTTTTTTATGTTTATAGCATCAATCTTTTACTTTAAATGAATTTTCCTCAATGTATTTGGTATGATCTATTTTTTACCCTAGTCTATTAAATAAAATCACCAATGTATTGTTCCATCTCTACAAACTCATAGAATCCTCTTATAATCCTCATTGGGATCAAAGGTGTTCATAAATCATCCTGAAGATTCTAATCACAATGTTATATAAATTACTCTTTTGAGATAAGGATACTAGGTGAATAGGTTATTATTTTCCATTATTATGTGATGTAAAATCCCCTCTTATATTCATGTTGCATTCAATTTGTGAGGTAGGAAATTTTGATTTTCCATATCATAGAGCTAAACTGATAACAAAATTGATGAAAAAGTAAAAGAACCCAGTTTTTCTAAGAGGTATTGATCATTTTAAATTTCAGTCAAATTTTTAATGATGGACAAAAATGTAAGCCTATTGGGTTTATGACTATTTCAGGGGATTTTGGGGCCTTTTGGAGTTCAATACTCTGGTTAGTGAGGAAAATGGCTGGGTTGCACGTCTAGTAGAAACCATGGGTTCATGTGTTCATGGTTTGACTAACCATTCAAGGGAATAACATAGGGACTAATAAGGGAACACAACTTTCCCCGACCATGTTCCTAGGGCCACATACTAGTGTGGTTATCTTAGAAAAATAATGCATAGTGTGAATCACAATTTACACACATTTAGTCAAAGAAATCACATGAAACACGATGGGGTCCTTCCTTAGATAGTGTTAATTGCATGGTTTTCACATGGTCTGGATAATCATATTGAAAAGCTGTGAGAACCTGTGTTTTGGGGTGAATTAACTATTTTCTCCCTAATCCCTTATAACCAAAATTTCATTTCCCCATACCATTAGTTGACATAATTTATCACCTCCATTCTCTTAGAATCTCTCAAGATCCATCCTCATAGGTTCATTAATATATCTATCATCTAATGATTAATTTGTCATTTTTTCATCTCTTTGGATTCCTCTATGTAAAATATTTATTCTCATCGAGCTTTACATTGATTCAACTTACCTATATAATTCTATTTTGATTCTAGATCATATTACCTATTTATAGGGAATTTATCCATTCATTACATTTCTTCTAGTCTTGGCTGCACTAATGGGTGATATCTGATGATTAAATTTGTACATGATTATGGTAGGTGGTCTTCGACACATCCCTCAAGTCTCACTATTTAGTAAACATCCATCATTGTGTTCACACCAATTTCATTGGACGATGTCTATAAAATTCACTTTCTATGAATATAATAATTAATCTAAAATTATAGAGATCCTTCTATATATGGTTATCATCATTGGAGGGTATTTCCTCAATTGCGACCACAACAAGTAGGCCTTTTCCATTATGTTATTCAATTATTGTATTGATATGAATATATGTTCAAATATTCTGAGTTTATTTTAATTAGACATAATAAAGGTAAGTTTTTATTTAAGTGAATGATTAGACAATGGAAGGTAACTTATAGGTATCAATTGACCTTTCTTGGGTAAGTATTTAAATATAAAAAATAGAACTCAACTATAAATGGTAATTAAATTATATGAATAACTTGAACATGTTAGTTATATATGAAAGGGTAATTTGTTCCATATAATCATCCCACCTTCTCATGATTATTAAATGTAATGGAATGAACCAAATAATTGAATATTTAATGAAAATAATGATTTGTTTCATGTCCTATTGGCCTTTCCCCTAGTATGAAAGGCATCCGAATAATAATTTTAAATTATTAATTGGAATGAGTATTTCATGGACTAATAAATTAATTATAAGTATAAGTCACATATTTCTTATGGAATTTATCATATTTATAAGAGAAGTTAGACTTGATCTAGCCTAGGAATACTAAGGGAATTCCTTGTGCACTCATGTAAGAACCTTGTTCTTTTTTTATGTAAAAATACTTTACCTCATTGAATTTTATATTTAAATGTTTAAATATTCCCTTTTAGGAATTTCCTTCTATGTATTGGAGGTATCAGGGGTGTCTGGGGATATTTTGGAGACTTAAATCCATATTATGGGGTGAAAATACCTTTCAAATTGTTAGTATAAATTGTGTGGGGGCATGCCTCCCGATTAATACAAACCGTGCAAGGATAGATAGTGAGCTTCTGGAGTCTACACACTTAGATAAACTATTCTATTTTGGAAAAAAACCGTCGTGAAAACATCTACAATTTTTTAGTGTAGTTTTTCATGGCATGCATATGGTTCGGAAAATTATGCATAAAAACCATGTAGGGTGACCCTTTCATTCATCAAATAACACATGGTTGATTCACAGTTTGGCAAACAGTTCAACCAAAATGAGAGACCACATATTTTTGGTGATTTTTTTATTTTTACATTAATTAAATCTTATTTAGACTGTAATTTATTCATTATTCACACTGGAATGTTGTGGGAATTTTGAGAACTCCATTGAAGCTCTAAAGTAGGATTTACTGCTGAATATCAATCTGAGCTCAAATTCAATAACCTTCTATCTCATCAGATCCATATTGGTATGATATCTATTCATTTTGTGTCATTCCTCATTTGTCTTGTTATCAGCTACGCTACTTTGGTGTAATCTAATATTCCATATTTATATATTCTTTTTTCCTTTCATTGATTTGTCTCTTGATCTGAGTCGATTAAAGAGATTATGTAGGATGAGATATCAACTAAAAACCTATGGTAAGTTGTCATGTGACTTTACTTCAATGTAAAGGTGTTTATATATAGTTTTTTACGTGTTCCCAATTCTCAGTGTGATTCCTTCAAATGAATTTCAATCCTAAAATTAAATTCACAGGGATGACCAAAGTTTAATAAAGAGACTCATTATTAATGAAATAAATCATTATGAGACTTAAAATGGAACCACCTTTTTTCTATGTTGTTTAGTAGTTTGGATGACCATTTGTGGCTATTAAACACGGATACCATTAGGTGTTCCGGTTAACCATTTCCATTGGATTTAATTTGATGAATTCAATGTTAAACTGAATTTTACTATGAATATTGAATTTTAATTGAATTTAATTAATGGAATGGGATGAGATGACCATGACCTTATAATATTACATGAAATTGAATTAATAGGCATGCATTTCTTTTTATAATGAATTTCCCATGTGAAAAATTAAGAGGTTATTCCTTATAAGGTTTTCCCGTTGTATGAGTCACCTTTTGAGATGAGGTTTAAAAGAAATGTTATTAGTGATGACCATGAAATAGTCAAATGATATTTATTTAATGGATTCATATATGAATTTTTTGACACATGGGTTCTTACATGAACTCCATGGATGAAATCAATTGGATTTACCTTTCTTACACCTAAGTGACAAATGTTCACCCTTGAAAACATCCACAGATAGACTCGTGGGGGGCCTTCTGTAATATGCATAGTGAAACATGGAATACATAAGTAAAAAAGGATGAAATTAGAGGGAATTTGATCATATATTTCTTAAGAGATACTTGGGATCCCTTACTAGACCACCACGGAAGAACTCAAGTGCCTTTGATGTTACCACGCCTAGACTAATACCTAGGTTCTTGTGAGGACATCCATGGATAGGCTTATAAGTTGTTTGTTTATATTACACCTAGAGTGATATATATACTTATATTTAGGAATTACATGGATGGAATTAGGTTTTGAATTTAATAATTAATGAAATTATTTATATGACGCGTCTTTTTAGAAGAAGCACATGCTTTATTTAGCATGTTCATTATGATATAATGATGTTTTGGATAGGAATTCAGGATCAATTATCCTTATGGGTGGCATTGGGATACATTTTCGGTCTCATAATATATTTAGTAAAAGAGATTAATTAATTTAAATAACTTTATTAAAAAGGACACATTCCATTAAGTTAATTTAGATAATTACATTCTAAATGATTTTGACGTAATGGTTTTTTTTATTAAATTAGAACCTAGACATTATAGGATGTTTTCATTTTTACCCCCTTTTCAAATTCTATTACTGATTTCACAAAATTTTAATTATATATTCACGGGCTAGATGTCATTATTAATTGGTTGTTTTCCTACTGGGATTATATATGACATCATATTTCCGTATGGATAAGGTAAATCTCTCCACTAAAGCTTCTTAACTACTACATATGAGATGGGGAGCACAAGACTAAACATAGGCTTTGATGTTTGACGGGATACTATTTATACTTTTATTAATTTTTTTATATGTGTTGTAAAACTACCACATATACCTATTTTGGATATTTTGTAAGGACATATGACTTATATCATCATTAATTTATCCAGATATTGTTTCTGGTATTGATTGTTATATATACCCTAAATGTTATCTATTGAATAATTCATATACTACTTCCACTACATAACTGTTATTTTATTTCAGTTATGTTACACTACGGTAATGAGGGAATATTATCCCAATAGAAACACCTTGGTCCTCACTTCTAGTCAACAAACTCTTAAATTATTGGAGAGATTCTTGAGGCCATGTGGCCAACCAGGCTTGGGGAACCATTTAGTGGAACCCAGGAATGGGATATTACATAGTAGTATCATATCATTACATCATGTTTGATTTACTATTTTGAGAAAATGGAATGGGATAAGAAGGAAAAGTAATTTTTTAATGATCTATACTCAGGCATACCTAACACACAAATAAGAAATTTCAAATTATCCTTAAATTTCATTTCTATTTTAAGGATTTTGACTGTTACTATGTTTTTTCTACGGTTGGGTGATTCAATTGAATTGTGAGGTTATTATGGATATGTGTGTGGGTTTTCTACAATTACATCATGATGAGATGAAGGTATTCTACCACATGCATCATTTATGCACTTTACCAGAATCGTATTCCTTGCATTAAACCATTCCATGACAGATATATTTTCGATGGAATGATACTATGATAGGGTATGTGATAGATATACCTATTGTTGTTGTAGATTTTTAGTAATGTGTTATTATGTTGTATAAATAGACTTCAGATTGGGGTTCATTAGGAAAATATGCCCATGTGGTTTATAATTTGGTGAACCAATTGGTTCAAACATGTAAAACATATTTTGATTAGCTATATATGAATATGTATAAAATTGAATGTGGAATTGTTAATAGTAGAGAACATGAACTTGGACGAAATTATTAGTTAGTATTAGGATGTATCTCTTTCTTTATTATAACTTTTACATATCCATACCAAACTTAAGGAGTTGTAAGAGGAGTGTGTTTCTTATATAATTAATTTGGTACCTATCGAATTTCAATATCAAAGCTGTTAGTTATTATCCTTGATAATGTTCTTATCAAAGATGTGGGTTTGGCATTGTAGATGCATTAAACCATCACGACCTCCAATTTTATTGTAGGAGGGTGGTGACAATCAAAATCCATAGCTGATTGAAGATGGGATACCTATAGATATTCTAATAGTGATTATTGAGGCCCCATTAGTTGTACCAAACATAGGTTACGAGTCATAATTCTGTGAGGGCTTCATAATATTCTCAAAGACAATTTAGGGAGAACCAAAACTTGTGAAGAATATTTATAGAGTTGATGTGTCAGTACCTATAAGACCATCCCCCATGTTTTTGTGGGATGGTGGATGAAATACTATATATTCATTGTTGGAGGCCATGCTATTATTCATCAAACTTCTATAGGCATCTTCATAGGGGATGTAAAATTTCACTTTGTACATGTTGTGTGATTCCTCCCGGAGATGGTGGGATGCTATTTCTATGACCGATCATCATCAGGAGATTCCTAGGAATGACTTTCATATGAAATACTATTAAAAAATTCCTTGTGATACGTTTAGGGATGATAGATCTAGAGATTTCATGCACCTGGAGTAGGGCGCATTATCAATTACAGATTATTAAACTCGTCTTACAGAGTTTCAGAACATCACACCAATTATAATGGGTGACAAGATATCAAAATTTAAGTGATTTGATGATGGTATCAGATTTTAAATCCAATATCAGGTGAATGTATTTTGGTTGACTACCATTTCTGGAATAGTCAATCGGGTGCTTATCATATATAATAACCTTAGAGAGGCTGGGGTGTGATACAGTGATGTTCAACATCTATAAGTTTTTGAAAATCAACTGGTAGTAGGAATAATCATATGGAGCTTCCACATATTGATATTATTATTAAGATAACATACTAAGGTTTCTTGGTCATGTGCTACTTGTACGGTTGGTTGGGACATATTTGGACTCGATGTATGAGGGACACAATTGACTGTCGCTAATGTGGTATGATGGGACATCTACATTACTTATATAGAAATCTTCATCCATAATCTAGTGAAAGAGGATATTCACTGACTGCAAATTCAAGAGTGGGGTTAAAAACTTCTCAAAAGGTTGGAAACTGGAGTAACGCTGTCCAACCAGGCGAGGTGATTTTTGTGGCTGTTATAGTAAGACCCCATATGTGTAGTGACTGTAGAGGGGATCGACTCAGGGTAGCCAAGCTCTATAGAAAGGATGTGGATCAATCTAGATATTCATAGTGTAACATACCCCTAAGGATAAGACTCCCTACCCTTGAACTGTGGGATGTTTTGTTCCAGTATCCCATACATTATCATCTACTCTTTCTAACAAATCTTCTTCTCATAGATTTATTTTTTTCCCATTAGAGAGAGACATGGGTTGTGTATTCATACAAATGATGGTTTAATGAAACATTATAATCTGCTGGGGATTTAAATGGAGGATGTACATTAGTTAAGGGAGTTGCCCTTGATATTGGAGTTTTTCACTTTGTATGGGACCTATTTTTCCTCAATATGAATGGTTTTGAAAATAGACCTAGGATGGAATGGTTGGTATCCTTTCATTATTTCCTTGAATTTTATCTCTATTGGGTTACCTTTACATCACGATTGGGTGGGGAGTATATTTACAATGGTGAAAGGACTGTCCATTAAAGCTGATTTGTACCTGATCATCGTGTGATAGGCAGGATGAAAGTGAAAATTGCGATTCTATATCTGGATGAAAATGGAACATGCTCTGATGATTTCCCACTAGTAGTTGATAATTTCATGTACATTTTCTGGGATGAATTTTTAGAATAATCTCTAATGAGAGAGGAAGTGTTATCTATCGATGTAAGAACCCGATTCATATTTTTGAGGTACGAGATTCTTCTTTTCTCCTTTCCTTAACTGTTTTCGAGAAAATAAGGAAAATGGGGAACAATCCTAAATTTTGGGACTACACGCCGTGTACTTTTCTACACGCTGTGTACTTTTGTCCGTGTGGGATGATTACACAAGGGCGTGTAGCCATGCTGACGACCAAGGGTGTAAAACATGAGTACACACCGTGTAGTGGTCCTTTACACACCGTGTAGTCTGTTGGCAGACGAAACAGTAAGGCGGTGGGAGCAGCCGCCAGCTGGGCGACAGTACACGCCATGTAGTCGGGAATACATGTCGTGTACTCATGCCGACCGATGAACATTTTGGCAGTGCCGCCAGAGGAACAGTTAAATGAAAAAAGTACATGTCATATACTTGCAGGGATATGTCGTGTAGTTTGGTTTTTCTCTTAAAATAGGCAGTATCATACTTATTTATCAGAGGAGACTTTTGGGTTCGTTTTGGAGCTAGATAGGAGGCCGAAGCTTTGGAGATCCACCGAGCCCACGTCAGGAATCAGATTCTTCTACCGACGATCTTGTTAGAACCGCGCAGGTAAGTCCTTCCCTCTCCATAATCCATTCATACCAATTCTTTCCCGAGAGAATGTTATTTACATTTGAATGGGATTTATTATAACTCAGATCTATGAAGTTATTGGACGTTTCAGAAGGAATTGTTCTGGTATATCGATCACGGGTGATTGAGGTAGGTGGCTTGGTGTTTAATTTTCTAACTGATGTGTGTTTTGTGTACTGTTGAGATACGCACCCATGAATGGGGTGTCATATGTATGAGGCCTTGTTGAATTAAATACCTATAATTGTATAGGTAATTTAAATGTGTTAATGAACTATTGTTTGGGATCACTTCTTGGATCCAGGACCACCCCGGGGGTGCATTCCTCTGTTTAGCTGTTTGGCCAAGATACCCGAGGGTATGCCTTTATAATAATTATAGAATTTTCATGAGAGGAATTAAATTTTTATTGCTTGTTTACATGTTGGGAATGGCCTTGTTACTTGTTTATCTTGAGGGAAGTGTTGTAATTAGCCTGTGGGCAATGTTCTACTTAGCATGTAGGCATCTTCTTCTGTGCCTATGGGCAGTTGATTCTGTGCCTGTGGGCGACACCTCGTACACTTGTGGGCAATATTCGATATGCCTGTGGGAATATTCCTGTGTTTGGATTCTCTATACCTAAGGTTAAGGGATTACGCATATGAGGACACTGGATTCTTTGCTTAGAATATTTACTGGGGTGATATCTTTAATTGAATTTTTAAAAGACTAATAAAATCTAAATATAACTGGTAAAGTTAGTTACTTTTGAGTACTTCTTAGTTTATTGCATTTTACTACTGCACACTGTTGTTTCATCTTTTCACACAGTTGGGCATGGGACTTTGGTGGGTGCCTACTAGGATTTATTTCTCACACCCTATTTGGGTCAGGTCTTCGGCCCAAACAGATTATATTTCTGCAGGTGTGGATAAGGGAAAGGGTCCTCATACAGGTACTTGATTTTTTGCTGGGTAGTATGGGAGCATGGGACTGAGTATGGCTCGTGATGCCGCTGGCTGTTCTATTTTGATTTTCTATACTTGTACGTCAGTTGTATTGTATTGCAGTGTAACATGTTTTGGATATTTTATAGAATAGTGGCATGTTGCATTTCCATATATATATGACTGCTGGTTTCATAGTTATAATCAGTTATCAATTTCTGTTATATATATATATATATATATATATTGTTTACCGCTTCCGCTTGTTGTATGCTATTTTTCTATTCCGCTGCGCTACACATTGACAAATGAGGTCATAGTTTCCCCAATATCAGACTTGGACCCTCGCTGCTAGTCGGCAACCTCTGGAGTTTCGGGAAATGCGCTTGAGGTCACGTGGCAAACCGTGTTCGGGGCACCCGTTGAATGGCACCCGGAACCGGGACGTTAAAAAGTGGTATTAGAAGAGTTATTTTCATTGACTTGCTATTTGGAGATTTAGTCAGGGATATGACAATAACAGTAGTTGGTAATAATTTGTGCCCCGGTGTAGCTAACCCGTGTATAGGGAAAAGCCAATTTACCTCATGTTGCAATTTTTCTGATTTTTCAATTTTACAGTTGAATTGATTTACATCGAAGGGTGATGCACTTGTATTGTGATGTTTATATTTTATTCATGGGTTCTATTAGTTGCTACCCGATGAGATGAGGGTATGCCATCTCAGGCATCATTTAGGAACATACTAGAAATCACATGTCGTGCATAGTTTCCATGCCATATAGGTGCATTAGAAATTGAATTTTGTTGTGATAGGTGTTGTGCTAGAAAAATCTTGTTGTTGTGATAGCTGCTTGGATAGATACCTGTTGTTTGATAGGATAATATTGTGTGAGCCTGTTTATTGAATGGACGCCAAACTTTGGTTTTTGGGGAGTATGGGCCCTTATTGACTGAAATTTGGTGGATCATTGACTGTTTATCTGGTTATAACACATATAAGATGGCAAACTTTAATTCGCGGGGAGTATGGGCCCTCACGAATCGGAATTTAGCACTTAGGTGTTGTTTTTCTGTATTTTCTGGGTTCTAGAGATATTTCTGAGGCATATTTTCTGGAAACCCAGTATACACGCCGTGTAGTACCTTAAACACGTCATGTATATTCTTCTATTTTGGAATAAAAGAATTTTTTTTGAGTACACGCCTTGTAGCCTAAGTACACGCCGTAAAGTCTCTTCCCATTTCATAGAACATGTGGGTGGGAACACGAGGAGGGAAATTATTGGGGCAAACATGTCGTGTACCGGATGTACACGTCGTGTAGTGTTGACCCGGAGTCCGCCCGTGTAACTAACAACACAGACAGAGGAAGACCTTAATATATACACGCTGTTTCCACTGTGGAACACGCCATGTAGTCTGACCTGGGAACCAGGACGTCTAACTAACAACATGGGTCGGTGTAATCCCTTCGTGTACATGCTGTGTTTATATTGAACACGTCGTGTAGTTGGATCCGTGTGTCCGGCCGTGTAACTAACAACACGGGTCGGCGAAGCTCATCTAGTACACGCCGTGTACCTTTGGGACACGCCGTGTAGTCTTTACCAGTGACAGATTGTGTGGACTTAGCTATGTGGCCGGGAAGACAGAGTGGTGTACAGGCTCTGTGCGGGTGTAACACGTCATGTAGTATCAAGACGAGTAGTCGGCAGTGTCACAAACGACACGGGAAGTTGGAAATTACACCATACACACTGTGTAGATTACATACACACCGTGTATTTTTGTTTAATGGGAGCTGTGTGGCTTGGCCGTGTAGAAGGACCCAGGAAGGGGAGGAAAAGTCAGGTACTTGCCATGTAGTTAGTATACACACCTTGTGGTCTTTTTGTGCAATTTTTAATGCCTTCTTCCTCATGTTCCCCTTTTGGTTCCTTCGTTTTTAGAATGTGATAATTTTGATCTAATGTGTGCACTGGACCTTGTAGTGTCATGTCTCCGAGACGTTCACATGTTGTTCTCCAGGAGAGCGGCAATGATTATTATCCAGAGATAGTGGGCCACGAGCTACCAGTTGATCCTCCAGCAGAGCTTGATGCAACACCCACCGTTATACCAGAAACAGGTGTGGATGCGCAGTTCCGTGAAGGCTTTATGAGGTTCAGGCAGACCATTCAAGGAGCACCGCTGGATGCTACATCTATGGCCGAGATGATTCGTATCTTCCAGCAGCAACATCTGCCTATGTTTTCAGGGGATGGCGGACCAAAGGCTTTGGAGTCTTGGCTGGGGTCGATGCAGACTATTTTTGAGCACCTAGAGATGCCTCTAGGGTGGAGGGTCAAACTCGCGACTTATATGCTGCGTGATTCTGCCAAGAGGTGGTGGGATGTTACCACCCAGTCATAGAATCATAGAGACATGATGTGGGAAGATTTCCAAATAGCCTTCTATGATTTCTTCTTCCCAGAGACACTGAGGGTAGATAGATCTCGAGTGTTCCTGAATCTTCAGTAGGGTGCTATGTTGGTGATGGATTATTATGCTCGTTTCACCAAGCTTCATCATTTTTCACCCGTTCTAGTGGGCGATGAGACGCTGAGAGCCCGACACTTTGAGGATGGTCTTCGATATGACATCAGAGCACTGGTGAATGTTTTCAGGTTTCCTTCAGTACACGCTATTGGGAACTAGGCACTGATTACATAAAAGAACCTGCGGGAATCTAGTGGTGTGGGCCAGGGTGGTTCAACACCAGTTTCTGGTACTATTTCTACTGGTAAGAGGAAGAGACAGATGAACTTCTCTCAGGGTGTAAGTACCAGCCAAAAGAATTTTCCAGGTGGTCAGGTCATGAGCTACCAGTGTGGTAAGGAGGGGCACAAGAGACCTCAGTGTCCACGAGACCCAGTGGAGTGCCGATATTGTGGCAGTATGGGTCATCTGCAACACTTTTTCATGGCGTTTCCACTAGTGGATAGTGAGAGGGGTTCTGTGCAGACTTCACGTGCGTGGGTAGCACCAATAACTTCTTACCAGTCGGGCTACTAGAATACGTCAAGCCATGCCGGAAGGGATGGTGTACATGGCCGTGGTAGCCAGACACCAGGATCTCAGAGGTAGCAGGGTGGGACAACTCAGGGTAGCCAGGTTGTGTCGCATGGCTGCAGCACAGGGCATGCATATACAGTGCAACAGACCCAGTAAGGGCAGGATCCCAGAACTTCTACTTTCAGAGGCACTATTATAGTAGCTTATGTCTTATCTTCAGTACTTTTCGACATGGGCGCTACACATATTTTTATATTTGTACCCGTTGTGGAGAGCCTTGGGCTCTGTGCTTCTTCTTCTTCTGATTTTATGATGTTAGACACTCCGTTGGGAACTATAACGACTGGTGTGAGTCACTGAAAGGAGTTCCCCCTTGAGTTTAGTGGGTGTCACATCCTTTGGGACCTCTATGTCTTAGAGATGACTAGCTATGATGTCATTCTTGAGATGGACTGGTTGGTTCCCTTTCGAGCCTTTGTGAATTGCTATCGTCGCAGGGTGAGTTTCACATCACCAGAGGGTGAAGAGTTTCTATACAAGGGTGAGTGGGATGTTCAGGCGAGTCGAACTGGACCAGAGCATCGTGGGTGAGGTGGAGTCACAACCCAGATTCCGAGCTCATATCTGGATTATCAGGGTACTTGTCAGAATTATTTCCCTCTAGTGGTTGATCGTTTCAGGGATGTCTTCCCTAATGAATTTTTAGGTCTTCCTCTGGAGCGTGTGGTGGATTTCTCTATTGAGCTTGTGCTAGGAGCAACACCGGTGTCCATTCCACCTTATAGGATGGTTACACCAGAGTTGTAGGATCTGAAGAGACAGTTAGAGGAGTTACAAGAAAAGGGATTCATCAGACCAAGTACATCTCCTTGGGGTTCTCCTGTCCTTTTTGCGAAGAAGGCGGACGTTAAACTTAGACTTTGTGAGGATTATTGGAAGTTGAACCAGTTGACGATTAAGAATCTATATCCAATGCCAATGATTGTAGATCTTTTTATTCAACTTCGTAGTGAACGAGTGATCTCAAAGATTGACTTGAGATCGAGATATCATTAGCTGTGCATTAGGCCATCTGATATACCTCTCACAGCTTTCAGTAGTAGTTACAGTCTATACGAGTATACGGTTATATCGTTCAGGCTCACAAACGCACCAGCAGTTTTCATGGTTCTGATGAATCGTGTGATCCATCCTTATCTGGATTCGTTTTTTGTAGTATTCGTGGACGATATCTTGGTGTACTTTAATACTCGACACGACCATTCCACCCATCTTGAGATCATATTTATTACACTGAGAGAGCATCAACTATATGCTATTCTCTCAAAGTTCCAATTTTGGATGGACCAGATACACTTCATGGGTCATATCATCTCAGATTCAGGAGTTGCAGTCGACCTAGAGAAGGTGAGAGAAGTAGTTTCCAGTGAGCAGCCTAGGAACGTGTTTGAAATATGGAGTTTCTTGGGGGTGGCTGGCTACTATAGATGCTTCATATAGGACTTCTCCAGCTTAGTTTCACCTTTTAAAGATTTGAATAAAATGGGTGTGAAGTTCGTTTGGTCAGAAGCATATGAGACAGCCTTCCAGGAGCTGAATGGAAAGTTGACATTAGCACCGATCCAGATACTCCCAGAGTAGAGGAAGAGCTATACAGTTTACTCTGATGCATCAGGTATTGGGCTAGAAGCTGTGTTGATGCAGGGAGATCGAGTAGTTGCATATGGGTCTCAGCATTTGAGGCCACATGAGAGGAATTACCAGAAGCATGATCTCGAGTTGGCTGTAGTTGTTCATGCGTTGCGCTGTTGGAGACATTATATCTTGGGAGAACATTTTTTGGTGTTCATGAAACACAAAAGTCTTATGTACATCTTTATGCAGTGTGATCTGAACCTGAGATAGAGAAGGTGGGCTGAATACCTTCAGTCCTTCGATTTTGAGCTTGCCTATACACCTGGTAAAGATAATGCAATAGCTAATGCACTGAGCAGGAAGACTCAGATATAGGCTCTAAGGCCCCGACCTTAAACCTTACATAATATTGAATTAAATTAATAATTCACATTGAGGATCTTTTCAGGTTTAGATTTTTAGAGAATTAGAACATAACTATTACATCTCAAAAGATTACAAAGTAGACACTTCTACTAAGTATCCATAGAATAAAAAAAAACTCTTAAAAAGAAACATGTCTAGTTCCAGGTTTTATATAGCATGACATTCCCTTGATCCCATCCTTGACCCTATTACACATTAAGTCCTATGAAAAACATTTCAAAAAAACTTGGGGTGAGCATAAAAATCTCAGTAAGGGATACACAAAGAATGAAAACAGTTAGTTTATCAAAAAAACAAGTAAACTATGTATACTTTATCAAAGTAATACTTTTCACCTTTATGAAGTAGTAAAAACTCTTCACTAAAATAAAAGATCATTACTTACCCTTTTGTAACCAAAATATTACCATAAAACCCATATAAAGATCACATAACATATAAAGGTAACTTGGGACATAAACATACTTAAATGGAATAACCATACGGTCGACTTCCACACATACTTAATGGAATAGCAATATGGCCGACTTCCATACCCAATGCATTGGAGGTTATAACGTAACCACCCGTCCTGGTATTCACGACACCACCCGTCATATGGTTTATCACGTAACCACACGTCAAATGTCCAAGTAACATTATAAAATCATAAGACATAAAACAAACATAATGGAAAGAAAAAATTTCCACACTTTGATCACAATATATCACTCAAATATTTTGACATAAAAAATCCATTGTAAAAAACATTTTCAATACCAAAATACATAAAAGAGTATATGGTATTTATTTCATTTTAAAAACATCATGGCTTGTTGAGGAATCCAAAGACCAAATAATACTCGCGGCGGCGGAAAAGGTCGTTGTCACCGCGTACGTTAAAAGAAACATTCCTTTTTGTCATTTTGTAAAAGGCTTCGTAGAAAAAGATTCCTTTTGTACAAAAGTAATGGTCAAAGGGTTTTATACACCATATAAAATAAATTTGTGTATAAAACGAAATATGCCTCAATGAAAGGAGATTGAGACGAAGTCCCTTACCTCGGGTCCGTCTTGACTCGATCGTTCTTTAACCTCATGAATAATAAAATCAAGTAAATTTATACTTTCTTAAGAACCTTTTTCAAGTTCATTATTCCTTTTATATCACTTATTACCATGTCATGAACACTATGTAATTATTTAAGTTATTAACGGTCGTTTTAACGATCATTGGTACTTGAGTAAAAAATATGCTCTTTATAATTACAAGTTGCTCATGTTTCCATTATATCCAGAGTTAAACTCATGATGTAGATATCATATATATCATATATATCCAGTATATAAATGCATTTATAATATTACATAATCATTTAGAGGTAAGAAATGAAATGCACCGTTCATGGAGACGGTAAGCCGTACGTACGCATGAACGGTACATTCATTTCTATGTCATATTAATGGAATTAAAACTAAATGAGAGGTATGTATATTTTAATTCCATAATTATATTAATCATTCAGATGTAACATACATCATATATATCCATTATATATATGTACTTATAATAGTACATTACATTTGGGGATAAGAAATGAAATGCACCGTTCATGGACACGGTAAGTCGTACGTACGCATGAACGCTAATTTCATTTCTATCCTATAATTTAATGTGAATAAATAATAATGATATAGAGGTATATTATAATTCCAGTATAACATCATATATAATAACTTTTAATACATCCTTTATACGTCCCACATATGGCATTAACGAATCAAATCACTTTGAGGGGGTGGTAGTCCGCACTTCCTAAAATGAAATTATCGTGTTTACCCATAATAGAAGCTATAAAGGTATTATCAAAATGAAAAATACATAAGATTAAGGAAAACATAAACATATTATATATCATATATAAATATAGTGTCATCTTAATGGCCACCTTTTATGGTGTTAAAAGAATGTTGAACAATCATCGTTTCGGGAGGCAGAAATTCGCCATCCACGGAAATAGTATGTTATTTAACAATTAGATGTAGATGTGTGTAAGTGTAGCTCGAAATATTCTTATAACAGCATCCTAGTATATTGAAGATACTGGAGTTGTTACAAAATAAATGAATAAAAAGAGTTTTGGGGGTTTGAGAAGCAAAATAAAACAAAAGAACACAAGTGAAGACATGACCTTAAAATCGGGTAACTCTTTTAGATTTGAGCTCAAAGGCTTCCTTGGGAAGACTTCTGCCCAATGTGAGGCTTCAAGGAGTAAGAGAGGTATGTGGAGAGAGAAAATGGGCAGGGGTTGGCTGAGCCAAAGGCTTCGGAAGTGTGGTTAAGGTGGTAGAGGTGGGGGCCTTTTATAAGAGGAGAGGAGGGGTACTCTAGGAAAGTAAAGAAAAGTCACTTTATTTTAAAATGATATTCGGATTTAAGAGGTCCCACATTGATATAATTCTAGTATAAGGTGATAAGGGTTCGAAATATACCCATACAATAGGTTTTGGACATGTGTAGGTCATAGATTTTAAATTATCTTTTCATTTTATTTAAATCCATTATTAATGAGGTAATCGTTGCATCATCATGATGTCATAAATAATGTAATATATTTAATTTTTAAAATTATATAAAAAAATATCATGACGTAGGAAATCTTTTTATATTTCTAATGAATATTTATAGTCAAAAATCTGATTTGTATAACCCCATGTAAAAATTGTTTTAGTAAAACAACTCATGTTTGTAACATTTTTATTTTAACATTAAATAAAATGGTATTTATGTCATTTTCCAACCAAAGTGGCTCTATGGGGTCCCCAAGTTGACCCATGTATTTTCTTGGTCGTCCATGACACATCCAATAAGGGTAGGACATGTTTCAAGCTCATCTCAAATTATTAAAACATTATTTTTACCTTAAACTACACTAATTACCTCTAATCGCGATTAAAAACTTAATAAGTTACTATTCACCAAAAAAATATTTTAATCCCATTGAACCACATTTTACTTCTTAATGACAACCTCGTATGTCGGATTTTTGAAATTCAAAACACAGTGGTGGTAAAATTTCATTTAAATGAAATATCAGTATTTTAAGTACCACTTAGTGGTTTCACTATTCATCAAAAATTGATGTTTTTCAGAAAAATACCAAAACTTCACCCTAAGCTGTATTTGATATTCCAAATTGAAAAATGAAGTCCATTTTACAAAATTCACAACATATAAGTTGCATTAATTAATTTAATAATTAATTCCCGCTGTCAGAGCAAATAGCGTGTTTTTATGAAACAATAAGTATCAAAAGATTGACACTAGTTTAAGTCCGATTTCAAAGTGAAATTAATTTCAACGACCACTATTGGATTTAATGGTAAAAATATATTCTAATTTCACTTTAAAACCAATTCAAAAGATAATCTAATCATATAAATAAATTATATTCAAAAGAGGTTTTGAATTAAAATACAACATTTTACACTTTTCATTAAAAAAATGAACCTTATCGGAAAAATACCATAAATTTACACAAAGTAAATTTTGATGTCCCGATTCTAAAAAAGAGTTATATTTGGTCCAATAGAATGTATAAGAGTGATCAAAACTATATTTAATGGCGGTTCGCCATCAAAAGGTGATAAGTGAACCTTTAGTGAAAATTAGGGTATAAATGCCTAAAATTGAATTTTTTCTGTATTTTAAGCCTTTATATTTTATTGGATAAATGTAAACACATTTAAAAAAACATATATAATCATATTTTAGTTATTTCTATCCATTCTCACCAATACAACGACTACATGTTAACTACAATTTAAAATAATATTATTATATTACTAGTGTGCAACATACGTTTTCAAAGAAACTCATCGTTGCGTATCGAGTACGTTTTCGAACATAGCAACCCCTTTTAATTAAAATTTTAATTCAAAAATATTAATAAATATGAAAATTCTTTATTCTTTATTTACCCGGGGATGTTACATCCTTCCCCCCTTTTGGGAATTGCGTCCTCGCAATTTTATTCACTTATCAAAATAAGTGGGGGTATTTATCCCTCATAGAATTTTTAGATTCCCACGTTGCCTCTTCAACCATATGGTTTTCCACAAATTCTTTACCTGGTGAATTACCTTATTTCGCAACACTTTCTCTCTTCGGTCAAGATTCTGGACTGGTTATTCTTCATAAGATAGGTTCTCTTCCAACTGAACTACCTCTGGACTCAAAACATGAGATGGATCTGGCATATACTTCCTCAACATCGAAACATGAAAAACATTGTGTACCTGAGATAAACTTGGAGGTAAAGCCACTCGGTAAGCAATTGATCCAACTCTATCAAGAATTTCATATGGTCCAATGAACCTTGGACTCAGCTTTCCTTTCTTACCAAATCTCTTCACACTTTTCCATGGAGAAACCTTGATAAAAACATGATCACCTACCTCGAAAGATAGATCCTTCCTCCGATTATCCGCATAACTCTTATGCCTGCTTTGAGCTGTTCTCATGTGTTTCTGAATCAACTGAACTTTTTCTGCCATCTCTTCTACCAATTCTGGTCCCATCAGCTTCCTTTCACCCACTTCATCCCAAAATGATGGATTTCGACACCGCTTCCCTTATAATGCCTCAAATGGTTCCATCTGTATACTGGAATGAAAACTGTTATTATAAGAAAACTCAACCAAAGAAAGATGTTGGTCCCAACTTCCCTGATAATCCATCGAACAAGATCATAGAATTTCCTCCAAGGACTGAATTGTTCGTTCTGACTACCCATCTGATTGAGGATGAAAAGCTGTACTAAAATTTAATTCAGTACCCAACGACTTCTGAAGGCCTTTCCAAAAGTTAGAAGTAAACCTAGGATCACGATCGGACACAATGGAGAGAGGAACTCCATGTAACCTGACTATCTCATTAAGATACAAACGGGAAAGCTGATCTAGTGAAAAAGTATCTCGTATAGCAAGGAAATGAGAAGATTTAGTCATGCGATCAACAATAACCCAGATTGCGTTATTACCTCGAGATGTCCTTGGTAATCCCACAACAAATTCGATGGATATGTTTTCCCATTTCCACTCTGGCACTGGTAAAGGCTGAAGCATCCCTTTCGGTAACTGTCGCTCTGCTTTAACCTGCTGACAAGTCAGACACTTCAGAGTAAAATCAACAATATCCCTTTTCATTCCATCCTACCAGTAATACTTCCGCAGATCTATGTACGTCTTAGTACTGCGAGGATGAAATGAAAACGGGGAACTATGAGCCTCACATAACAACTCATTATTCTACTGTGAATCACAAGGCACACATAATCTCTTCCCAAAACTCAAAACACAATCATTATCAATGTTGAATTCCGGAAACTTACCCTTCTGAACCAGCTCTACCTTTTTCTGCAACTCACTATCTTCCCTCTATGCTTCCTTAATTCTGTCTGATAGGGATTATCTCACTGATACCTAAAACAAAACAGAAGAACTTCCTACACCAACAACTTCTATGATAAAGATCATAAAATCAAAAACCAAAGGATCTTGTTCCAAATGTAGCATGGTTAATGAAGCATTACTTTTTCAACTCAAAGCATCATCCACTTTATTTGATTTTCCCAGATGGTAGTGAATTGTACAATCATAATCCTTGATTAATTCCATCCATCTCCTCTGTCTCATGTTCAATTCTTTCTGAGTGAATATATACTATAAACTTTTGTGATCAGTATATATTTCACACTTTACTCCATACAAATGATGCCTCCAAATTTTTAAAGCAAAAACAACAGCAGCTAATTCCAAATCATGTGTAGGGTAATTTACCTCATGAGTTTTCAACTGACTTGAAGAAGAAGCAATTACCTGATCATTCTGCATAAGGACACAGCCATGTCCCTTCAACAAAGAATCACTGTATATAACAAACTCACCATTCTTAGACCGAAGTACCAAAACTGGAGCATTCACCAATCTTCTTTTCAACTCTTGAAAACAATCATCACATTCTTTTGTCTAGATAAACTTAACACCCTTCCGAGTAAGCTTAGTCATTGGACTAGATAACCGTGAAAAATTTTCAACAAACCCTCAGTAGTAACTTTCCAAACCAAGAAAACTATGGATCTCGGTTACATTTGTGGGTCTTGGCCATTCTTCAACAACTTTTTTTAGCAGGATCAACAGTTATGCCATATTTTGAAACAATGTGACCCAGGAAAGAAATTTGTTGTAACCAAAACTCACACTTTCTGAATTTTCCATATAGTTTATTTTCTTTTAAGGTTTCCAAGATAACCCTTAAATGACTTTCATGCTCCTCTTTACTTTTAGAAAACACCAGAATATCATCAATGAAAACAACCAAAAACTTATCCAAGAACTCATGGAAAATTCTATTCATAAGGTCCATGAATACAGCATGTGCATTGGTTAACCCAAAAGGCATAACTACAAATTCATAATGGCCATATCTAGTATGGAATGCAGTCTTCGGAACGTTTTCTTCTTTTACTTTTAACTGACGGTACCCCGACCTCAAGTCAATCTTTGAAATATACTGAGCTCCCTGGAGCTGATCAAACAAATCATCGATATGAGTCAAAGGATACTTGTTCTTAATAGTAATATTATTCAAGGCTCTATAATCAATGTAAAGTCTCATTGATCCATCTTTCTTTTTAACAAACAAGACAGGAGCACCCCATGGTGATGTGCTAGGTCGAATGAAACCTTTATCTAATAACTCCTACAATTTCTTCTTTAACTCTAAAAGTTCAACTTGAGCCATTCGATAAGGGGGTTTTGAAATTGGATTAGAATCAAGAACTAAGTCAGCAGTAAATTCAACTTCCCGATCATGAATAATACCAGGCAACTCATCAGGAAAAACATCAAGATACTCATTTACCACTGACACATCATTAATCTGAACGGTTCATTTATTTTCAACAATATGTGCAAGGTAACATTCATTTCCATATTTTACAAGTTTCTCAACTTCCTGATATGTTATCAAAATCAAGGGTTCATTCTTGTACACAAACTAAAAATCTTTCTGAAAAGAAACCATTTTAGCTATGCAGTCAATCTTAGCATGATAAACAGAAATCCAATCCATGCCAAAAATAACATCAAACTATACTAGAGGCAAAACAATAAGGTTTTCTGGTAGATTCTTTCCACACACAAGGATAGGAAGGTTTTTATAATTCCTTTCTGTCTCAATGTTCCCTCCGGGTGTTCTTACCATAAGTTCAGGATTCATATCTTGAGATGGAATTCCCAATTTACTAGAAAAATTCTCAGAAATGAAAGAGTGTGTAGAACCTGAATCAAACAACACATTGGCATAATCTGAACAAACAAACAATGTACCTGATACCAGTTCATTCGATGGCCCAACATCTGCTGAGGTTGTTGCAAAGGATTTCACCACCCCTTTCTGCTTGTAGTCTGGCTGCTTTCCCCCAGTTGAGTTCTTCGTTAGACACTCATTTGCATAATGACCCATTTCATTACACTTAAAACATCTTACCGCTGGCTTTTCATTGCCTGCTTGATCATCCTCCTTATAATTACGA
Source organism: Viscum album (assembly GCA_963277665.1). Taxonomy (NCBI): domain Eukaryota; kingdom Viridiplantae; phylum Streptophyta; class Magnoliopsida; order Santalales; family Viscaceae; genus Viscum; species Viscum album. Next base: position 1,347,992 of record CAUJRU010000060.1, read on the forward strand.
GCAATATGACCAGACTTACCACACCGAAAGAACTTACCAGACTTGGATAAACATTATCCAAGATGAATTTTACCACACTTGTCACAGGATGGATATTTTATTTTCTTACCTCCTTGCTTCTTTGATGAATTCTTCCCTTTTGCCTGCCAACTGGACCTCTTATTCTGTTTTTTGTCATAGAACACCTGATCATCGGAAAACTCCATTTCCACCTTCTCTGCACATCAAACAGGTTTTTCATAACTTTTGAACTCACGAGAAGCTAAATCCCTTCGATACTTTGGCTTTAACCATGAGTAAAAACTGTTTATTTTACTATCAAGATCTCATATGAAGTTTGGAGCATACCTTGACAATCGACTGAACTTTGCTTCATAAGCAGCCATTGAATCATCCTCCTGCCTCAAATCTAGGAACTGTATTTCCATCCTAAGATGAACCACCTTAGGAAAATATTCCTCAAGAAACATACCTTTGAATTCGTCCCAGTGAAGATCCTCAATCTAATCACTATCCCTGATATTTTTCACCATCGACCACCACTGATCAGCTTCACCTTCAAAACGGTAAATAGCAAGACTAACCTTTTGATGTTCTAAACACCCCATGACATCAAAAATCTTCTCCAGTTCTTTAATCCACCCTTCAGCTTGCACGGGGTCAGATGATCCTCTGAATGATGTGGGATGTTGCTTCATGAAATGTTCCACCACAGACATGTTCCTCTGCGGTTGATTTGGCTGATCTCGTGCATGGATACCACCACCATTTATAGCCTGAGTCAACTGTGCCATCACTGCAACAAACTGTTCAGTTCCGATTCAAACCATCTCAGGTTGTTGATTTGGAAGGTTGTCTTCCTCCTGATGTCAGTCCAACATAGCTGCTTTGTTTTCTCTGCGGAAAACCATTCTGAACACAGAAATATCTTAGGCGAAGCAACATAGTAATCTTTAAATGCTATATCATTTCAATCATACCATAAATTAACTTATAATTTTACACTTTTCTAACTCCTAAAGTTGTCTAAACCGACCTTTGATACCAACTATAAGGCCCCGACCTTAAACCTTACATAATATTGAATTAAATTAATAATTCATATTGAGGATTTTTTCAGGTTTAGAGTTTTAGAGAATTAGAAGATAACTATTACATCTCAAAAGATTACAAAGTAGACACTTCTACTAAGTTTCCATAGAATAAAAAAACTCTTAAAAAGAAACATGTCTAGTTCCATGTTTTATATAGCATGACATTCCCTTGATCCCATCCTTGACCCTATTCAACATTAAGTCCTGTGAAAAACATTTCAAAAAAACTTAGGGTGAGCATAAAAAGCTCAGTAAGGGATACACAAAGAATGAAAACAGTTAGTTTATCAAAACAACAAGTAAACTATGTATACTTTATCAAAGTAATACTTTTCACCTTTATGAAGTATTAAAAACTCTTCACTAAAATAAAAGATCATTACATACCCTTTTTTAACCAAAAGATTACCATAAAACCCATATAAAGATCACATAACATATAAAGGTAACTTGGGACATAAACATACTTAAATGGAATAACCATACGGGAGACTTCCACACATACTTAATGTAATAGCCATACGGCCAACTTCTATACCCAATGCATTGGAGGTTATAACGTAACCACCCGTCCTGGTATTCACGGCACCACCCATCATATGGTTTATCACGTAACCACCCGTCAAATGTCCAAGTACCATTATAAAATCATAAGACATAAAACAAACATAATGGAAAGAAAACATTTCCACACTTTGATCATAATATATCACTCAAATATATTGACATAACAAATCCATTATAAAAAACATTTTCAATACCAAAATACATAAAAGAGTATATGGTATTTATTTCATTTTAAAAACATCACGGCTTGTTGAGGAAGCCAAAGACCAAATAATACTCGCGGTTGCGGAAAAGGTTGTTGTCACCACGTATGTTAAAAGAAATATTCCTTTTTTCATTTTGTAAACCACTTCATAGAAAAAGATTCCTTTTGTATAAAAGTAAAGGTCAAAGGGTTTTATACACCATATAAAAGAAAGTTGTTTATAAAACGAAATATGCCTCAATGAAAGGAGATTGAGACGAAGTCCCTTACCTCGGGTGCGTCTTGACTCGATTGTTCTTTAACCTCCGGAATAATAAACTTAAGTTAATTTATAGTTTCTTAAGAACCTTTTTCAATTTCATTATTCCTTTTATATCACTTATTACCATGTCATGAACACTATGTAATTATTTAATTTATTAACGGTTGCTTTAACGATCATTGGTACTTGAGTCAAAAATATGCTCTTTATAATTACAATTTGTTCATGTATCCATTATATCCAGAGTTAAACTCATGATGTAGATATCATATATATCATATATATCCAGTATATAAATTCATTTATAATATTACATAATCATTTTGAGGTATGAAATGAAATGCACCGTTCATGGAGACGGTAAGCCATACATACGCATGAATGCTACTTTCATTTCTATGTCATATTAATGGAATTAAAACTAAATGAGAGGTATGTATATTTTAATTCCAGAATTATATTAATCATTTAGATGTAACATACATCATATATATCCAATATATATATGTACTTATAATAGTACATTACATTTGGGGATAAGAAATGAAATGCACCGTTCATGGGGACGGTAAGCCGTACGTACGCATGAACGCTACTTTCATTTCTATCTCATACTTTAATGGAAAGAAATAATAATAATATAGAGGTATATTATAATTCCAGTATAACATCATATATAATAACTTTAAATCCATCCTTTATACATCCCACATATGGCATTAACGAATCAAATCACTTTGAGGGGGCGGTAGTCCGCACTTCCTAAAATGAAATTATCGTGTTTACCCATAATGGAAGCCATAAAGGTATTCTCACAATGAAAAATAAAAAATCTTAAGGAAAACATAAACATATAATATATCATATATAAATATATTTTCATCTTAATGGCCACCTTTTAAGGTGTTAAAAGAATGTTGAACAATCATCGTTTCGAGAGGCAGAAATTCGCCATCCACAGAAACAGTATGTTAGTTAACCATTAGATGTAGATGTGTGTAAGTGTAGCTCGAAATATTATTATAACAACATCCTAGTATATTGAATATACTGTAGTTGTTACAAAAGAAATGAATAAAAAGAGTTTTGGGTGTTGGAGAAGCAAAATAAAACAAAAGAACACAAGTGAAGACATCACCTTAAAATCGGGTAACTCTCTTAGATTTGAGCTCAAAGGCTTCCTTGGGAAGACTTCTTCCCAAAGTGAGGCTTCAAGGAGTAAGAGAGGTATGTGGAGAGACAAAATGGTCAGGGGTTGGCCGAGCCAAATCCTTTGTAAGTGTGGGTAAGGTGGTAGAGGTGGGGGCCTTTTATAAGAGGAGAGGAGGGGCACTCTTGGAAAGTAAAGAAAAGTCACTTTATTTTAAAATGATATTCGTATTTAAGAGGTTCCGACATTGATTTAATTAGAGGATAAGGTGACAAGGGTTATAAATATACCCATCCAATAGGTTTTGGACATGTGTAGGTCATAGATTTTACATTATCTTTTCATTTTATTTAAATCCATTATTAATGAGGTAATCGCTGCATCATCATGATGTCATAAATAATTTAATATATTTAATTTCTAAAAATTATATAAAAAAATATCATGATGTAGGAAATATTTTTATCTTTCTAATTAATATTTATAGTGAAAAATCCGATTTGTATAACCCCATGTAAAAATTCATTTAGTAAAACAACTCATGTTTGTGACATTTTTATTTTAACATTAAATAAAAAGGTATTTGTGTCATTTTCCAACCAAATTGGCTCAATGAGGTCCCCAAGTTGACCCATGGATTTTCTTCGTTGGCCATGACACATCCAATAAGGGTAGGATATGTGTCATTCTCATCTCATATTATTAAAACATTATTTTTTCCTTAAACTACATTAATTAACTCTAATCACGATTAAAAACTTAATAAGTTACTATTCACCAAAAAAATATTTTAATCCCATTGAACCAAATTTTACTTCTTAATGAAAACCATGTATGTAGGATTTTTGAAATTCAAAACACAGAGGTGGTAAAATTTCATTTAAATGAAAAATCAGTATTTTAAGTACCACTTAGTGGTTTCACTATTCATCAAAAATTGAAGTTTTTTAGAAAAATACCAAAACTCCACCCTAAGATATATTTGATATTACAAATTAAAAAATGAAGTCCATTTTACAAAATCCACGAAATACATGTTGCATTAATTAATTTAATAATTAATTCCTGCTGTCAGAGCAAATAACGTGTTTTTATGAAACAATAAGTATCAAACGATTGACACTAGTTTAAGTCTGATTTCAAAGTGAAATTAATTTCAACAACCACTATTGGATTTAATGGTAAAATTATATTATAATTTCACTTTAAAAACAATTCAAAAGATAATCTAATCGTATAAATAAATTAGATTAAAAAGAGGTTTTGAATTAAAATACAACATTTTACACTATTCATTAAAAAAATGAACTTTATCGGAAAAATACCAATAATTTACACAAAGTAAATTTTGATGTCCCGATTCTAAAAAAGAGTTATATTTGGTCCAATAGAATGTGTAAGAGTGACCAAAACTATATTTAATGACGGTTCGCCATCAAAAGGTGATAAGTGAACCTTTAGTGAAAATTAGGGTATGAATGCCTAAAATTGAATTTTTTCCGTATTTTAAGCCTTTATCTTTTATTGGATAAATGTAAAAACATTAAAAAAACATATATAATCATATTTTAGTTATTTCTATCCATTCCCGCCAATACAACGACCACATGTTAACTACCATTTAAAATAATATTATTATATTACTAGTGTGCAACATAAGTTTTCAAAGAAACTCATCGTTGCGTATCGAGTACGTTATCGAACATAGCAACCCCTTTTAATTAAAATTTTAATTCGAAAATATTAATAAATATAAAAATTCTTTATTCTTTATTTACCCGGGGATGTTACATCCTTCCCCCCTATTGGGAATTGCATCCTCGCAATTTTATTCACTTATCAAAATAAGTGGGGGTATTTATCCCTCATAGAATTTTTAGATTCCCACGTTGCCTCTTCAACCATATGGTTTTCCACAAAACCTTTACCTGGTGAATTACCTTATTTCACAACACTTTCTCTCTTCGGTCAAGAATCTGGACTGGTTATTCTTTATAAGATAGGTTCTCTTCCAGCTGAACTACCTCTGGACTCAAAACATGAGATGGATCTGGCATATACTTACTCAACATCGAAACATGAAAAACATTGTGTACCTGAGATAAACTCGGAGGTAAAACCGCTCGGTAAGCAACTGATTCAACTCTCTCCAGAATTTCATATGGTCCAATGAACCTTGGACTCAGCTTTCCTTTCTTACCAAATCTCATAACACTTTTCCATGGAGAAACCTTGAGAAAAACATGATCACCTACCTCGAAAGATAGAACCTTCATCCTGTTATCCGCATAACTCCTATGCCTGATTTGAGGTGTTCTCATGTGTTTCTGAATTAAATGGACTTTTTCTGCCATCTCTTCTACCAATTCTGGTCCCATCAGCTTCCTTTCACCCACTTCATCCCAAAATGCTGGAGTTCGACACCGCTTCCCATATAATGCCTCAAATGGTTCCATCTGTATACTGAAATGAAAACTATTATTATAAGAAAACTCAACCAAAGAATGATGTTGGTCCCAACTTCCCTGATAATCCATCGAACAAGCTCGTAGCATTTCCTCCAAGGTCTGAATTGTTCGTTCTGACTTCCCATCTGATTGAGGATGAAAAGCTGTACTAAAATTTAATTCAGTACCCAACGACTTCTGAAGGCCTTTCCAAAAGTTAGAAGTAAACCTGGGATCGCGATCAGACACAATGGAGGGAGGAACTCCATGTAACCTGACTATCTTATTAAGATAGAAACAGGAAAGCTGATCTAGTGAAAAAGTATCTCTTATAGCAAGGAAATGAGCAGATTTAGTCAAGAGATCAACAATAACCCAGATTGCATTATTACCTCCATATGTCCTTGGTAATCCCACAACAAAGTTCATGGATATGTTTTCCCATTTCCAGTCTGGCACTAGTAAAGGCTGAAGCATCCCTTTCGGTAACTGCTGCTCTGCTTTAACCTGCTGACAAGTCAGACACTTCAGAGTAAAATAAAAAATATCCCTTTTAATTCCATCCTACCAGTAATACTCCCGCATATCTATGTATATCTTAGTACTGTGAGGATGAATTGAAAACGGGGAACTATGAGCCTCACATAACAACTCATTATTCAACTGTGAATCACAAGGCACACATAATCTCTTCCCAAACCTCAAAACACAATCATTATCAATGTTGAATTCAGGAAACTTACCCTTCTGAACCCGCTCTACCTTTTTCTACAACTCACTATCTTCCCTCTGTGCTTGCTTAATTCTGTCTGATATGGATGATCTCACTGATACCTAAAACAAAACAGAAGAACATCCCACACCAACAACTTCTATGCTAAATATCATCAAATCAAAAACCAAAGGATCTCGTTCCAAACGTAGAATGGTTAATGAAGCATTACTTTTTCGACTCAAAGCATCGACCACTTTATTTTCTTTTCCCAGATGGTAGTGAATTGTACAATCATAATCCTTGATTAATTCCATCCATCTCCTCTGTCTCATGTTCAACTCTTTCTGAGTGAATATATACTATAAACTTTTGTGATCAGTATATATTTCATGCTTTACTCCATACAAATGATGCCTCCAAATTTATAAATCAAAAACAAAAGCAGCTAATTCCAAATCATGTGTAGGGTAATTTACCTCATGAGTTTTCAACTGACGTGAAGCATAAGCAATTACCTGTCATTCTGCATAAGGACACAACCAAGTCCCTTCAACAAAGCATCACTGTATATAACAAAATCACCATTCCTGGAAGGAAGTGCCAAAACTGGAGCATTCACCAATCTTCTTTTCAACTCTTGAAAACAATCATCACATTCTTTTGTCCAGATAAACTTAACACCCTTTATAGTAAGCTTAGTCATTGGACTAGATAACCGTGAAAAATTGTCAACAAACCTTCGGTAGTAACCTGCCAAACCAAGAAAACTACGGATCTCTGTTACATTTGTGGGTCTTGGCCATTCTTCAACAACTTTATTTTAGCAGGATCAACAGTTATGCCATCTTTTCAAACAATGTGACCCAGGAAGGAAATTTTTTGTAACCAAAACTCGCACTTTCAGAATTTTCCATATAGTTTATTTTCTTTTAACGTTTCCAAGATAACCCTTAAATGACTTTCATGCTCCTCTTTACTTTTAGAAAACACCAAAATATCATCAATGAAAACAAACAAAAACTTATCCAAGAACTCATGGAAAATTCTATTCATAAGGTCCGTGAATACAGTAGGTGCATTGGTTAACCCAAAAGGCATAACTACAAATTCATAATGGCCATATCTAGTACAGAACACAGTCTTCGGAATGTCTTCTTCTTTTACTTTCAACTGATGGTACCCCGAACACAAGTCAATCTTAGAGAAATACTGAGCTCCCTGGAGCTGATCAAACAAATCATCGATATGAGGAAAAGGATACTTGTTCTTAATAGTAATATTATTCAAGGCTCTATAATCAATGTAAATTCTCATTGAGCCATCTTTCTTTTTAACAAACAAGATAGGAGCACCCCATGGTGATGTTCTAGGTTGAATGAAACCTTTATCTAATAACTCCTACAATTGCTTCTTTAACTCTAAAAGTTCAACTTGAGCCATTCGATAAGGGGGTTTTGAAATTGGCTTAGAATCCGGAACTAAGTCAACAGTAAATCCAACTTCCCGATCATGAATAATACCAGGAAACTCATCAGTAAAAACATCAAGATACTCATTTACCACTCACACATCATTAATATGAACAATTCCTTTATTTTCAACAATATGTGCAAGGTAACATTCATTTACATCTTTTACTAGTTTCTCAACTTCCTGATATGTTATCAAAATCAAGGGTTCATTCTTGTACACAAACTGAAAATCTTTCTGAAAAGAAACCATTTTAGCTCTGCAGTCAATCTTAGCATGATAAACAGAAATCCAATCCATGCCCAAAATAACATCAAACTCTACTAAAGGAAAAACAATAAGGTTTGCTGGTAGATTCTTTCCACACACAAGGATAGGAAGGTTCTTATAATTCCTTTTTGTCTCAATGTTCCCTCCGGGTGTTCTTACCATAAGTTCAGGATTCATATCATGAGATGGAATTTCCAATTTACTAGAAAACTTCTCAGAAATGAAAGAGTGTGTAGAACCTGAATCAAACAACACATTGGCATAATCTGAACAAACAAGCAGTGTACCTGATACCACTTCATTCGATGGCCCAATATCTGCTGAGGTTGTTGCAAAGGATTTCACCACCCCTTTTTGCTTGTAGTCTGGCTACTTTCCCCCAATTGAGTTCTTCGTTAGACACTCATTTGCATAATGACCCATTTCATTACACTTAAAACATCTTACCACTGGCTTTCCATTGCCTGCTTGATCATCCTCCTAACAATTACGAGCAATATGACCAGACTTAACACACCGAAAGCACTTACCAGACTTGGATAAACATTCTCAAAGATTCATTTTACCACACTTGTCACAGGATGGATATTTGATTTTCTTACCTCCTTGCTTATTTAATGAATTCTTCCCTTTTGCCTGCCAACTGGACCTCTTATTCTGTTTTTTGTCATAGAACACCTGATCATCAGCAAACTCCATTTCCACCTTCTCCGCACATCGAACAAGTTTTTCATAACTTTTAAACTCACGAGAATCTAAAGCCCTTCGATACTTTGGTTTTAACCCTGAGTAAAAACTGTTTATTTTACTATCAAGATCTCATATGATGTTTGGATCATAACTTGCCAATCGACTGAACTTTGCTTCATAAGAAGACACTAAATTATCCCCCTACCTCAACTCTAGGAACTGGTTTTCCATCCTAAGATGAACCACCTTAGGAAAATATTTCTCAAGAAACATACCTTTGAATTCGTCCTAGTGAAGATCCTCAATCTAATCACTATCCCTGATATTTTTCACCATCGAACACCACTGATCAGCTTCACCTTCAAAACGATAAACAACAAGACTACCCTTTTGATGTTCTGAACACCCCATGACATCAAAAATAATCTTCAGTGCTTTAATCCACCCTTCAGCTTGCACGGGGTCAGATGATCCTCTGAATGATGTGGGATGTTGCCTCATGAAATGTTCCACCACAGACATGTTCCTCTGCGGTTGATCTGGCTGATCTCGTGCATGGATACCACCACGATTTATAGCCTGAGTCAACTGTTCCATCACTACAACAAAATGTTTAGTTCCGATTCCAACCATCTCAGGTTGCTGATTTGGAAGGTTTTCTTCCTCCTGATGTCGTCCCAACATAGCTGCTTTGTTTCCTCTGCGGAAAACCATTATGAACACAGAAATATCTTAGGTGAAGCAACATAGTAATCTTTAAATTCTATATCATTTCAATCATACCATAAATTAACTTATAATTTTACACTTTTCTAACTCCTAAAGTTGTCTAAACCGACCTTTTATACCAACTATAAGGCCCCGACCTTAAACCTTACATAATATTGAATTAAATTAATAATTCACATTGAGGATTTTTTCAGGTTTAGAGTTTTAGAGAATTATAACATAACTATTACATCTCAAAAGATTACAAAGTAGACACTTCTAATAAGTTTCCATTGAATAAAAAAACTCTTAAAAAGAAACATGTATAGTTCCATGTTTTATATAGCGTGACATTCCCTTGATCCCATCCTTGAACCTATTCCACATTAAGTCCTGTGAAAAACATTTCAAAAAAACTCGGGGTGAGCATAAAAATCTCAGTAAGGGATACACAAAGAATGAAAACAGTTAGTTTATCAAAACAACAAGTAAACTATGTATACTTTATCAAAGTAATACTTTTCACCTTTATGAAGTATTAAAAACTCTTCAATAAAATAAAAGATCATTACATACCCTTTTGTAACCAAAAGATTACCATAAAACCCATATAAAGATCACATAACATATAAAGGTAACTTGGGACATAAACATACTTAAATGGAATAACCATACGGGTGACTTCCACACATACTTAATGGAATATCCATACGACCAACTTCCATACCCAATGCATTGGAGGTTATAACGTAACCACCCGTCCTGGTATTCACGACACCACCCATCATATGGTTTATCACGTAACCACCCGTCAAATGTCCAAGTACCATTATAAAATCATAAGACATAAAACAAACATAATGGAAAGAAAACATTTCCACACTTTGATCACAATATATCACTCAAATATATTGACATAACAAATCCATTATAAAAAACATTTTCAATACCAAAATATATAAAAGAGTATATGGTATTTATTTCATTTTAAAAACATCACGGCTTGTTGAGGAAGCCAAAGACCAAATAATACTCGCGGCGGCGGAAAAGGTCGTTGTCACCACGTATGTTAAAAGAAACATTCCATTTTGTCGTTTTGTAAAACACTTCGTAGAAAAAGATTCCTTTTGTATAAAAGTAAAGGTCAAAGGGTTTTATACACTATATTATAGAACGTTTTTTATAAAACGAAATATGCCTCAATGAAAGGAGATTGAGACGAAGTCCCTTACCTCGGGTGCATCTTGAATCGATCGTTCTTTAACCTCCTGAATAATAAACTTAAGTTAATTTCTACTTGATTAAGAACCTTTTTCAAGTTCATTATTCCTTTTATATCACTTATTACCATGTCATGAACACTATGTAATTATTTAATTTATTAACGGTCGTTTTAACGATCATTGGTACTTGAGTCAAAAATAGGCTCTTTATAATTACAATTTGTTCATGTATCCATTATATCCAGAGTTAAACTCATGATGTAGATATCATATATATCATATATATCCAATATATAAATTCATTTCTAATATTACATAATCATTTAGAGGTAAGAAATGAAATGCACCGTTCATGGAGACGGTAATCCATACGTATGCATGAACGCTACTTTCATTTCTATGTCATATTAATGGAATTAAAACTAAATGAGAGGTATGTATATTTTAATTCCAGAATTATATTAATCATTTATATGTAACATACATCATATATATACATTATATTTATGTACTTATAATAGTACATTACATTTGGGGATAAGAAATGAAATGCACCGTTCATGGAGACGGTAAGCCGTACGTACGCATGAACGCTACTTTCATTTCTATCTCATACTTTAATGGGAAGAAATAATAATAATATAGAGGTATATTATAATTCCAGTATAACATCATATATAATATCTTTAAATCCATCCTTTATACCTCCCACATATGGCATTAACGAATCAAATCACTTTGAGGGGGCGGTAGTCCGCACTTCCTAAAATGAAATTATCGTGTTTACCCTTAATGGAAGCCATAAAGGTATGCTCACAATGAAAAATACAGAATCTTAAGGAACACATAAACATATTATATATCATATATAAATATAGTTTCATCTTAATGGCCACCTTTGAAGGTGTTAAAAGAATGTTGAACAATCATCGTTTCGGGAGGCAGAAATTCGCCATCCACGGAAACAGTATGTTATTTAACCATTAGATGTATATGTGTGTAAGTGTAGCTCGAAATATTCTTATAACAAAATCCTAGTATATTGAATATACTGTATTTTTTACAAAAGAAATGAATAAAAAGAGTTTTGGGTGTTGGAGAAGCAAAATAAAACAAAAGAACACAAGTGAAGACATAACCTTAAAATCGGGTAACTCTCTTAGATTTGAGCTCAAAGGCTTCCTTGGGAAGACTTCTGCCCAAAGTGGGGCTTCAAGGAGTAATAGAGGTATGTGGAGAGACAAAATGGTCAGGGGTTGGCCGAGCCAAAGCCTTTGGAAGTGTGGGTAAGGTGGTAGAGGTGGGGGCCTTTTATAAGAGGAGAGGAGGGGCACTCTTGGAAAGTAAAGAAAAGTCACTTTATTTTAAAATGATATTCAGATTTAAGAGGTCCCACATTTATATAATTCGAGTATAAGGTGATAAGGGTTATAAATATACCCATCCAATAGGTTTTGGACATGTGTAGGTAATATATTTTACATTATCTTTTCATTTTATTTAAATCCATTATTAATGAGGTAATCGCTGCATCATCATGATGTCATAAATAATTTAATATATTTAATTTCTAAAAATTATATAAAAAAATATCATGATGTAAGAAATCTTTTTATCTTTCTAATGAATATTTATAGTGAAAAATATGATTTGTATAACCCCATGTAAAAATTGTTTTAGTAAAACAACTCATGTTTGTGACATTTTTATTTTAAGGGTAGGACATGTGTCAAGCTCATCCCATATTATTAAAACATTATTTTTACCTTAAACTACACTAATTACCTCTAATCGCGATTAAAAACTTAATAAGTTACTATTCACCAAAAAAATATTTTAATCCCATTGAACCACATTTTACTTCTTAATGAAAACCATGTACATCGGATTTTTGAAATTCAAAACACAGAGGTGGTAAAATTTCATTTAAACGAAAAATCAGTATTTTAAGTACCACTTAGTGGTTTCACTATTCATCAAAAATTGAAGTTTTTCAGAAAAATACCAAAACTCCACCCTAAGGTATATTTGATATTCCAAATTAAAAAATGAAGTCCATTTTACAAAATTCACAACATATAAGTTGCATTAATTAATTTAATAATTAATTCCTGCTGTCAGAGCAAATAACGTGTTTTTATGAAACAATAAGTATCAAAAGATTGACACTAGTTTAAGTCCGATTTCAAAGTGAAATTAATTCCAACGACCACTATTGGATTTAATAGTAAAAATATATTCTAATTTAACATTAAACCCAATTAAAAAGATAATCTAATCATATAAATAAATTAGATTAAAAACAGGTTTTGAATTAAAATACAACATTTTACACTATTCATTAAAAAAATGATCTTTATCGGAAAAATACCAAAAATTTACACAAAGTAAATTTTGATGTCCCGATTCTAAAAAAGAGTTATATTTGGTCCAATAGAATGTATAAGAGTGATCAAAACTATATTTAATGACGGTTCGCTATCAAAAGGTGATAAGTGAACCTTTAGTGAAAATTAGGGTATAAATGCCTAAAATTGAATTTTTTCCGTATTTTAAGCCTTTATCTTTTATTGGATAAATGTAAAAACATTTATAAAAACATATATAATCATATTTTAGTTATTTCTATCCATTCCCGCCCATACAACGACTACATGTTAACTACCATTTAAAATAATATTATTATATTACTTGTGTGCAACATAAGTTTTCAAAGAAACTCATCGTTGCGTATCGAGTACGTTATCAAACATAGCAACCCCTTTTAATTAAAATTTTATTTCGAAAATATTAATAAATATGAAAATTATTTATTCTTTATTTACCCGAGGATGTTACATCCTTCCCCCCTTTTGGGAATTGCGTCCTCGCAATTTTATTCACTTATCAAAATAAGTGGGGGTATTTATCCCTCATAGAATTTTTAGATTCCCACGTTGCCTCTTCAACCATATGGTTTTCCACAAAACCTTTACCTGGTAAATTACCTTATTTTGCAACACTTTCTCTCTTCGGTCAAGAATAGGACTGGTTATTCTTCATAAGATAGGTTCTCTTCTAGCTGAACTACCTCTGGACTCAAAACATGAGGTGGATCTGGCATATACTTCCTCAACATAGAAACATGAAAAAAATTGTGTACTTGAGATAAACTCGGAGGTAAAGCCACTCAGTAAACAACTGATCCAACTCTCTCCAGAATTTCATATGGTCTAATGAACCTTGGACTCAACTTTCATTTCTTACCAAATCTCATCACACTTTTCCATGGAGAAACCTTGAAAAAACATGATCACCTACCTCGAATGATAGATCCTTCCTCCGGTTATCCACATAACTCTTATGCCTGCTTTGAGCTGTTCTCATGTGTTTCTGAATCAACTGAACTTTTTCTGCCATCTCTTATACCAATTCTGGTCCCATCATCTTCCTTTCACCCACTTCATCCCAAAATGCTGGAGTTCGACACCGCTTCCCATATAATGCCTCAAATGGTTCCATCTGTATACTGGAATGAAAACTGTTATTATAAGAAAACTCAACCAAAGAAAGATGTTGGTCCCAACTTCCCTGATAATCCATCGAACAAGCTCGTAGCATTTCCTCCAAGGTCTGAATTGTTTGTTTTGACTGCCCATCTGATTGAGGATGAAAAGCTGTACTAAAATTTAATTCAGTACCCAACGACTTTTGAAGGCCTTTCTAAAAGTTAGAAGTAAACCTGGGATCATGATCGGACACAATGGAGAGAGGAACTCCATGTAACCTGACTATCTCATTAAGATACAAACGGGAAAGATGATCTAGTGAAAAAGTATCTCGTATAGCAAGGAAATGAGCAGATTTAGTCAAGCGATCAACAATAACCCAGATTTCATTATTACCTTGAGATGTCCTCAGTAATCCCACAACAAAGTCCATGGATATGTTTTCCCATTTCCACTCTGGCACTGGTAAAGGCTGAATCATCCCTTTCGGTAACTTCTGCTCTGCTTTAACCTGCTGACAAGTTAGACACTTCAGAGTAAAATCAACAATATCCCTTTTCATTCCATCCTACCAGTATAACTCCCGCAGATCTATGTACATCTTAGTACTGCGAGGATGAACTGAAAACGGGGAACTATGAGCCTCACATAACAACTCATTATTCAACTGTGAATCACAAGGCACACATAATCTCTTCCCAAACCTCAAAACACAATCATTATCAATGTTGAATTCAGGAAACTTACCCTTCTGAACCAGCTCTACCTTTTTCTGCAACTCACTATCTTCCCTCTGTGCTTGCTTAATTCTGTCTGATAGGGATGATCTCACTGATACCTAAAACAAAACAGAAGAACTTCCTGCACCAACAACTTCTATGCTAAAGATCATCAAATCAAAAACCAAAGGATCTCGTTCCAAACGTAGCATGGTTAATGAAGCATTACTTTTTCGACTCAAAGCATCGACCACTTTATTTCCTTTTCCCAGATGGTAGTGAATTGTACAATCATAATCCTTTATTAATTCCATCCATCTCCTCTGTCTCATTTTCAATTCTTTTTTAGTGAATATATACTATAAAATTTTGTGATCAGTATATATTTTACACTTTACTCCATACAAATGATGCCTCCAAATTTTTAAAGCAAAAACAACAGCAGCTAATTCCAAATCATGTGTAGGGTAATTTGCCTCATGAGTTTTCAACTGACGTGAAGCAGAAGAAATTACCTATTCATTCGGCATAAGGACACAACCAAGTCCCTTCAACAAAGCATCACTATATATAACAAACTCATAATTCCTGGAAGGAAGTGCCAAAACTGGAGCATTCACCAATCTTCTTTTCAACTCTTGAAAAAAATAATCACATTGTTTTGTCCAGATATACTTAACACCCTTCCGAGTAAGCTTAGTCATTGGACTAGATAACCATGAAAAATTTTCAACAAACCTTCGGTAGTAACCTGCCAAACCAAGAAAACTACGGATCTCGGTTACATTTGTGGGTCTTGGCCATTCTTCAACAACTTTTTTTTAGCAGGATCAACAGTTATGCTATCTTTTGAAACAATGTGACCCAGGAAAGAAATTTTTTGTAACCAAAACTCACACTTTCTGAATTTTCCATATAGTTTATTTTCTTTTAAGGTTTCCAATATAACCCTTAAATGACTTTCATTCTCCTCTTTACTTTTAGAAAACACCAAAATATCATCAATGAAAACAACCAAATACTTATCCAAGAACTCATGGAAAATTCTATTCATAAGGTCCATGAATACAACAGGTCCATTGGTTAACCCAAAAGGCATAACTACAAATTCATAATGGCCATATATAGTACGGAACACAGTTTTCAGAACGTTTGCTTCTTTTACATTCAACTGATGGTACCCCGACCTCAATTCAATCTTCGAAAAATACTGAGCTCCCTGGAGCTGATCAAACAAATCATCGATATGAGGCAAAGGATAATTTTTCTTAATAGTAATATTATTCAAGGCTCTATAATCAATGTAAAGTCTCATTGAGCCATCTTTCTTTTTAACAAACAAGACAGGAGCACCCCATGGTGATGTGCTAGGTCGAATGAAACCATTATCTAATAACTCCTACAATTGATTCTTTAACTCTAAAAGTTCAACTTGATCCATTCGATAAGGGGGTTTTGAAATTGGCTTAGAATCAGGAACTAATTCAATAGTAAATTCAACTTCCCGATCATGAATAATACCAGGAAACTCATCAGGAAAAACATCAAGATGCTCATTTACCACTGACACATCATTAATCTGAACAGTTCCTTTATTTTCAACAATATGTTCAAGGTAACATTCATTTCCATCTATTACTAGTTTGTAAACTTCCTGATATGTTATCAAAATCAAGGGTTCATTTTTGTACACAAACTGAAAATCTTTCTAAAAAGAAACCATTTTAGCTCTGTAGTCAATCTTAGCATGATAAACAGAAATCCAATCTATGCCCAAAATAACATCAAACTCTACTAGAGGCAAAACAATAAGGTTTGATGTTATATTCTTTCCACACACAAGGATAGGAAGGTTCTTATAATTCCTTTTTGTCTCAATGTTCCCTCCGGGTGTTCTTGCCATAAGTTCAGGATTCATATATTGAGATGGAATTTCCAATTTACTAGAAAACTTCTCAGAAATGAAAGAGTGTGTAGAACCTGAATCAAACAACACATTGGCATAATGTGAACAAACAAACAGTGTACCTGATACCACTTCATTCGATGGCCCAAAATCTGCTGAGGTTGTGTCAAAGGATTTCACCACCCCTTTCTGCTTGTAGTCTGGATGCTTTCCCCCAGTTAAGTTCTTCGGTAGACACTCATTTGCATAATGACCCATTTCATTACACATAAAACATCTTACCGCTGGCTTTTCATTGCCTGCTTGATCATCCTCCTTATTATTACGAGCAATATGACCAGACTTACCACACCGAAAGCACTTACCAGACATGGATAAACATTCTCCAAGATGCATTTTACCACACTTGTCATAGGATGGATATTTTATATTCTTACCTCCTTGCTTCTATGATGAATTCTTCTCTTTTTCCTACCAACTGGACCTCTTATTCTGTTTTTTTTTCATAGAACACCTGATCATCGGCAAACTCCATTTCCACCTTCTCCGCACATCGAACAGGTTTTTCATAACTTTTGAACTCACGAAGAACTAAAGCCCTTCGATACATTGGCTTTAACCCTGAGTAAAAACTGTTTATTTTACTATCAAGATCTCATATGAAGTTTGGAGCATACCTTGCCAATCGACTGAACTTTGCTTCATAAGCAGCCACAGAATCATCCTCCTGCCTCAACTCTAGGAACTGTTTTTTCATCCTAAGATGAACCACCTTAGGAAAATATTTCTCAAGAAACATACCTTTGAATTCGTCCCAGTGAAGATCCTCAATCTAATCACTATCCCTGATATTTTTCACCATAGACCACCACTGTTCAACTTCACCTTCAAAACGGTAAACAACAAGACTAACCTTTTAATGTTCTGAACACCCCATGACATCAAAAATCTTCTCCAATGCTTTAATCCACCCTTCAGCTTGCACAGGGTTAGATGATCCTCTGAATGATGTGGGATGTTGCCTCATGAAATGTTCCACCACAGACATGTTCCTCTGCGGTTGATCTGGCTGATCTCGTGCATGGATACCACCACCATTTATAGCCTGAGTCAACTGTGCCATCACTGCAACAAACTGTTCAGTTCCGATTCTAACCATCTCAGGTTGCTGATTTGGAAGGTTGTCTTCCTCCTGATGTCGTCCCAACATAGCTGATTTGTTTCCTCTGCGGAAAACCATTCTGAACAGAGAAATATCTTAGGCGAAGCAACATAGTAATATTTAAATTCTATATCATTTCAATCATACCATAAATTAACTTATAATTTTACACTTTTATAACTCCTAAAGTTGTCTAAACTGACCTTTGATACCAACTATAAGGCCCTGACCTTAAACCTTACATAATATTGAATTAAATTAATAATTCACATTGAGGATTTTTTCAGGTTTAGAGTTTTAGAGAATTAGAACATAACTGTTACATCTCAAAAGATTATAAAGTAGACACTTCTACTAAGTTTCCATAGAATAAAAAAACTCTTAAAAATAAAAATTTCTAGTTCCATGTTTTATATAGCATGACATTCCCTTGATCCCATCCTTGACCCTATTCCACATTAAGTCCTGTGAAAAACATTTCAAAAAAACTTGGGGTGAGCATAAAAAGCTCAGTAAGGGATACACAAAGAATGAAAACAGTTAGTTTATCAAAACAACAAGTAAACTATGTATACTTTATCAAAGTAATAATTTTAACCTTTATGAAGTATTAATAACTCTTCACTAAAATAAAAGATCATTACATACCCTTTTGTAACCAAAACATTACCATAAAACCCATATAAATATCACATAACATATAAAGGTAACTTGGGACATAAACATACTTAAATGGAATAACCATACGGGTGACTTTCGCACATACATAATGGAATATCCATATGGCCAACATCCATACCCAATTCATTGGAGGTTATAACGTAACCACCCGTCCTGGTATTCACAGCACCACCCATTATATGGTTTATCACGTAACCACCCGTCAAATGTCCAAGTACCATTATAAAATCATAAGACATATAACAAACATAATGGAAAGAAAACATTTCCACACTTTGATCACAATATATCACTCAAATATATTGACATAACAAATCCATTATAAAAAACATTTTCAATACCAAAATACATAAAAGAGTATATGGTATTTATTTCATTTTAAAAACATCACGGCTTGTTGAGGAAGCCAAAGACCAAATAATACTCGCGGCGGCGGAAAAGGTCGTTGTCACCACGTATGTTAAAAGAAACATTCCTTTTTGTCGTTTTGTAAAGCACTTCGTAGAAAAAGATTCCTTTTGTATAAAAGTAAAGGTCAAAGGGTTTTATACACCATATAAAAGAAAGTTGTTTATAAAACGAAATATGCCTCAATGAAAAGAGACTGAGACGAAGTCCCTTACCTCGGGTCCGTCTTGACTCGATCGTTCTTTAACCTCCTGAATAATAAACTTAAGTTAATTTCTAATTGATTAAGAACCTTTTTCAAGTTCATTATTCCTTTTATATCACTTATTACCATGTCATGAACACTATGTAATTATTTAATTTATTAACGGTCGTTTTAACGATCATTGGTACTTGAGTCAAAAATATGCTCTTTGTAATTAAAATTCGTTCATGTATCCATTATATCCAGAGTTAAACTCATGATGTAGATATCATATATATCATATATATACAATATATAAATTCATTTATAATATTACATAATCATTTAGAGGTAAGAAATGAAATTCACTGTTCATGGAGAAGGTAAGCCATACATACGCATGAACGCTACTTTCATTTCTATGTCATATTAATGGAATTAAAAATAAATGAGAGGTATGTATATTTTAATTCCAGAATTATATTAATAATTTAGATGTAACATACATCATATATATCCATTATATATATGTACTTATAATAGTACATTAAATTTGGGGATAAGAAATGAAATGCACCGTTCATGGAGACGGTAAGCCGTACGTACACATGAACGCTACTTTCATTTATATCTCATACTTTAATGGGAAGAAATAATAATGATATAGAGGTATATTATAATTCCAGTATAACATCATATATAATAACTTTAAATCCATCCTTTATACGTCCAACATATGGCATTAACGAATCAAATCACTTTGAGGGGGCGGTAGTCCGCACTTCCTAAAATGAAATTATCGTGTTTACCCATAATGTAAGCCATAAAGGTATGCTCACAATGAAAAATACAGAATCTTAAGGAAAACATAAACATATTATATATCATATATAAATATAGTTTCATCTTAATGGCCACCTTTGAAGGTGTTAAAAGAATGTTGAACAATCATCGTTTCGGGAGGCAGAAATTCACCATCCACGGAAACAATATGTTATTTAACCATTAGATGTAGATGTGTGTAAGTGTAGCTCGAAATATTCTTATAACAACATCCTAGTATATTTAATATACTGTAGTTGTTACAAAATAAATGAATAAAAAGAGTTTTGGGTGTTGGATAAGCAAAATAAAACAAAAGAACACAAGTGAAGACATCACCTTAAAATCGGGTAACTCTCTTAGATTTGAGCTCAAAGGCTTCCTTGGGAAGACTTCTTCCCAGAGTGAGGCTTCAAGGAGTAAGAGATGTATATGGAGAGACAAAATGGTCAGGGTTTGGCCGAGCCAAAGCCTTTTGAAGTGTGGGTAAGGTGGTAGAGGTGGGGGCCTTTTATAAGTGGAGAGGAGGGGCACTCTTGGAAAGTAAAGAAAAGTCACTTTATTTTAAAATGATATTCGGATTTAAGAGGTCCCACATTGATATAATTCGAGGATAAGGTGATAAGGGTTATAAATATACCCATCCAATAGGTTTTGTACATGTGTAGGTCATAGATGTTACATTATCTTTTCATTTTATTTAAATCCATTATTAATGAGGTAATCGCTGCATCATCATGATGTCATAAATAATTTAATATATTTAATTTCTAAAAATTATATAAAAAACTATCATGATGTAGGAAATATTTTTATCTTTCTAATGAATATTTATAGTGAAAAATCCGATTTGTATAACCCCATGTAAAAATTGTTTTAGTAAAACAACTCATGTTTGTGACATTTTTATTTTAACATTAAATAAAATGGTATTTATTTCATTTTCCAACCAAAGTGGCTCAATGGGGTCCCCAAGTTGACCCATGGATTGTCTTCGTTGGACATGACACATCCAATAAGGGTAGGACATGTGTCAAGCTCATCTCATATTATTAAAACATTATTTTTACCTTAAACTACACTAATTACCTCTAATCGCGATTAAAAACTTAATGAGTTACTATTCACCAAAAAAATATTTTAATCCCATTGAACCACATTTTACTTCTTAATGAAAACCATGTATTTCGGATTTTTGAAATTCAAAACACAGAGGTGGTAGAATTTCATTTAAACGAAAAATCAGTATTTTAAGTACCACTTAGTGGTTTCACTATTCATCAAAAATTGATGTTTTTCAGAAAAATACCAAAACTCCACCCTAAGATATATTTGATATTACAAATTAAAAAATGAAGTCCATTTTAAAAAATTCACAACATATAAGTTGCATTAATTAATTTAATAATTAATTTCTGCTGTCAGAGCAAATAGCGTGTTTTTATGAAACAATAAGTATCAAAAGATTGACACTAGTTTAAGTCCGATTTCAAAGTGAAATTAATTCCAACGACCACTATTGGATTTAATGGTAAAAATATATTCTAATTTCACTTTAAAACCAATTCAAAAGATAATATAATCACATAAATAAATTAGATTAAAAAGAGGTTTTGAATTAAAATACAACATTTTACACTATTCATTAAAAAAATGAACTTTATCGGAAAAATACCAAAAATTTACACAAGGTAAATTTTGATGTCCCGATTATAAAAAAGAGTTATATTTGGTCCAATAGAATTTATAAGAGTGATCAAAACTATATTTAATGACGGTTCTCCATCAAAAGGTGATAAGCGAACCTTTAGTGAAAATTAGGGTATAAATGCCTAAAATTTAATTTTTTCCATATTTTAAGCCTTTATATTTTATTGGATAAATGTAAAAACATTTTAAAAAACATATATAATCATATTTTAGTTATTTATATCCATTCCTGCCAATACAACGACTACATGTTAACTACCATTTAAAATAATATTATTATATTACTAGTGTGCAACGTAAGTTTTCAAAGAAACTCATTGTTGCATATCGAGTATGCTATCGAACATAGAAAACCCTTTTAAATAAAATTTTAATTCGCAAATATTAATAAATATGAAAATTCTTTATTCTTTATTTACCCGGGGATGTTACACAAGCAGTGCAGGAGGACAGTGGTGAATGGAAGCTTGTGGCTTTGTTCTCTGAGATGCATTTGGAGGTACACGACAGTCAGGGGCAGACTTATCTTTCATCTTTAGATGTGACTTCTATCCTCCTGGATAGAGTGAGGATGAGATTTCTATCTGATTCAGAAGGCCTAGTTCTACGGGAGTCGGTGACCAGTGAGGACCCTTCTCCTGGTTGGATGATAGGCGATGATGAAGTATTGTGTTTCCATGGACGAGTGTGGGTTCTAGGGTTTATGCGCGAGGAGATGATGTGGGAGTTTCATACTTCAGCTTGGGAAGTTCATCCTGGAGTAACCAACATGTACCGTGACCTGAGACGTTAGTACTGGTGGCCGAAAATGAAGAGGGATGTAGCAGTTTTTGTTACGAGGTGTTCCACCTGTCAGCAGGTGAAGGCGGAGCATCAGAGGCGAGCTGGACTGTTACAGAAGTTATCTATTCCAGAGTGGAAATGGGATGATATCACGATGGGCTTCGTGACAGGGTTGCCGAGGTCACCTCAAGGCAATGATGCTGTGTGGCCTATTGTAGACAGACTCACAAAGGTAGCTAACATTTTGCTGATGTAGGAGACCTTCAGAGTTAACGATCTTGAGAAGTTTTATATTAGAGAGGTTGTACGTCTTTATGGGCCCCCTTCCATCGTTTCAGATAGGGATGCCCATTTTATGTATCGTTTCTAGCAGAGTTTTCAGAGGGAACTGGGTATACAGCTGCTTCTGAGCATAGCTTACCACCCTCAGACCGATTGTTAGTCATAGCGTACGATACAGGTGCTTGAGGACATGCTACATGAATGCATCCTAGACTTTGGGGGCTCTTGGGAGAAGCATATACCCCTAGTCGAGTTTGCCTATAATAATAGCATTCAGGAAATTAATGAGATGACACCATACAAGGCATTATATGATAGGCCATGATGATCACCCTTGTACTGGTTAGAGGCAGGTGAGGCAGCTTTACTGGGCCCATGTCTCGTGTAGGAGACTTCTGAGTAGGTCCAGTTGATTTAGAAGCGGATGGCTACCAAATAGTCTCGTCATATATATTATGTCGATTGCTGCAGATGACCCTTGGAGTTCGTGGTTAGGGATCAGGATTTCTTGCGTGTTTCACCGAGGTTGGGACCCAGGTGGATAAGGAGACACGGTAAACATTCACCAAGGTATGGGGGGCATTTGAGATTCTGGAGAGAGTCGGGTCGGTTGCCTATTGGTTAAAGTGACCACAGAGGTACTGAGACATGCACGACATCTTCCATGTATCTTAGTTGTGTCACAATCATTCAGACCCATCTCATGTTTTTCAGCCCGAGGAGGATGATCTTGAGGTAGATGCGTCCTTTGTGGAGCATCTGATTCGTATCGTTGATAGGAGCACGAAGGTTCTCCGAGGCCGGTCAGTTCCTATCGTACGGTTGCTATGGCAGCATGGCCAAGTGCAGGACGAAACTTGGGAGCGGGAGGCCGACATACGTGCTCAGTGTCCAGAGCTGTTTACGACTATATCTTCACCACCCTTGGAAAGGAAATTCGGGGAAGAATTGATTTAAGGGGGGATGTTTGTAAGAACCCAGTTCTTATTTTAGAGGTACGAGTTTCTTCATTTCTCATTTACTTATGTTTTTTTGAGAAAATAAGGAAAATTGGGAACAATCTTAAATTTTGGGACTACATGCCGTGTAGTTTTCCACACGTCGTGTAGTTTTGGCCGTGTGGGATTAGTACACAGGGCATGTAGCCATGCTAATGACTAAGGGTGTAAAAACTGCGTACAAACCATGTAGTGTTCCTTTGCATACCATGTAGTTAGTCAGCAGACGAAACAATAAGGCAGTGGGAGCAGCCGCCAGCTGGGTGATAGTACACGCTGTGTAGTCGGGAATACACGCCATGTACTCATGTCGACTGATGAACAGTTTGGCAGTGCCGCCAGAGGAATAGTTTAATGAAAAAAGTTCATGTCGTGTACTTGGAAGTACACACCGTGTAGTTTGTTTTTTTCTCTTAAAACGGGCAGTAGCCTCCTCATTTTGCAGCAGAAGAATTTGGGTTTGGTTTGGAGCAAGAGAGGAGGCCGGAGCTTTGGAGATCGTCCAAGCGCACATCGGGAATCAGATTCTTCTGCCGACGATCTTGTTGGAACCGGGCAGGTAAGCCCTACACTCCCCTTAAGTCGTTCTTACCAATTCTTTTCCAAGGGAATGTTATTTAAGTTTGAACTAGTTTTCTTCTAACTCAGATCTACGACGTTCTTGGAAGTTTTAGAAGGCGTTGTTTGGGTATATCGATCATGGGTGGTTGAGGTAGGTGGATTGGTGTTTAATTGTCCAACTGATGTGAATTTTGTGTAGTGTTGAGATACGCTCCCATGAATGGGGTGTTGTATGGCTAAGGCCTTGTTGAATTAAATATCTAGAATTGTATAGGTAATTTAAATGTGAAAATAAACTGTTGTTTGGGATCACTGCTTGGATCCAGGATCACCCCGGGGGTGTGTTCCTCTGTTTAGACGTTTGGACAGGATACCTGAGTGTATGCCTTTATAATAATTATAGAATTGTCTTGAGAGGAATTGCATGTTTATTGCTTGTTTACATGTTGGGAATGACCCTGTTACTTGTTTAGCCTGAGGGTAGTGTTGTGATTAGCCTATGGGAAATGTACTACTTAGCCTGTGGGAAACTTCTTTCGTGCCGGTGGGCAGTTGATTCTATGCCTATGGGCAACACCTCGTATACCTGTGGCCAATATTCGATATGCCTGTGGGTAGATTTCTGTGTTTGGATTCTCTTTACCAGAGGGTAAGGGGTTACGCATCTGACGACACTGGCTTCTTTTCATAGAATATTCACTGTGGTGTTATCTTTAATTTATTGTTTAAAAGACTAATAAAGTGTAAATATAACTGGTAAAGCTAGTTACTTTTGAGTACTTCTTAGTTTATTGCATTTTACTACAGCACACTGTTGTTGCATCTTTTCACACAGTTGGGCATGGGCCTTTGGTGGGTGCCTACTGTGATTTATTTGTCACACCCTGTTTGGGTCATGTCTTCGGCCCAAACAGATTACATTTCTACAGGTGTGGATAAGGGAAAGGGTCTTTATACAGGTACATGATTTGTTGTTGGGAAGTAGGGGATCATGGGATCAAGATTGGCTCGCGATGCCGCTGGCTGTTCTGTTTTTCTTTTCTATACTTGTACTTCTATTTTATTTTATTGATGTGTAACATGTTTTGGTTCATTTATAGAATAGTGTCTTGTTGCATTTTCATATATATATGACTGCTGGTTTCCTTGTTATAGGCAGTTATCCATTTTGGTTATATATATTGATTACCACTTTTTCTTTTTGTATGTTTTTTTTCTATTTCGCTGCACTACACATTGAAAAATTAGGGCATAGTTTCCCCACTATCAGACCTGGGCCTTCGCTGCTAGTCGGCAGCCACTGGCGTTTGGGGAAATGAGCTAGAGGTCACATGGCGAACCGGGTTTGGGGAACCCATTGAGTGGCACCTAGAACCGGGATTTTACAATCAAGATTGTTCCATGAGCTGCACTGGTATCCAATCCTACATTCATGATGGGTACTACTGAGGTATAAGAGCTAAAGTGGTAACTAGATGATTTAGAGGAAAATAGTTTTATCTAACCTAGTACATCTCCATGGGGTTCACCAGAAATCTTTATGAAAAAGAAGGATTGTAACCTTAATATATGCATGGATTAATAAAAATTTAACCATCTGGTGTTTAAGAACTGTTATCCTTTACCGTAGGTAAATGATATCTTGAAACATCTTTTAGTATCTCAATTTTTCTGAAAGATTGATTTCAGATCCCATTATCATAAAGTGCATGTTATACCATCCAACATACCTCACACAAGCACATGTAGATAGTATGGTCTATATTAGTATTTGGTTGTGCAATTCTTTCCCACGAACACTCCAATAGTCTTCATGGAACAGATGAACTGAGTTTTTCACCCTTATCTACATTCATGTGTATTGGTTTTCATGGATGATATCTTTGTTAATTATCACACATGAAAAAAATTCCAAAAAAACATGATATCATATTGAATACACTAATAAAGAAACATTTATATGCTAATATCATAAAGTGATACTTCTAAATGGATCATATTCACTTCCTCTGTGACTTTATCAAAGAGACAGGTCTATTAGTTGACCTAAAGATGGTGAAAGCTATAGTTTTTTTTTGAGAATACTAATAATTTATTTTTGGTAGGTCATTTCATGGTTATGGATGGATATTTAATGCATTTAATATAGTACATGTGATACCCAGTTGTATATATAATGGGATTAACTAAAAAGGGGTGAGTTTTTATGGTAAGATGCATGCAATTCATCCTTTCATGAGATGAATGGTAGATTAACATAAGAATATGTACTGATTTTTTCCAATCTAGGGAGGAGTTACACTGTTTAATAATATGCATTACGTATTAGGATATGATAAATTTTTATTCATAGAGATAGAGTCCTAGAATACGGGTCTTGGCAATTAAAGACACACAATAGAAATTACTCAACACACTATCCTGAGTAAGCCTTAATTGTTCATGCATTGGATTGTTGGAGGTATTATATCCTTGGAGAATGTTTTTTGGTGTACACATACCATAAAAGCCTCAAGTAAAAATTTACATTACATGATCTAAAATCTAATGCAGTGAAGGTGGGTTGAAAGGATATTGCCTTTTGACATTCAGTTTGCCTATATGCCTGGTATATGAAATATAGTGGTCGATGAAATGAGTAGGAGGACTCAAACACATGCAGTTCCAATGTCCAGTAGTAAGTGTGACCATATGGATTTGTTCTTAGAGTTGCACTTATAGGTGAAATACATTCAATGGAATAATTTTTGTATAATCCATATATAAGGCCCCAGCCTTAAACCTTACTTAATATTGAATTAAATGAATAATTCACATTGAGGATATTTTAAGGTTTAGAGTTTTAGAGAATTAGATCATAAAACTTGCATTACATTCCACATATAAACAAAGTGGTTACATAAAGATAGTATTCTTCTTTCCCATCAATGGAAACATATTTAAAATAAAACATGGATTATTTCATGACACTTCCTTGACACTATCACCACATCTTGTACCTTTCCCTTGACCTGTGAAAACATTTCAAAAACTTGGGATGAGCATAAAAAGCCCAATAAGGGTTATAAAAATATGGAAAGGAAACATGAGTTCGTATATACATAAGAATGAAATCATACTTTACCCATAAAAAATAGGCACTTTAACATACCTCATCAAACCATGAATAAATCATAGAAAACATAAGACATAAAGGTAACTTGAGGCATTCATAACATTCTTACGTAGGGAGTAACCCTCTTGGTTACGTTTGGAATACCCATCATAGTATATTCCCTAAATATCTTCAAAGAAACCTTAACGTTTCACTCCTTTGCATTACCCAATGCATTGGAGAGCTATATCGGGCTCACCCGCCCTTAGTTTATCACGGAACCACCCGTTTTCATAACAATGCCCAAGAACCATAACATAAATGTATCACATAAAACATGCATAAAGGAAATATAACATTTCCACATTTCAATCACAATATAACATTTTAGGATATTGAAATAATGAATCCATAAAAAAAACCATTTTCAAAACCATTTAAAACATTTAATAAAGAGATTTTTTAATCAAAGTGTCCCATACCACCTTGAATATTTTAACATTTTAAACCATTAATATCCATATAAATAAATCCTTAAAACCATTTTGAAAACATGGATATTAATAAGAACAAATCATTAAAACATTTAAAGCGATATTTTGGTTAAAGGCTTTTTACCAAAATTAGAGACACTTGAATACAACAATTGAGGAATAACATTTAATCAGAACTTTATAATATCATGAGAATAAATGGATTCATGATATAATATTCCAAAGGACAGTATATACACCATATAAGTGTGAATTGGTGCATATCAACAATGAAGTCTCAATAGAGATGTAAAATGTGATGAAATCCCTTATAAAGAAGGTATCCTTAAACTAAGGATAAATCAATCTCAAAATTATGTGTGACAAATATAAATACACCCAATATAATTGGATATTAAGTGTAAAACAATAAAAGTTCATTCACACATATTCAAAGGATGGAATATTCAATAACAACAAGTTGAACCCAAAGAAATTGAAATTGGGTTAAAAAGTTCCCTTGGTAAAATTCGACAGCCTAACGGTGTCACATAAAAAATTCAGAAAATGAGTTGATGAGAGATAAAAAGGGAATCTCATAACTTGGACATAAAATTTACATCAATCAGGATATATAAGAACATATCCCAACATAATAGTATGTGAATTAAAATACATAACAAACGAAGTCTTTTAAAAAGAGGAGGGTGAAAGGTTCCCTTACCGACTTGGGTATCTTTCAAAACATACACCCCATGAAAGAAGGAAAATAAATCATTGATGTAAATACTCATAAACGAAATTATATTACAGAAAGAGTAGAATAATGGGCAGTACATACACCACTCAAAGGAAATTGTGGCAAATGTAGCATAAATCTCACGGGAATAAAAGTGAGATGAAAAATCCCTTACGAAAACTCGGCAGCCTAACGACGCCACATAAAACTTACAAAAATGGATTGATGAGATCAAATAGGGTATCTCATCATATTAAATTAAAGTTTATAGAAAGATGAATATAAAATAACATCCCCCAACATAATAAATAGGAGCTTAAAATAAGTGACATAAAGGAGAGTACTTAAAAAGAAAGAGAGAGGTTAGATCTCTTACGAAATTTCGGCAGCCTAACGGCGCCACTCAAAACTTCCAAAATGGATTGATGAGAGAGAATGTGGGCTCTCATCACATGAACATAAAAATTACAGTATGTTTGATATAAAATAACATCCCAATAACAAGAAATATGAGCTTTAGAGGGAATGACATAAAAGATTGTACTTAAAAAGAAAGAGAGGAGTAAGATCCCTTACCTCGGGTCCGACTTGACTCGATCGTTCTTTAATCTCCTGAATAATAAACTTGAGTTAATTTACAGTTTATTAAGAACCTTTTTCTAGTTCATTATTCCTTTTAGATCACTTATTGGAATGTTATTAACATTATTTATTCATTTAAGTTAATAATGATTGTTTTGTCGATATTTGGTTCTTAAGTCGAAAGTGGACTTCTTACAATTACATGTTGTTCATGTGGTCAAAGATTCTTTATATCCAGAATGAAATTCCTGATTTGGATATCATATATATCATATATATCCAGAATATACAAGTATTTATAATATTACATAATCATTTAGAGGTAAGAAATGAAATGCACCGTTCATGGAGACGGTAAGCTGTACGTACGCATGAACGCTACTTTCATTTCTTTGTCATATTAATGGAATTAAAACTAAATGAGAGGTATGAATATTTTAATTCCAGAATTATATTCATCATTTAGATGTATCATTCATCATATATATCCATTATATACATGTACTTATAATAGTACATTACATTTGGGGATAAGAAATGAAATGCACCGTTCATGGAGACGGTAAACCGTACGTACGCATGAACACTACATTCATTTCTATTTCATACTTTAATGGAAAGAAATAATAATGATATATAGGTATATTATAATTCTAGTATAACATCATATATAATAACATTAAATCCATCCTTTATACGTCCCGCGTATGGCATTAACGAATCACATCACTTTGAGGGGGCTGTAGTCCGCACTTCCTAAAATGAAGATATCGCGTATACCCATAATGGAAGCCATAAAGGTAAGCCACAAATGAAAAATACTGAAGCTTAAGTAAAACATAAACATATTATATATCATATATAAATATAGTGACATCTTAATGGCCACCTTTGAAGGTGTTAAATGAGTATTGAACAATCATCGTTTCGGGAGGCAGAATTTCGCCATCCATGGAAACGGTATGTTCTTTAACCATTTTATGTAGTTGTGTGAGAGTGTAGCTCGAATAAATCTTATAAAAACATCCTAGTATATTGAATATACTGGTTTTGTTACAAAAGAAGTAAATAAAAAGAGTTTAGGGGGGTGGAGAAGCAAAATAAAACAAATGAACATGAGAGAATGAATTACCTTTAAAAGTGTAACTCCTTGTGATTTGAGCCTAAAGTCTTCATTTGAAAGGATTATTCCCAAAGGAAATCCTCTAGGATGAGGAGAGGGATGTGGAGAGAGTACATGGTCAGGGTATGGAGGAGCCAAAGGATTGAGGAGTGTGTGAAATGAGGTAGAGGTGGGGGCCTTTTATAAGAGGAGAGGAGGGCACTTTTGGAAATCATGAAACTATTATTTTAATTTCAAAAGTGTTTCGAATTTATAAGGTCCCACATTTATATAATTAAAAGATAAGATAATAAGGCTTCTAAATCTTCCCATACAATAGTTTTTGGACACGTGTAGGTCTTAGATTTTATATTATCGTTTCATTTTATTTAAACTGTTCATTAATGAGGTCATCGGTGCATCATCATGATGTCATAATTAAATTAATTTATTTAATGTCTAAAAATTATAAAAAAAATATCCTGATGTAGGAACTCTTTTTATCTTTCTAAATAGTATTTATAGACAAAATTATGATTAGTATAACCCCTTCTAAAAATTGTTTTAGTAACACAATTTATGTTAGTGTCATTTTCACCTTTATTTTTTTAAAAAAGGCATTAAAGTCATTATCTCACCCAAGAGGCTCCATAGGGTCCCCTAAATCGACCCATGGGTTGTCTTGGTCGGCCATGACTCATCCAATAGGGTTAGAACAAGTGTCATGGTGTTTTCACATTTTTATAATATCATTTTTACCTTATATTACACTAATTACCTGTAATCGCGATTAATGAAAAAAAGTTACTATTCACTAAAAAATTATTTTCATCCCATTGAACCACATTTTACACACTAATGACAAATATGTATGTAGGATTTTCAAAATTCAATAAAAATTAGTGGTAAACTTTCATTTAACTGAAAAATCAGTTTGCTTGATTACCACTTAGTGGTTTCACTATTCATCAAAAAATGACGTTTTTCAGAAAATTACCAAAAATTCACCCTAAGCTATATTTGATATCCCGAAATCCAAAATGAAGTCTATTTTAAAAAATTCAAAACATATAAGTCATATTAATTAATTTAATAATTAATTCCCGTTGTCAGAGCAAATAGCGTGTTTTTATAAAACAATAAGTATCAAAAGATTGGCACCAGTTTAAGTCTAATTTCAAAGTGAAATTGATTCCAATGATCACCATTGGATTAAATGGTAAAAATATATTAAGATTACACATTAAGACCAATTCAAAAAATAATCTAATCATATAAATAAATTAGATTAAAAAGAGGTTTTGAATTTAAAATACAACAGTTTACACTATTCATTTTAAAAATGAACTTTATCAGAAAGATACCAAAAATTTACACAAAGTAAATTTTGATGTTCCAATTATTAAGAAGAGTTTTATTTGGTCCAATAGAATGTATAAGAGTGACCAAAACTATATTTAATGACGGTTCGCCATCAAAAGGCGATAAGTGAACCCTTAGTGAGAACTAGGGCATATACGCCTAAAATTGAATTCTTTCTGTATTTTAAGCCTTTATCTTTTATTGGATAAATGTAAAAACATATAAAAACATATATAATCATATTTTAGTTATTTCTATACATTCTCTCCAATACAACGGCTACATGTTAACTACCATTTAAAATAATATTATTTTATTATTAGAGTGCAACGTAAGATTCCCAAGAAACTCGTTGTTGCGTGTTGGGTACGCCATCGAGCATAGCGTCCCCTTTAAAGACATATTAATATTTTATTCACAAATATGGATAAATATGAAAATGTCATATTCTTTATTTACCTGGGGTGTTACACCATATATATGAACAGTAATCTACATGATAGATTTAGAATAATGAAACTATAAAATTATGAGGGACTTGTACAACAGAAGTGTGTGGTAGTTTAGGAACTTCTACCTTGTTGGAAAATAGGTGATGATGAAACTATCTATATATATGGTCACATATGGGTTTTATTAGACATGCATGAGGAGATGATGCCAGACTTTCATGCTTCAGATTGGGCATTTCATCATGGAATCCCCAAGTTGTACGGTGATTTACATTGTCAGTACTGTTGGATGGGTATGGAATGATATGTACCTGGTTTTATAATGAGATGTTCCACATGTAAGTAGGTGAATTCTAAGAACCTGTGACAAGAATGACATTTATAGAAGTTTCCCATCACTGAATAGAAGTGGAATGATGTCAGTATGTATTTCATGATGGATTTACTAAGGTATCCAATTGGGAATAATTCAGTATGGGTTGTTTTATCATGCTAAAAAAGGCTACTCATTTTCTACATATCAAGGTGACCTTTTCAATTGATGATCTTGGGTGTTTTTATATCTATAAGATAGTATAACATCATGGGTACTGAATACTATTGTCTCAGATAAGGATGACTAGTTTACATTATGGTTCTAGAAAGTGATTTAGAGTGAGTTAGGTAAAAAGGTGATTCTGAACACAATTTTCCACCCATAGACTTATGGATAATCATAACACATGATTAATGTTCTTGAGAACATGATCCAGCCATGTGTCTTGGGTTTTGTGGGATCTTGGGAGAGAATCATACCCTAGTTGAATTCTCCCATAGTAATACCATTCTGGATAATATTTTGATGGCCCTTAATGAGGATTTTTATGTTTGGCCATTATGATCACCCCAGAATTTGATAGAGGCAAGAGATGTAGATGTTCATGGACCATATATTATTTAAGGGACCACAGAGAAGGTTTAGATAATTCTAAACTAGTTGGATACTGTATAGTCTTGGTAGGAATCTTATGTCGATCATCATAACTGAAATATAGAGTTTGAGGCCGGGTATCTAGTTTTTGAATGTGTCTCATTGAGGTTGGGACATATAATGAATTTGAGAGAGTGTAATATGTCACTATTATTTGTTTGGAGATTTGAGGTTCATGAGAGAGTAAGGATAATTTCTAATAAGTTGTAGTTCCCTCAGAGGTATCAAGTCATGCATGATGTCTTCCATCTATCTCAGTTTTTCCATTATCATTTAGACCTTTCTCACAATTTTTAGCCCAAAGAGGTTGGATTATAGGTAGATAAGTCCTTCACGTAGAATCTTATTTGTGTTGTAGATCATAGCACGATGGATCTATGAGGATGGTAGGATCTTTAAGTATGTGTGATATAGAAGCCCGAATGTGTATAGGGTGAGAACTGGGACTTGGAGGCCGATGTACAAGAATAGTGGACCAGGTTATTTTCTGGGGATTCATAACCACCCTTGAGATGGAAACTCGGGGATGAATTGTTTTACAGATGAATTATGTAAGAACCAGTTTATTTCATTAGTTATAGATACTTTACATCTATCGATTATCAGTTTAAATGTTGTGTTTCACAAATTCCCTTCTTGGTATTGAAGGTATAAGGGGTCTCCAAGGCTGCGTCAGTGCATGAAACCCATATTTTTGGGTGAATATTTCATGTGACATGGTTATTAGATACCATAAATTTAAGGACACATGTTAACTAAGAACCTTGTGAGGATGGATATTGAGCAGGAGGGCACCGAATAGTCTACTAAATCTTGCGATTTGGGGGGAACACCCATGCGAAAATGTATGAAATTTTGATAGTGTATTTTTTCATGGATATTTCATGGTCAGTCAATCTATGCATTAAAATTATGTGTGGTTCCCCTTTTCTACATTAATGAATTCACAGTTGGCGCATAGTTTTTATAGCTATGCATCAAAACCATGTAACCCTATGGTTGAATTTTTGGTTCTTCATTTAATAAATATTTTTTTAATCCTAATTTATTAATTCTTCATTTTAGACAGAAGTAGGAATTTTGATAGCTCCTTTGAAGCTCAAAAGTTGTATTTTCCACCAATTCACAATCTGAGCCTAGAATCAAGAACTATATGATTCATTAGATCCATATTATTATGATATCTATTCATTTTGTTTCATTCCACATTTTGTTTGGTATTAGATGTTCTATTTAGGTGAAATATAATATACCCAATTTTTAGTTTCATCACCAATTCATTAATTTTTCTCCTTATCTATGTTGAATTAGGGAAAGATCCGGGATGGGCATCCATTATAAAACTACAATAGTTGGTCTTTATCTTATCCATTAAAGTTGAATTGTTTATGAATTTAATTTTTATATAAGTCCAACTCTCAGAGAAAAACATTGGAATGAATTTCAAACCTTGAATTAAATTAATCGGCATGTCCTATATAATTAAAAAGACTATTTTCTAAATAATTAATGGGTTATGATACTTGAAATAGAGCCACCACCTGTGTGTGTTGTTTAGTTTACTAGACCACTATTAGTGGCTATTAAAAATTGATACATGTATGTGTTAATATTAACCCTCGACATAGGATTTAAATTGATGAATAGAATGGTAAATTTAATTGAAATATGGATTATGAATTACAAATGAAAGGTATTAAATTAAACATATGATTTGAAATTGGACCTAGTTTCTGACATGAAATTGAATGATTAGGTTAGATATTCCTTTTTATATTGAATTTACCATGTGATAAATTAAGATCCTAAGCCTGTTATGCGTCACCCATGTTTTAGGTCACCTTTTGAGGTGATTTTTAATTTAAATGTTCGTTGTACTGACCTTGAAATTGTAAAATTATATTTATTGTATGGGATCTTATATGACTTGGGAGACACATGGGTTCTTACATGAATTCCATGGATAGAATCAATTGGATTCTACCTTTATTACACTCAAGTGACACTTGGACTCCCTAGTGGACAACCAAAGAAGAACTCTTAGGGGTCTATTATTATATTTCGAGTGATACATAGACTACTTATGGAATTACAATGATAGAATCATATTTAATTTGATCATATTATCCTTGGGTGAAATTTGGGATACCTTAGTGTACTTCCCATGATGAACTTGAATTGATATGTTGTTATACAACAGCTAGAGTGATACCAAGGTTTTAGTGATGTTCTATATCAATGGGATTGAGTATTTTTAGTTTATATTACATCTAGATAAATATTTATATTCCAATGTATGAATTATAATAATGGTACAAGGTTTTGAGTTCAATAATTAATGGGAGGATTTATATGACTTGAATTCCCATACAAAGAGCAATCTTGTATTAGGTTTATGCCTTATAATGTAATGATGGACTTATTAGGAATCCTTGAGCACTTATCTTTATGGGGGGTTCTGGGATATGTGATAGGTCTCGATACATATTTGTTAAATGATATTGAATCATTAAAACAAATTTATTATAAATAACATAGGATTGATTTTTAATTCAATGAATTACATTCCAAATTATATTGATGTAATGAATTTATAACCACCCAAGGATTCCATTCATGGATTTTAATTTTTTATAAATACACAAACATGCACCCAAAGACTGTATTATTTTATTATCTTTGGATACTTAGAACACAAACTTATAATATGGTAAAAGGAATTCAATTTTTTCAATGATAATCATCCTCTTTTTTACTCTTACATGTATCCTTTCTTTATAACCAGAGGAATAATAACATAAGAAATGGTGAGCTCATATCCTGAGTAGTGGTAAAAATAGATGATATTTAAGAATAAAATGAGAATAAGGGTATGAAAACATGATAATAACATTTTATTATCAACCCAAAATAAAAAATATCATATACACGAACCATGGAATAAATATTGGATGTTTATAATCCACGAATCATAAAGTAATCAATTAAAATTTTTCAGGAGACCATTTCATTGACATAAGACATAAAATTGACGCATACACACAAAACTTTAACATTTTAAACATGTATGCATAGTAATAGGATCACTCAATAAATTAACGGCATGAAATTAGTCCCGTGAATAAATATATGAACATGAATATAGGATCCTTTCATCAAAATATGGACAAGAAAACTAGGTCCATGGATATAATTGTAAACATGAACTTGGATTCACACATAACATATATACCTCATGAGTTATCCATCTTTACTCAATGAATTACAGGTAGATATCGACCCCACTCATCACATAATTAATATAAATCATATGTGTTCCACAATAACATAAATCATATGATAAATCATGTAAATAAAAAGGTTTCATAAACATTTCATCCTGACATAACTCAAGAAAAAGAAATAAAATTCCTTAATATAAACAAATCAAAGAAATAAACCATTCACAGAAATAATAATAATGGTATATTTTTATCACATACCGATGAAAACATAAGTTACATCAAATAAAACTTTCATAGATGGAAAATTATTTTCATGTATCAGTTGAAATAATTCTTTGGGAAAATAACATTTCCATTTTAAAAATTTCTTTTTAAATCACAAAAAAAACTTATCAAACCATTTTCATTAAAAATAACCTTCAAAACATATTATGGTTTTTTGAAAATTATTTTAAAAATCTTTGAAATCCTTTTTCGCTAAAAATTATTAAAATATCTCTTAATTCACTTTCAAAATGTTTTTTAAGAAATTTGTTTTGTAGTAACACAAATTTATGATGGACGAGAGTATAAAATTACATGAAGCTTATCATATCAGGAAAATAAAAATATTCATGATAAAACATGTTAAACATAATTTTATACCCCTTGTAAAATAATATAGGAGCATAACAAAATAATTTTGATAATGATGAAATACTGAGAAAAAAATATTTAACTAATATGGTAATTTTTTTATAAAAACAACATGATAGAGAGGTCATCAAATAGATATAAAACCCAATTATTGTAGATAATAAGACTAAATAAATACATTAATATGTAGTATATTAAAAAAATGCAAACAAGTATTGTATAATTCATGTGTCCCATATAAATAAATGTTATACAAAAATCCATTTCCTTATATCTCGGGGCTCGTAGTGCTCTTGAAAACATAATCTTCTTTGGGTATCTCAATTTTATTTGTCTAATGGAAATGGTTTCATTTATTTGAAATGTAAATGATATAGGATAAATGAAAATAATTTGATAGGATTCTTATATAGAGTTTGGCCATACCAAATTGGTTCTGAAGTGTGATGAGAAGAGAAGGAGGAATTCCCTTTTATAAGAGTGGGAATGGGTAGTTTTGTAATTTTTTCAAAATATTAATTTATAAAAAATTGAATATTATTCCAAATAACTCCAAAAGTCCATTTATTAAAATTTATGATATGATAATACAATAATATCATCAACCAATATATTTTAGACCAGTTTTGGTGTCATTTTAAACCTTGTCATTTTGAATAATCCATAGTTAACCAATTTAATCATAAATTTTGTAACAATGTTTTTAATATTAATAGGATGTAATTTTTATATATAAACTATAAATTGGACAATAAATGGAAAATTTAAGATACTTTAGACCCTATTTCATCCTTTGATCATCATTTAAAAATTTTATGAATTTTAAATAATTAAATAAAATATTACTTTCATAGAGTAACTATGAATTTTTACAATATTAATAACATTGAATTTGAACATATAAAATGTCATGATTACCTATTCTATTTATATATCACCTTAATTAATTAAAATTATATATATTTTAATATTTATAATATAATTTAATTTCAAGTTTTATTAAATGAATAATTACTAAATCATCATTTTGTAATTATTCATGATAATTATTTCTCCACTAAAAATTAAAATTAAACTTCAATGAATGTAGAATGTTATTTTTATTTAATATTAATATATATTTCAATTAATAGTCTTATATTTAATATCATACTAAAAATATAATACTTATTTAAAGTATGATTGTGATATTCTATCACTTTCTTTGATTTTAATAATATCTAAGTCATTTATAGGAATACAAGTCTATTTAAAAAAAATCATTAGATCCTTCAGTGTTAAGGGACTTACTTAATTCATCCAATTTATTTTGGGAATGTTTTAGGATATTTTTGTAAAAGTTATTATATTACTTTTACAAGTAATTACCCAATTTACTGTTAATCGTGTTAATAAAAATTACTAAAGATACTATTAATATTGTGAAAAAAATGTACCTATTTATAAAAGTTGGATATAATTAATTAAAATATGAAATCAATTTTTCATAATTCTAAACATATAACTGGTATAAATTAATTTAAAATTAATAACATCTACAGAATGAGAAAACATGACATTAACGAGAAAAAATTCAAAAGATTGAAATGTTTTTATATCCAAATTCAAATTTAAATTGATTCAAATAATCTAAAATGATTTAAATTATAACAATATATCCATTTATAATTAAAAAACAATTCAAAATATAATTTATCTATATAATAATTTGATGAAAAAATAGTTTTATATTAAAATTCCATATTTTTCCCCATTCATCTAAATAGGAAACTTCTCAAAAAAATTAGACTGTTCATAAAAAGTAAAATATAATATAAATATTTCAAATAATAAGTTTATTTTATCAATTATAATTTATAAAAGTTTCATGTACTAGATTTTAAAGAATTGTTCTAACAAAAGGTAGAAAACTGACTTTTTAGACAAATACTTCTTGTATGCAAAAAATAGATTTTTTCTTATATAATGACTTTAAAACACATGTGTTGAATGTTAAAAATAATATTATAAATATATTTGTCATTAATATAATCCAATAAGAGTTATTTATTTATTTATTTCTAGAAAACACACTTGTGCACATTTAAATAGTTTTTCAGAAAAATATTTCCTTTTATTTTATAAACGGGTTTACATTCATCTATAATTAATTGGTCAAAGTATTATATATCCATGTGTAAAAAATAATTTCATACCCTCCATTATAATGGTTTTGTTTTAATTTTCTAGTTTAAATAATTACAATAATAAAATTTGTGTCATATAAATATAATGTCGTGTGTAATGTAAGCTAAAACATTGGTGCGTGAAACATAATACATAATTGAAATAAGTTTTTTTAAATGATCTCATAAAAATACTTTGGTGTTAATTTCTATCCCCCATAAAATTAATTTTTCCCTCAAAATTCATCTAGGTTATAAATGGTTTGATACTTGAATGTATCATTCATAGAGACCATCATCGTAAAACATTATACGAAAACATCCATTTAAAAAATGGAATGTTTGAAAAATAATGGTTTCCCAAAGTAACATACAACTAGGTTTCCACATAATTGAACATTGGTGGAAATTAAAAACATGGACATGGAAGAGAAATAAAACTATCATGTTCTGATGAAGAGTAATAGAGAACATATTCAATATATGGTTAATGAACATAAAACCACAGACCAAATAGGATTGAAAATGATATTAATATCATTAAAATTGATAATAATATGATAACCTTTTATTTAAAAATACATTGAGAATGTATACATTCTTAATTTCATCTCATAAGTACATTCTCACCACATGATTCTTTTAGGATCAATTTCAACTTCATCTCTTATTCCATGAAACAAAGGTGAAATTTTCCTTTTTGAAGCATTAAAATATCATGTGGTTCATAAATAGAATGATTGGTCTATCATAATTACTTTATCCTAACAAAAAATTTAGTAAAAGTTACATAATATGAATAAATCCTCAAATGGTGATTTTGGGTGATGAATTCTGCTTGAGGCCATGGATTGACACATTTAAGATACCTAAAGGAATAATTTGATTCCATGGATGATACTGAAGAACCCAAGGATGCCACACGCATGATTTTAAGACTATGAACAAGAGTGACTTCCATGAACAAGAATCTTGTGCGCCTGATACAATTTCAAAGGTGTGATTTCACTATGATCCTCCAAGTACGAACAATTTAGACTAGCTAAAGAGATCCAGTTGGTGTATAAAAGAAAGTATCAGAGAACAAACCTATTATGTGCTTGATATGACATCAAACATACTCTTCCTCGCACGCCACCTTTCACATCGTACAAAGATTATTTCTTATAAATAGATGTCTACCCCTCCCTTTTTTATAATGCTCTGTGAGTCGAATCATTGCTTCTATGCATGTAATATAAACCCTTCCAAGACTACATGAAATTCATCATGTCATGGTACATGATCTTGCGTGATAGGTCTCCAATGGTCCCCCTTTTAGGATATAACACTATGACTTGACCCTCACCCATTTCAATTTTCCCATGTCATGTATGCACAAAATATCCCTCTTGCGCTCAAGGCCTACCCTTATAAAAAACATCTGGCACTTCCACCCCTTCCCTTTACATGCCTAGATCTAATATTTCACACCTCCTTTGATTTTTTGTTCTAACCTTCAATATTGTTCTCACCTCTTCCTTTTTGTTCTATTTTTTCATCATTCTAACGGACCATTTTCTAGAACTTCATGCATGAAACTTACCTATC
Source organism: Viscum album (assembly GCA_963277665.1). Taxonomy (NCBI): domain Eukaryota; kingdom Viridiplantae; phylum Streptophyta; class Magnoliopsida; order Santalales; family Viscaceae; genus Viscum; species Viscum album. The sequence goes on from CAUJRU010000060.1 coordinate 1,388,886, forward strand.
TTTATAGAAACTCTTTCGTGCGGCCCTCCAGGTTTCTGCGTAGTCATTTCTTGTTTCTCCAGGTGGTGATCCATGTTTCAATGCCCTAACTCATGCTTTTTCATATAATTATGCTATCAACTATTTCTTATTTTCATATCTACACTAACATAAACCCCACTATCAACCAATCATACACCTCGTTACCCCCCTATAATTTTTGGTGCATTACCTTCCCCAAGAGTGGGTTGGTATAGGTTATGGATTTCCAAGGTGTGAGGAATGAGGCCTCATTGTCCAAGATGAAAGATGTTAAACTGCCGATAACACCTGTACCTCAACACATGATGTTAAACATTGATCACTGAATGTTTGATAGGACTAGGAGGATTCAAAGTAGAATGAGAATCATATGTATCCTTCCTTCTATTTCTCTTGGGGATATGTCTTCATTTTCTCATTGGGTAGTCCTTATGTAATCCTCATAATACCATGAGAGGGTGTTCCCTATACAATGACCATATCCTCCTCATACATTGGGTCACCCTCATTGGGCTTCCCTACTTTTGTAATTACCAATATTCACCATTCTTCATGGCTTAATCCATCACGAAACAATCATCTGGTCTACCTCTACATCTTGTTTCTCACATTGTGCATGACATAAGTGGGCTTAGTGAATTTAACAACCATGAAACCCTCTCTGGGCTACTAACCATGTGTAAGACCCAATGTATCCCTAGGTCATTGCCACTTTTGTACACCATGAATCTATGACCCATATGGAAATATGTGTTATTTGATCCCAATATTCCAGAGGGTATGTAGGAAGCCTCCCCGGGGATCATGCATGATATCCATCTGTGTCGACCAATTAACCGTTGGTCACTATCCTCTCGCATGAAACTAAATTGTGGCTTCCTTTATTTCCCTGAAATACATGGTTTTTGATCCATGTATTCTTTATAGAGTACATAAGAAGCCTCCCTAAGGTTCAACCCAGATCAATGTTATAATCTGGTGCTCCCTCCTAGGAATGTAACCTCCTGATGTGGCACCATCCATTTTTTGGACACATATCCCAGATTTTACTCCTTAGTGTGTCTTTATCCATTCATATGGAATGCTAACTGTGCATAATACCCAACCACATGTCTCATTTTCCCAGGCAGTTATCCATGAATAATCCCGACACTTTAACGTACTCCTCAATCCAAAAGTATACCTCTTGCGATGTGATGCTAACTATGATCAAGCCCAGATATGTCTCCAAGTAATTTTCCATTGTGGACACACTGTTTCAATGACATATTAGAAACAACGCAGACATTAATCCCTATCCTCCATAGGTTATATAGGATAACTCCAAGAGGAATAATCCCATCATCAATCTGTCCTTTCAATTTCAAGTATCTACACTTGCTTCCTACATAACATTAAATAGTGGTCTCATTTATTTCCTTGAACTATGCGGGTTTTGATCCCTGAATTCTCCACAATGTACATAGGATTCCTCCTTGATATTCAACCATGATCAATTGTAATCTCTGGGGCTCTCTCCTAGGGATGTACCCTCATGATGTGAGAACTTCCTTTTTGGGCAACATATCTCAGATCCTCCTCATTGAAACATCTTGTTCTATTCATATTGGCTGCTAACCATGTGTAATCTATAACAACATGTCTAATTTTGAAAAGTATTTAACTGTTCATCAGACCCACAACTCACCATACACCTCAAACCAATAGTTTCCCTCTTGTGATGGGCTACTAAAAATTATTAATCCCCAGCATTTCTCTAAGTCACCATCCTCTATGTACACCATGATTCTATGCTCCATCAGGAACTATGTGGACTTTGACTACCCTCCACTGTGTTATACAAGAAGCCCCCGGGATGTTGAAACCCATCATCCACTATCATACCGGTCTCTCACTTTATCCATTCTACCTCAGGAAGATCTTACCCCAACCCAAAGGTTTTAATTCCTTTGCATCTTTACCCATTCCCCCAGTCTCACAAGAAACATCCTCAAGTGTCTCATCACCCCCAATGAACAATGTGGAATTTGATTCCCATCAATGGGAATATGTAAGTAGCCTCACTGATGATCAATCCCAATACAACTATCATCTCCATATTGCTTCTGTCTCATTCACCATCCACTTCATGAAATCATCCATCATCCATCCTGATCTCAACCTAGTCTACCACATCCTAGTAGGATCATGGCATCTAATATCAGTATCAATCCATGCATAAAACCCACACATCGTATCCCTCCAACGATGAGTACCCCTATTGAAATTGGGCACTAACCTTTTCAAAGACCCAAAGCCCTCTATCAGACTATAAGGGTTTTGATCCCTATCTTTTAAATAGGGTTTGTAGGACACTTATCTGAGGATCAATCCAAAATAATGAAAATCGTTGGTTTCCTCCTCTGTGGGGACCACCCCTATTTATCCTACAATTTTGGTGACTAGATCTCCCCCATATTGTGACACATTACCTTTTTAGACATTCCACCCCAAATCCATCCTTATTGGGAATTATGGTCCATCCCCCTAGAATAATTCATGGTGCCCCCTCCCAAGTATGTTCCCATCCTATCCACCCTCATAATAGTTTTGGTTAGTCCAATCCATCTCAAAAAGATGGTAAAATCATGTCATACCATGTGTTTTACATGGGAATCCATGGAAAACCTCAAAGACATTCTTATGGGATAGGATACCCAGTTTTCATTATGGGAAGCATTGGGTTTCTGTGCCCTTGGGAATCCCTCTAATGTGGATAAAATTACAGTGTTCAAGTGTTCTTTCATTAATACATTTGAAATATAATTCAACATGGCCACTCCCTTGACATGACCCCTATGAATGTCTGGGAAGAAGTAGTGTAATTAACTAGAATACACAATGAGAGGGAACCAGTAATGAGTTTCATAAACAATATCATAATCCATGGGGGAGACCTGGACTAAGAAACAAAATATGAGGTCGAATCCATAGAAGGAGGAAACAACATCTAACCATCATGTTTCGATGAAGGAGGAAAAATCTGCCAAAATTTGATGGATTCCCCTGCCTTTAGAATGTGAGAATGCAGGGGTCAATGAGACCATCGACGAATTCCAAAAGCTCAAGCGGTGCCCTCAGCATAAATCATCAAAACAGAAATGGTGAACCCCACATGACCTAATTATTCTCTAATTATGGGAATTAGTAATGCTTGAGACATCAATATATGATCATGTAATCTGATTCTGATATCGGTTGCCACGTCTAGACAAGAAAATATTGGGCCTGGCATGAAAATCACCACAATTTGGGGTATTTGATCATGGGGTATTCTAAACTAGGGCATTGTCATTGTGGATCTTTTTCTCCTACCATATAAGACTCAACAATGCAAGGTAATTGGGTATTGTTTCCCTAATACAAGTGATAATTTCTGAATATTTATTCTTTACAATACCAACGATGCTACCCAAAAAAACTAGTCACCTCCCACCTTCAGAAGTCGGGGTATGGGAAATTGTGACATGGAAACTCCTTACGGATTGACTTCTACCACAATAAATTATACAACCACAAATGTTGGGTGCTCATGACCTATCAGACCATCCAAGATCATCTTGAGTAGGGTGATTAATACCCACATATGACAATATGAATAGGAGGGGTCCCCCCATTGAGCTATATAGCTCGCCAAGATCTAGAGGCCTCTATGAATCTTTGTCACCACCACCCTCAATGGCCATGTAGGGAACCCCTTATCCCCACTCTGATGTCCAAATGTTTAAAGAGACTATCCCCGGAATGCTCATATGATTCACTCCCATATACTGAAGAGGTGAGATACATTTGATCCATTATGGATACGAACTCATCTAGGTATCTACCAAGGATGTCTTCCACTAGGCCGTGTCAACCCCACCATATGGTTCCCTAGGAAGAAGGGCAATTGGTTTACACCCATGCTTCATTGGCCCTAGTCTGGCTGACCTGCCATCAATGTCAGGCAGAGGCTCAAGAAGACACCCATCCGGAGGCATCTTATAATATAGATTTATTGGTTCCTTCCACCTCCAATAAATATTATCATCTCCTAGTTATTATAGAAAATGGGAACATCTATTTCCGATTATGATGGAGACCCCAACCACTGCATGGTCAGGTTGCGATGTCTCTTTTAGTCACCGGTGCTCGCCACACCCCTCACTGGCCACCCTGTGATGATGACATTCATTATATAGGTCCTCACCATTACTGTGATACCATATATAGAAAATTTTCCCATATTTTAGGTTTTCTACATGTTGGTCATCCTCACATCATCTCCTGCTTTAGTAGTGGTCCTCCTCTCTTCATCAACGGTCAGCATAGAGGTCCTCCATGTGTCTAGTTGAAATAGTATGAGGGAATTACTTTTGATACCATATATGATCATCATGGAGGTAGTCCATATGTTCATGTAAAATCAAGACATGGCCATCCCCGCTCCAACACTCCCTAACATAGAGGTCCTCCTTGCAAATCTGTTAGCATAGACATAGACCCTCCCTGTGATCTATTTGATATATACTTCTGTGATCCTCACACCCATATCATCAAGGTGGTGGTCCAGACCACAACATCATCAACCCAAATGGAGGCCCTACACTTTTTTAAGATATCATTTGCACTAAAGAACCATCTCGAGATAGGTTGGAAAACAATGGTAGACAAAATAATCAGATAGTGATGTTCCAGGTTGTAGTCAACCCATTACACTTTTCAGAGTCTGAAGATGAATGTCCCATGATGATGGATGCTTTACCCCAATACTCATTATCAGGGTATGGGGAAGGAATGAACCATGTCATATTTTTCCCCTAGAAATTGAGATACAATAGATCTTTGAGTCCCTTTGTAGGTATATGTAGGTGGAGGTAGATTTGCCTCCATTCCATGGTCCTGATGTGAAGTACTCATTCCCATTGTCCAAATCACTCCCTTCCTTTACATGAGATCATGGATAGTCTTTCTTGGTTTGGTAGATGATGAAAACTAGCCTGAATTTTCACCGACAATCACTACCCTCATACCAGAAATAGCGGGTGATGTCCCATCCTATAGGGACATAGCGATGCAGTCAATACCATCTCAGAGGGATTTAACACTATAAAGTGGCTTGTTAGTTCACGCATCGTTCTCTCTGATGGCCATTCATCCACAGAAATTGTCCATATTAGTTCCCTTTCTAGTCATGCAGCCTCCTCCATTGGAGGAATGAGAGAACTATATGTCAGATCTCACTTTTGAATTGAGAAGCATATAGGATATCCCCCAAATAGACCACTTCCCTGAGATTTCATGGCTGATTAATACATTAAACTTCAACGATATAGACTCCCTTTACCAGGATGACATCATGTGTTTATACCAGACTATATGGATTATTCATTTCAATATCCATCATCATCAGTTGGTTTATCCAAATAGTTTGGAGCATTGTGAGGATATCATCCAGCAATGTTGCATTGTTGACATGGCTGCGCATTTCATCTCTTATAAACTTTAATTTTATGACTCTTAATAGATCCTCTAACAATGATCCCTCGAGAGCTTCACCTTACTCTGAAGGATTATTTTTTAGGCATCCCCACATGTTCAGATCCATGTCTTGGGACAATATGTAGCTCTACATTTTATCTTGATTTGACGTCTACTGAATCTTTCAGGTGATATAGTGGATATGCCTCCAATTTTAGTCATGGTAATCATATATGATATTGAAGAGAATAATGATGATATAGGGCTCATTGATGATACCCAATTTCCTAGGGTAGTACTACCTCAGTTTCATCCCTCGAGCATTATCACTCTCTTGAAGAGAAACATTCTTGGCCTCGATGTACCCAATGAGTCGTTTCCTTTTTGTTGGGATCTCAACAAGTGTAAAGGAACCCTTATGGGTGTTAAGCCCTCTGACCCATCAGGTTGATTAAATATTTTTGAATATCTCCCTAAAAAAGCCAGATTTCTTCAAAAAATCATTTAGTAGAAAAAGGTCATTGATGAGATCTTATCCCAGCATGTTGCGGAGCGATGCCCAGATTATGGTAATCTGCGGTATGATTCCATCCATCGTACACAAGGGAAGTAAGTCTAAACACATTATCTCCTTGACATGTTGCAACCTATTGATCCCAAAATCCATGCTCATCTATATAGGATAGAGATAAGATCCTATGGAAAGAATCCACAATATGCATCACTGAGACCAAATTAACTACATGATAATCATTCTCATGAAGCTCTATAGGTTATTCTTGTAGTTGATCCACATGTCAATCCTCCATAAATTCCTCATATCGTTCCACAAGATTCCCCATGATTTTTTGTGTCCTCTTATCATGTTGGAAAAGATGCCAATGTAATGGTTGTTAGGAATCCTCCCCTAGAAAAGAATCCCCCTCTATCTGATCGGATGGATTATCTCATCTCCCACCCTGAGTCCCTTGAGATGCAACAACTGGAGATTCCACATGATGGAATTCCATATTAAGAATGGGTTGTTGACATACTGGCTCCCCCAGGTTTCATAAATCCTACTGTCTCTCCCAATAATGGGATGGGCAATCCGCTGCAGCACCTAGCCCACTTCATCTTTAGGCATGGACCCATTCTAGGAACTCCTGCATAGTAGAAATACAACAAACATAGGTGCTTCGTATAGAAATTGGAAGGGCCTACGTTCGATTAGTACAACCATATTTTTATCAAGTCCATAGCCATTAGGAGGATATATGAAGGAAATTCTTGTATCTCTTTAAATCCAAAACACATGGGACTAATATTTTCAACCTCTTCATGTGCATGACAAGGAAGGGTAATTGAGTTGTTGACTTCATCACCTTGTGGAAGGGCCTTACATATTCACTAGACATGACACTAACACAAGAGTAGTTGCTGACGATGTGCATCAGTAATGTGAATATTGAATTGGTACCTCCATCATTAATTATAATTTCCCTGGTGGATTTTGGGACTTCTCTATCAAGCCTTAATGCCTAGAGGAATCCTTGTAGAATGCCATGCATGAAAGTTCGATTCCTCCCACCTCACCTGTAAGTATAACACCCAAGGAAGAGGCTATTGTCGTATCATAGGTTGAATCCCCCACCCCTTTGATGTTTTTAAGAGAATATCTTCCTCCACAACCTCATCAAAGAAAAACATTATGGCTCAACCTCTTGGTTATCATTTCCTAGATCAGAATCATCCATCATGACCCCGCCAACCAGTACCTCTGAGGAAAGATAATATGTTTCCACCTCCTATGCATAATCCAACCCTTTGTTAGGGACCTGCCACCAGAGTTCCATACCTGGACAGAAGAAACCAAACCAAATACTTTAGAGTCTTTCAAGTCCCCAATTATTTACAATGTGTGTTGGATTAGGGAATCTTGAGGCTATCGGTAGGAAGGAAGCATGAGGATAATGATCTCATTGATTGACCTGACTGTTAACCCTATCAGTGGTTCCTTGGAAATACCCTCAAGTAGCACTATGTGTTCATGGACCAGCATCATGACTAGGAAAAAATAATACAGTCATATTGGTTGTAGACCAGCTGTAGGTGACATGTGTTTCTATAGTTCCAAATAGTGACAATCAGGGTGAATGTCAACAAGTTTCCAACCATGGGTTTCAGAATTATGATTATTGGATGGATCTAATGTAAGAATATCACACTCAAGGTATCATATTTCCCCTTAAAAATTAGTATGATCATTCTTGAATCAACTTTGACACCTCCCACTACTGCTTTTACTCCCGCTTCTCAGTCTTCCACATCCCAGAAGAGTAGGCGCTGACAGTGCAATGGAAATCAAATTCCTACATCGGTGCCAATGCCATCCCAATCTCTTGAATTTTTTTTTGACCTTGGTGTCATGGAGTTTTACTAGAATTCACTCATAAATGGAGTATTATTTAGGATATAGTTAGGTGTACATCTTAGTAATCACTATTTTGTTAGTGGGCCCTTACATGGATCCCACCGATGTGGAATTCCTAAATCCTCCTCTTAAAGTTCTAAGATAGCACAATCGTCGATGAAACTATGGGTATGTGAAATTTTTGAATTCACAAGATAGTGTCCTTATCCTAGACATTCATTCAACTATGACTATAAAATAGGCACAATATATAACACATCTTGGTAAATAATCTCACCTGATATCATCAGGCTCACCACCTCCACCATTTTTTTCCCAATCTTGTAGATCTGTTTGGACTGCACCATGTCATGTCACATTAATTAGTGGAAAGTACTATATTATATTACCATCAAGTGAGGGTTGTTCTACCTAGTTCGAATAGTGAGAAATGGGATATCCCCAACACCATCTTGAATCGTCTGGTTTGACGTGAATTACTAGTCATACCTCCCACCACAGAGCAACATCTTTTAAGCATAATTGCAGGACATGTGTGGATGTATTATGTTCTTAAGAACCTCTTCAGCATTCCTATTATGCTATCAATTCTCGAGGTCCTCCGCCTATCAAGAGATGTTCATGAATCTCTTGTATAATATTTTATAATCACCATCCAGATCGAAACATCAGTTGTAGGTGTAAATGCATTTCGTGATAAGTAGAGCATACAATATATCATAACATCATTTAATTCATAGGGGAGATGAAGGTTCTCCCATTTAAGGGCACATAATCCCATTTTATATCAGTAGTAAATTCAATTGAATTTAATTTTTTTATTGTTTTTTCAAAATAGGTATTGGGATCAATATCATCTCAACCCAGATGCTCTGTAATCTTGAAACCACTAAAGAAGATCTGAGTCCCTCTAACCTAATTGTTAGTTGTTCCAACAGAACAGAGCAGATGCTGGGCAGTAATATCATCCTTAATTCCCAATTTTGTGGCTTTATTTCTAGAATTTCGTTCTTGGTCATTTCATAGGACACCTCATACAACACACTAATGGGTAGACCCTGGATCCATCTGCACGCGACAGGTCTTTCCTCAGATCACCATCTCCTCAAGAACTCCCTTAATGGTTGAATAGTAATACTCTAGGGTGATGCATCTACCATTTCCAAATATGAATCCCACTACTTATATACATAATATTACAATAGAGAGAACAAGAATATTTTTTCTAATGAGGTTTAACCCACCACCATTGTGGCTGACATGTGGGTAGACAGGGATGATGCTTTCATCCTCTCGATTCACCAATTGGTGGCCACAAGCCCATACACAGGAAGATAATTTTTTTCTTTGTAATAATCTAGAAGCACATTATAATGCACAATGCTACCATGCAGATCACTTGTTACTCTTATCGGAATCAGGATTGAGTGATACTAGATCCCGTCACCCCGATTAGATATCATGAAATTATCCACATGAAAATATCCATAAGCCATAAATGCATGTTTTGATCGGCTGGGATTAACCGAATCAAGAAAAAAATACCTTACTACTTTGATATTTTATTTTGTGGCCCCCTCAATCGAAGGATTGATGGAATTAGGTTGATAGCTTTTGGATCAATTCGTTTTGTAGTATAAGAGTCTCTTAATAAAGATTCCACACCGCTCAGGCCCACACCATCATTCCTTCAAGGTGAACTAATTTAGAAAATATTCCACTTGAAGATGATACCCCCACCATGGATGATGTATATTATTTAAAGCAAGCCTCCAATGCATTTGATGAAGGTCTATCTTCCACTTTTGACGAATTGACTCTATTGAATCATTATACTGAAGGAGACTCGATACAAATATTTATCAACGCAACTATGCATGTAGAAGAGAAGAAGTAATACATGGATTTCCTCAACCACCATTAGGATGTATTTTCATAGATATATGAAGAAATTAAAGGATATGATCCTTAGGTTTCCATCCATAGCCTTGGTCTCCCGATATGTAATGGAGGGTTAAAAAATCCTCCCAGAATGATGAACCATTCTCACAGATCCATGGTTGATGTTGAGGTTTATAAGATAATCAAATCCAGCATTGCCAAGAAAGTATAGTACCATAGGTGGTTTTCTAATATCATACGTGTTAGGATGAAGAACATATAGAACAATGTCTATATTGAATTTCCGGTCATCAACTATCACTATTCCAAGGATGAATTTCTACTTCCCATGACAAAGCCATTGATCAATGCCAATGTCAACTTCCCTACACTCTCCATCATGTATGGGTATTCTAGCTACAATTATATATGAATGATCCATGAATATGATGATTCAACTACCTTTTGATAACCTCAGGGTACCTTATTTTACCTTGTAATTCATTTTAGTCTATATAATGTGAGAGAAACCTACGAATATTCTACATAATGTATATTCAAGGTGATTCTCAGGACACTATTGAAAATCTATGTGAAATATTTTGTGCTCAAATCCTACCAGTGTCTGAACCATATCAGATATATTGAGAATTTGTTCAAAATAAATTGTTCTCATCATATAAATATGAAACCCTTGAAGTTTTCTTTCATGGTTACCACTAAGATGTTTCTATAACTTTATGTTATATACATAGGCATTGATATCGATCTATAGAATATTAAGTATATCGGTCAGATTCCACATCCGACCAACTAGTGAGAGCTCCAAGGAATTGAAGGCCAGTTAGCCTATGTACACCAATTCATCAAGAATCTGGAAGGCAAGTGTATTCTCTTTTATAAACTCATGAATAAAGGTGGGGTTTATTGGTGGGTTGAATTATTCCACATAGCTTCTCCAGAGATTATGTAGTATCTTTTCCATCCTCTAATTTTGATGCCACCCATCTTTGGAAAGAAACTGGTTATTTATGTGAACACCATATAATGGTCTATTGGATACCTTATTTACTAGAAGAATAATGAAAGGACAAAGAACATTTTAAACTATCTCAATTTCTTTATCCTCGATACTAACACAAGAGATACCTCTATCTAGGTGATCTACCTTGTTCTAGTCTTCACAGTGTAGAATCTGTGGAATTAACTAAAACATCTTGTGATACAGCTTGTATCCCATTAGGATCCTCTAAAATATATTCAAAAACTCCATATATTGATAGTCCATTTTTTTTGGTGGGTAGTTATACTTATGAATTCTGACTTCGGATTCATCCAACAGAAATCTACTAAGGGGAAGGTGAAAGATGATTTTCCGGACACCCATCCCACCACCACAGAGCGGTCTTTAGATCTTGACAATATAGATGTATCCATTCCATCAGAGGACTATACCATGACATGTTAGCAGTTTCACATCAAAGGTTCTTCTTGAAGTCCAACTGGTAGATGCATCAATGACCCCCGACTCAATAGAGTAGGCATATCCATCGTATTCTTCATGCCTACATGGGATGTGTTTTCCTACGTGTTTTATTTTTCAGAAGGATGCACCAACCATGATGTCATGTATCAATCCCTCATCACTATTTTATCACTGGCCATCATGATTTATGTTCCCCACATACATATGTAAGGGTACTTCAAGTTGTTCATTAAGAATATCAATAGTGACTATGTCATTAGAAAACTAGAGCTTGTGCCCCTCAAAAAGTTCACTCTCAAAATAATGGCCCATTTTCCTTCTCTAACAGATGTCAAACATGTAAATCAATCAAAGAATGGTCGAGGTGATTCCTTGACCCACCCATATTCTTCTCTTACAATGCCGGATCAAGTATATCTGATTGTCCTCATGGTGCATTGAAGTGTCATCACACCTGTCGGTTTGGAGGATGCTGATAACCAGTAGGTAAGCCATCATACAATTGATACCTCCACATGAAGACCAAAAAATATTTTACCCTAATAGAAGAGACCATTGATTGGGTGACGCATTATTTAGTATATCCAACATAATCATCTCCCAAAATATAGATCCAAACCTGAGAGAATTCGTTAGCATTCCATAAATCTCATTCTCTATATTGGTGCAAGCCTGGAGAAGATCCTCTAAAAATGTGTCTCCAATGGAGATCTTATCTACTAAATCCGAGGAGATGATATTCTGTAGGTTATGAAGGAAGTCTATGATAGTTTCTGTAAAGCTCATCAGGATGGGTTGAAACACTCTCATTAAATCTAAAGATTGGGCTACTTTTGTACCACCATGGTCCATGACAGTATTGACTTATCCAAGGGGTGTCATAGATTCCAGATCCATTCCATATTTATGCATCAGCCACCGAAGTCACTTCATACTACCATTTATTTCTAAGATTTTTTGGACTAGGGACTTGATGTTGTGGGACCATACCCACGAACAATAGCTCCAAGTGAACACATATCAGGACTTCTTGAGTTTTATATTCAATGTGGCCTGTAAAAATTCCTCTCACAGATGTCAAGTATCATTGTGTATTTGATTTCATGAGTTCCAATATCATTCACCAATTCATATTCCCTCACATCATTCTCACTGACTATGGAACCCACATTTGAGCGGTTGAGCTGATGAAACTATACACCAAGTACAACATCCAGTCTACCCACACCTATCACTATCACGAACAAGTAAATGGGTTGATATATGTGTTCAAAAAGACATTATATAACATTTTACAAATGATAGTTGGTCAGAATAAGTAAAGATCGGTGGACTGGCTCCCCAACACTGTCTCGGATTATCGGACGATGACTTACAATTCCAACCCAGTGACCCCATATTCCATGGTGTACAAAAAATGGTAGTCCTGCCCATTTATATTCAAATACCACAACTTCATTAGGCTTTTTATGATAAAAATACCTTATACAAGGTTTCTGATGTCCATTTGGATGAATTGGAGGCCATTTTTAGGAATAAGATCCTAGCCTTGCATTATTAGAAGTGGCACCAGAAAGATTTATCTAGAGATTTCAACAAGAATGGTTGTCACTTTTCTTTCTTATATAGTGAAATTATGTTGTCTTTGAGGATGAAGATGATACCCACCAGGAAACCACCAATGCTGGAGCCCAAATGGGAGGGACCCTATATTATTTCTAAGGTGTATCCAAATGGTGCCTACTCTTGTGTCACTATTGATTGTGAGAAAATTAACCCTCAAATCAATTCCAAATTCCTCAAGAAGTACTTCACATGATGACTACCCCTATCCAGGATTAAGGAAGTAAAAATAACTGTTATTACAATATTGCATGATGTTAAACTATACATGAGCATCTGGAATGACATTAAACTACTCACCCTCATATGGGATTCCAGATGTAAAACTTCCCATCATCATTTTCCCACATGATGTTAAATATAATTCCTTGACCCCATTTACCTAGAGTTAGTGCAGTATTACATAACATTGGCATGATAAAAGGAATCATTTCTTCAAAGACCTATTATTTTATTATCTTTGGAAGTACTATATAAATACTTTAGTTTTACATTACATCGTGAAATAGAGAAAACAACATTGTGTCCTCTTTGAACAAACTCATATATTTGGCCTATCCATACATGTTAATCATAATTTACTTCTTCACATCCTGGGAAAGATAAAACATAAGAAAGGGGTGAGCTCAAATGCTTAATAAGGATAAAAAATATCAGAAACTATCATTAATAAGCACAAACATTTAAGGCAATATATAAGACTAAAACAAAAACCTTTTAAAATTAAACATCTGCATAATATGGAAAATATAAATAAAATAATTACATTTAATGATTCACATGGATATTCTACTAGTAAAATAATCAAATGTAATATCAATAGGTAATTACATTATGATGAAATTCATAATTCCAGACTTCATAACCATAGATTCAAGGCCTCGTTCCAAGACTACAAATAAGATTTTTCGAAGGCCTTGTGCAAAGTCACTAGTTTGTCTCATGAGACATACTGATGCATTGAGGACATATAGAGGGCTCCACCCGTCACTTACTAGTCCAATTCATTCCTCATATGAAAAGTCTGAAACATAATCTAAACATTCACATTAAAACTAGAATAAGAAATGTCAACATTTTAACAACAAACCATGAACGGTATAAAAATAACACATCCACAGTCAAACATAACTCATTCAATACAATATGGAATATTTTCTTATAATAAATTATACTTAATCTATAATGATGAATGATATTAACATAGATGAAAATAAGTATCCAAACTATTTGAGAGAAATATTCCCCTTTTTATTGAAAACATTTATAAGTCGCACTATTTACTAAGAAGCTGTTTAAAATAGATTTTTGAATCAAAGTGTCCCATACCACATTGAAATTTTTAAAATGAATTTTAATTTTAAAACATTAATGTCTATATAAATAAATTCTTAAAACCATTTTTAAAACATGGACATTAATGAGAATGTTTTAGAAGAATAAATCTTTAAAAAGTTTAAAATGATATTTTAGTTAGAGTTCTGAACCAAATGAGAGATGCTTGAATAGAAATAATTGAGTTAATAAAAATATTCTAATATCATTACAATAAAGGGATTCATGAAATACTATGTCAAAGTACAGTATATACACCATATAAAAGTGAGTTAGCTCATAACAACAATGATGTCTCAATGGAATGTAAATTGAGATGAAATCCCATATAAAGACCATGTACATAGGTTAAAGATAAATCAATGACATAATTATGTGTGAAAAATATAAATACACTAAATATGATAGGATATTTATTGTAAATCAATCAGAGTAAATTTACATATATTCTTGTAAAAACAACACCAATGGCTGGATATTTAACTCAATGAAGAGAAATTGAGTTAAAATTACTCTTATCAAGTTCATATTGATGGATTGAGAATTTATCAATATAGAAATTATGTGTATCAAAATTATATCCACACAAATATGTGTGTAAATCACTACATAAGTAAATAAACAGTTATTTCACACATAATCTTGGAGTAAAATAATCAATGATGTTTGCGTAGAGGCCAATGAGTGGAAATTGAAATTAGAAATTCCCATACCAATTTGGAAACATAGAAACAGACACCCCATAAAAGAAGGATCATATAATGAAGACGAAAATGACCATAAATTAATGTATATTACTCAAAAAATGAAATCAGGGGCTATACATACACCACACAAAAGGAAATAGTGGCAATATAGAATGAATCTCACACGAATAAGAAGTGAGATGAAAACCTGTTACCTTGTAATTTTCCTTGGTCGAGGGTACGTTAACCATCTGTATAATAGTAAAATCATTGTTATTAAATTATACAAGATCCACATACATAAATATTATATCATATATGATCTTTTAATATTTCGTTGTTAATAATATTTTAGTAGTATCATTGTTTTGGGTGTTAACAGATTCGTTTTCCTAAATATGTTTGGTTACATAAGTCATGTTTGTTATGGATATGATTTATTTGATTCATATCTAGAATGATATAATGTTTGTAAATATTATTTTTAATAATAAAATGAATATTATTCTTGAATGGTTATGATGGGTAAAGAATCTCATCATGTTCGTGGAGACGGTAATCCGTACGTACGCACGAATGCTACATCCATTTCAATTTTTTATTATAAAATGAATGAAAAACAAATGATAAATAGGTATATTATTATTCTAGTAATTTCATTAACACCATAATTTATACGTTCCATGTATGGTATGAATGAGTCATATAACTTTGAGGGGGCGGTAGTCCACACTTTCTCAAATGAAATTATTATATATAGACAACATAAAAAGATTAAAGGTATGCTATAAAATAGAATTAATGAATCTTATAGATAAAATAAATATCATAAATACCATATATAATTTTAGTTCTATCATAATTTCAACCACAATAGGTGGTAGTAAAAGATTGAACAATCATCGTTTCGTGAGGTATTAGTTTTACGTCCACAGAAACATTGTGTTCTATACCCATTAGATAGAGGTGTGTGTTAGTGTAGTTAAAATCCTATAGATTAAACAACATCCAAATATATTTAGGATACTTTTTTTGTTATAAAATAATGGAATAAGGAGAGTTTAAGGGGTTTTAGGAGTAAAAAATAAAATAACTGAAGATACGATGTTACCTTTATATCGAGTAACTCCCTTTCAATTGAACCAAACTTCTTCCTTCAAGTGCATTATGCCAAAGGGATTTATTTTAGAAGGATGAGGGAGACTTGGGAAGCATAATTGGGTAGTTTATGGATGAGCCAAGGGGCTTGAGAGGTGTCCAAAATGGGTTATAAGTGATGTATTTTTATAAAGGGGAGAAGGGGCTCTTTTGGAATATTTGAAATTATTATTTTATTATATAATGATATTTGGTTTCTAAAGGTTAAAAAGTAATTAAAGTCAAATATAAGATGACTATTTTTCAAAATAAAATCATCCAATAATAATTGGACTGGTTTTGAATATTGTTTTAATTTTTATAGTCTTATTTATTTAAAACAATTATTAATGTCGTAAACATTTCTTCATTATTGGGTCTTAAATAATTTTATTTATTTGATGTCTAATAATAATAAAAAAATATCATGATGTAGGAAATATTATTATAATTAAAATATATATTTATAATCAAAATTATAACTTATATAACCCTATGTAAAAAGTTTTTTACTAAAAGATATATGTTTATGTCATTTTTGGCTTTACTTTAAATTAATTAATATAAAGTATCATTATCACTGTCATGTGGCTCCATGGGGTCCCAAAATCGACCCAAGTATTACCATGGTCGGACATGTATTAGACAATAGGGTTAGGACATGTGTTAGGGTAGTTTAATATTATTTTAATATTATTTTTTCCCTTATTTACCGGATTTACCTTTTAACCATGGTAAACAAAATATTTACCGAAGTAATTTTTAATAATGTCTAAAACTAAAATTTACCAAATTACAAAATTTAGACCTCTAGATTCCAAATATGGAATCAATTTTTCCAAATTCAAAACACAGAAGTGGAAAAAAGTAATTTAAAATTAATTCCCGTTGAAAAAACAAAAAGTGTGTTTTTAAGAAATAATAATTATCAAAAGATTACCACTTGTTTATGTCCAGTTTAAATGTAAAATTACATACAATGACCTAAATTATATTAAATTAAAAAAAAATCTAATTATAATTAAAAAATATTCAAATTTATAATTTATCACTATAAATTATTTTAATTTAAAAAGTTATTTTTAATTAAAATTTTGTATATTTCACTATTCATCAATATATGAAAGTTATCAGAAAAGTACAAAAAATTCTTCCAAAGTAAATTTTTATATCCCTATTTTAAATAAGAATTTAATGTATCAAATTGAATATATAAAAGTTTCAAATATTATATTTAGAAAGGGTTCACCATTAAAAGGCAGAAAAAATGCCTTTTTAAAAAAATTCATATTTTATCTGAAAAATTGAATTTGTCCTTATATTATATCTAATAAACACAAAAGATTAATTTTGAAATTATATGGGATATATATAAAATTAAAAATTTTGTTATTACTATTCATAACCTCTTTTTGAATGGCTAGTTTGATAGGATGTGGTGCGTTTGAACTCGATGTTGCATACATCACACGCAATTGTATTATTCAAAGAGTAGTGTAACGTGGAAGCCTTGGGTGTTACATTCTTCCCTAATTTAATAAATTTCATCCTCAAAATTTTAAATTGTTCTTCTAAAATAAATGTTTAAAAAATAGAAAATACCTTTGTGGAAACCCACATAAAAAATATTGTTTATAAAATTTAGTCTTAAAAAAGAGAAATGGAAATGAAAAATTCACCACCAAATTAGGATTTTGAATAGGTGAAAATTGGTGGAAATTATAATTAGATAAAAAATGTAAATATGTATTGGGAGTGATTGAGGTCATCAATCCCAAACAAGTGTAAAATTGAGGGCCACAAAGTCATAAAATTTTGATGATTTAAAATATCATTTGTTCAACAAAACATAAAGTATTAGGATAAAAAATTATAGTTTTAAGATCCATTCCCTAATATTTAATAATTAATTTCATCTTAGAAGAAGAGGGAAAAAATATAATTGACAAGTATAGTTTCATCCTTCAACTAATTCCTGCCACAAACTCATCTTTCACTCCAAAAGATAATAGAATTCAAAAATATTCTATTTATTCTAATCGTATAAGGATCCAAAAATAATGAATTTATAATTAATTTGTCAGAATATTTAAGAAAACTACTTTATACAAACAAGGCCATCATGTAGGCCAGTGGTAGGTGATGCAGCCATGTTAGCCTTCGGTTGAGGGTTCATGTCTCGCGACCTTGCTGAATGCGACAAGTTGTTGCCCGACCTCCGGGTTTTCCTTTTTATAACAATCCAAAAATAATCTTATAAAATGTTTTAAACATAAACAATGTATCCAATGTCAAACTTAATCCATTGAAACCTCTATACTTATCCAAAATACTTCTCTCTAAACTCACAGTTCCAAATTTATAAGGAAGGTAAACATATTGGATATCACTTTTTCCACATAATATCAAGTGAAAACCTTCATCGTGTATTCTCTTAAAACATAGTAATACACTTAATTACCATAAATCATTATTTATTACATTAATGCTACCTTATTCCTTATATAATGTTGGATATACTCATTATATCTAAAAATTTTGAATACTCCTATAATGATGGAATAAACAAACCATTAATTAGTTCCAAGGTAGTCAAGAATATCCAATATAATTTATCCCAATCAACCATCTATTATTCCAAAATCACTATATAAGAATCAGGATCATATTAAGTGTAAAGACCTGGAAATTTCACGGAAATTTTTTTCTTAAATACTTTGTAATTTTACAAGTATGTGGCTTCTGACAGAACATGATTCTGAGGCCCGGTGTGCTCGGAATCAATTTTCGATGTTTAGCTCGACTACGTTCAGTAAACGAACGAGTGGGTTTTTCTATCTTTTGAACTGGTTCTTGGAATTGAAATATGAGGGCACCGATGAATTTGCAATACCGATAATTGATTAAGGGTACCTTTACCGTAGTTGCGTTTGTGCGGGACGAGAAGTTAAAAATTTTGGATTAAATAAGAAGTGAATAAAAATTGTGGTACAATTTTTATTTCTTATCTAAGTGGTTATATCCTACATGGGGGAGTTGTGGTGGGCCCCTAACTACCAATGTGAGGATATTTGTGAGGTGGGGCCCACACGATCCCCAACCCTTCACATTCCCTAAAACTCCTTAATCCTGCCCCTTTAAACTTGTTAACTACTCTTTACTGAGGACCCTTCCTCTCCCTCTCTCACTCCATTAAAACATGCCAACCTATCACTTAATTAATTTTAAAACTCATGGTTTAAGTAATTAAGAGAATTGGAATTTGAATTTTGTAAATTTGAATGTGTGGATTGTTTAATTAAAATAAGGAGAAGCCATATTTTGTTTTTGGTTGCCTTGTGTTGTTGAGATTTTGGGGAGAGAGCTCCTGAGTTTTGAAGAACGCTTCATCTCCATTGATGAAGAACTCCAACTCTCTGATGAAGAACATTGACTCGGCGACCCCGAATTCTCCATCCTCTAATTCCTCTGTGACATGGGGGGAGACACCGACATAGGAACTCACCAACGACGTCACGCCTTATTTTCTTCTCTCCGTGATAAAAAGGGGAGACGATGATTCATCCACGGATGATCTCTGTTGACGTCTATGAATCCTTATCTCACGACGTCGTCAATCGCGACGCCGACGTTCGTCCTCATTTGTCAAGGTAGGGGTGTGTTATGATTTAATATTCTTTCCTTATTGTTTTGTTCTCTTTAATCTCCTGCTACCAAAATAATGAGGAGAGACCAGGCCAAACTAATATGGTCTGAATCCTCCGCCAATTTTGTGATTGTTGGTGGTTCATCGTGTTCTTCAAGGGTGACGAACAATGGATCATTACGAGTTCATTAAGTGATGAAACGATTACAAATTGGAGAATCATCATCACGACAACCTAGCGGAGGTGCGAAGACAATATCGGGTGATGGTTCAGACCGGAACAGTATGGACCGTTACTCGACCGTTCTTTGAGTGAGAATTCAAAACGTGTTTTCGGAGCCGATCGGAAGCCCGAGAATGCCGGAATCGACTTTGAGAAATGGGGAGATCTATTGTTTGATGTTTCGTAATGAACGAACGATCGGAATGAAGAACCGACATCAAGGGAGGCGCGCTGACCAGAGGAGTCGTGTCTGGAAAATTCCAGACTAAACGACGTGTAATCCTGGAGAACACACCGTGAAGTGCGGTAATTCTGCGGCTAGGGTTTCAGATGACAAACGACTAAGACATGGAGTCTGACCTCTGTCACACAGCGTGTACTCGCCCCACAACAAGGAGGTGGCAACTACACGAGACTTAGTGTGTAACCCAGGAATACACAGACACAGTGTGGAGTACACGGGCATGTACTCTACCACACGGCCAGACATGGCCAATGGTGCGGGCTAACCCATGTACCAATTACACGGGTTGGAGAATATGGGTTGAGGCCATGTATGGGCACATGGCCAACATACACGGAGCTGACCCCAAAAGATTGGATAGGACGTGTAACCATACCACATGCCGTGTACATACTTTTTACACGAATAGCCCTTCGACACGTGCTGTGGTACACGGACAATACTCGGGGACTGAAGACACGGCGTGTAACCATACCACATGTCGTGTACTTACATTTTAAATGAATATCCCTTCAACATGGTCCATGGTACAGGGGTGGTACCTGAGGTCTGAATACATGGCATGTAACCATACCCACACACTGTGTACTTTTTAGAAAATGGCTTAGCCATCTTATACTCAGTTTCTTGGACATGTTTGTTTGGTTTAGCCCCTTATGACGTTCCAGACCTTCAGGATACATCAAACCTGAACTCCGTGACATTTGATGTATCGAACCCCTCTTTACTCGTGGAGTGGATCCTCTCAAAATCGAGTACGCTGTGTGCGGGAACCCTAGAGCTGGCAGCGACTGCGATAACGATGATGACTGTACTTGGATCCTACGTGGGTTCGACAGCGAGGACGACCATACTAGGATCATCCGTGGGTTCGGCAGAAATGGCGACTGTACATGGATCCTATGTGGGTTTGGAAAAGATGGTTACTGTACTTGGATTCTACGTGGGTTTGGTATTGATGACTTCTATACTTGGATCCTACGTGGGTTCGGCAGGGGAGATGATTCAGAGGCTGCATCTATTATATCCACCCCTATTCGTGAATAATATACTTGTGTGAGCTAAGTCTTGACTTTTAGTCATTATCATCGATGTGATTGACTTTCTTTCCTGTGTGGACTGGGTTGCGCTTCCTGTGTGGACTGGGTTGTGCTTTCCTGTTTGGAATGGGTTGTACTTGGGCTCTTGAGTTGGAGTGGAACTGGAATTGATGAATTAGGTATATGTATGGGCACATACCTAAGTAGAGTTGGTTGATACTTCATGTTTTTATCTTTCCTTGGTGGTTTATCATTTGTGGATTCTGGGTGACCTTTTGGGGTCTCAGGGTCCCTATTGAGTATCGTATTCTCACCCCTTCACGGGCTATACCCGCACTACATTGTGTTGGATGCAGATGACAGACAGCACGGATCGAGGTGGAGTCTTGTGGAGCTGGACGGTATCCGGAGGTGTATCACTTGGCGGGATGTACAAGGAGGGGACGGCTAGACCCGAGGAGCCAAGGAGACTATCTACACCAACCCTTCAGGTGGGATTTCCGGAGGATGACTCGGTGTTGCTGTTTTACTTTACTATTGTTGTACTTTCTTTTCAGTTGTATAGTACTTTCAGTTGGTTTTGTATACTAGCCCATTTACTTTTTAGCACTTTCTTTGTACCCAGTTTTACATAGTCCATACTTCACTTGCGTACTCTGTTGTGTTTGTTTACTTTTATAAAGGAAATTCCATCCCTTTTACTGGTATTTACGCCTTTGGTGCTAGTATCCAGTCCCTGGTCTATGGAAGGCCGGCTTGGGGTAGTCACGGCTCAGGCCCCGAGGACAGGTCATTACAAATTGGTATCAGAGAAGTCGGTTCTACCGTAGAACTCCATACTTCGATAAAATTTTCCTATGAAGCAATAGTTTTAAGGGTATTGAGTCTGGTTATCAGTCCAACGAGTCCAATGTTGATGCGGAAGATGATGTATCTGTACACCAAGACCCTGACTACTGATTTCTGACCCAGTGCACAAAAACATTGATTGCATGTGTGTGTCAAAATTTTTCTTAGTTATTACTCTATGTCAGCTCACCAGCCATACTATATTAACCGTGGCGCAAATGTTTCTTTTTAGGATGGCCCCATGACAGCAGCCAGCTAGGGTTCCCAGTTACGTGAGAGATGGCATCCCACCGAGTGGCGAGGCCTTGATGCAGGGCCCCATTACAGCGGAGGCACCAGCGGTACCTCTACCCACTGGGCCACCGATACCACCAACCCTAGCAGAGGAGGGTGCACTCCGCCTGAGTGCGCTGCATGAGTTTCAGCGACAGAGGCCGCCCAGGTTCCATGGAGAGACGGACCCTTAGGCAGCCGAGGATTGGGTGGAGGCTATCATCGGAGTATTCAGATTGGTAGGGACACCGGCAGATCTTATGATGATCCTTGCCGCGAGTCTCCTACACACAACGGTAGGTAGATGGTGGAGCCTGATGTTCTAGGTGCCCGTTGAGGCATCTCTACTATGGATGGACTTTGAGAGCCACTTTCGCTCGGATTTTGTTTTGGCCACCCTTCGTGTGGTGTGCATACAAGAGTTACTGCAGTTGTGGCATGGAAGCATGATAGTAGCCCAATACTTGGCGTGGTTTACCGACCACTCGCGCTACTCCACGGACATGGTATGAGACCCATTATTCTGGTCCCTGACCTTTGAGCAGGGACTGAGGCATGAGATCAGGGCTTCGATGATCTCCATCAGTATTCCGATGTAGGTAGGAGTATTTGAGAGAGCCCTTCTTGTAATGAGATTCCTTGCTGAGCCTACGCTAGCAGTGAGGCCTACCATAGAGAGACATGTAGCAGATTCTTCTACAGCCGACAATAGAAAAATGTTGCAGAGGTCCAAGCGGACCAGGCCATCAGGTGGGCGACCTCACAATACTCATTCGGATGTGCGGGACACATGCAGCAAAGCCAGTCATACGAGAGGCTGGTAGTTCTATACATGCAGTGGGCAGGGCCACATGGCTCATGACTGCCCGACCCACCATGCAGAGAAGCAGCAGATAGTTGAGGGACCACCCAGGCAGAGGCAGAGGTTCGACCGTGGTGGTCTGCAGGGAGCAGGCAGACAAGGTAGAGGAGCTGGCCGAACAATAGGTGGTGGATGATGCTTCGTGGCTCTACCACCACCACCACCAGGAGGACCACCCCGACCTCAGGGAGCTGGAAGACAGGGGTAGGGTAAGCTCCAGATAGTCGAGGCCTACGACCATGGTGCACCTGAGATGATTCTAGGTACTATCTGTGTCTACTCTACCCTTGCTGCAGTTCTTATAGACACCTAAGTGAGTCATTCCTTTAATTCCATTTCCCTTGTTCAGAGCTCGGATATTCTGACGGAGCTGTTGGCTCGTTCCTTATGGTTAGAGACTCTTACGGGTGCAGGCTTTACGATTACACACTGGTGCCGATAGTGTGATCTTACTCTAGGAGGCAAGATCTTCGGCTGGGATCTTATTGTAGCGGCGTTGAGGCCTCACGATTTGATATTGGGTATGGACTGGTTGTCTATAGTCCATGCTTAGATTAGCTATAGTAGGCACAATGTGTAGTGTTTTCGCACAGTTGGGAGCAGGTTCACCTTCACCGGCGAGAAGGGAGACTTTGCAGCGCAGGATGGACTTACGTAGAGGAGAGGTAAGATGATCACCCATCAGTTGTCTAGTCTCATACTAGGAGCAGTTGATGTGCGGAGTCCGAGTTATCCAATTGTGGTGGATCAGTATGCCGACATTTTTCCTGATAACATTCCAGGACTACCTCCTCACAGAATGGTAGACTTCTACATTGACATGTACCTTGGGACAACCCCGATATCTACTCCAGCATATCGGATGGCTCCCGCCGAGCTTCGTGAGCTACGGGTACGACTAGAGGACTTACAGGGAAAGGGATTCATCCGACCCAATGTTTCACCCTGGGATTCCCCAATTTTATTTTCCAAGAAGGCAGATGGGAGCTTACGACTATGTGTCGACTACCGTCTCCTAAATCAGGTGACTGTAAAGAACATGTATCCACTCCCGAGGAGTGAAGAACTCTTTGATTAGCTCAAGGGAGCACGATGGTTCTCGAAGATAGACCTCAGGTCAGGCTATCCTCAGCTCAGAGTTCGAGACGAGGATGTGCAGAAGACGGACATCAGGTGTCGGTATGGCCACTATGAGTTATTGGTTATGCTTTTCGGGGTAACCAACGCTCTAGCATTGTTCATGAGTCTCATGAAAAAGATCTTCCATCCTTACCTCGATCGATTTTTCATAGTCCTCATCGACGACATACTGATTTACTCGAATTTGAGGAGGAGCATGCCTACCACTTGCGGGTTGTACTGGACACACTCCGAGGGAACCAGCTTTATGGTAAGCACTCGAAGTGTCAGTTCTAGATTAGAGATGTCCATTTCATGGGCCACATCATCTCTAAGGTGGTAGTTGCAGTGGATCCTGTGAAGATCGATGCAGTACTTGCTTGGGAGCCACCTAGGAGCATGACGGAGGTGCGAAGTTTCCTAGGTCTGGCTGGGTACTATCAGAGATTTGTGTCAGACTTCTCCAGAGTTTCATCTCCTCTTTCATATTTGATGACGAAGTGGAAACCCTTCGTGTGGTTAGATATATGTCATCAGAGCTTCTAGGAGCTGAGACAGAGATTGACTAGTGCACCCATCTTGAGGCTACCGGAGGAGGGCGTAGGGTACGTAGTTTACTGTGATGCATCAGGGACCGGAGTCGGGTATGCCTTGATACAGTAGAGGGTTGTGATCACTTATGGTTCACGACATTTGAGGCAGCATGAACAGAACTATGCTACCCATAACTTGGAGT
Organism: Viscum album; assembly: GCA_963277665.1. NCBI lineage: Eukaryota > Viridiplantae > Streptophyta > Magnoliopsida > Santalales > Viscaceae > Viscum > Viscum album. The sequence continues at coordinate 1,413,959 of CAUJRU010000060.1, forward strand.
TAGCAGCAGTGGTCTTCGCCTTGAAGATGTGGCGGTGCTATCTGATTGGTGAGGGATTTATAGTCTACTCTGTCACCCAGATTCTCATGTACATCTTTTCACAGAAGGACATAAACCTGAGATAGCAACGATGGCTCGAGTTTCTTCTTGGACTCTGACTTTGAGATAGTCTATTCTCCTGGGAAGGGAAACGTAGTAGCTGATGCTCTCTACAAGAGATCATTCAATCAGCTACTTGGAGAGGCGACAGAGCAACAAGCCGCATTATAGATATCCTTCATGGATAGAGATGGATCATCCTTTCTATAGTCACTCAAAGTCACTCCTCCAATACTTTAGCGGGTTAGAGAGGCACAACATGGGGATGTTGACTGTGGACGCGACGTGCACAGATATCCATAGGACTGGCACTTGATGGATTTTCTTAAATTGCAGAGCACGCCATCCCCTTTTGGGGACGTACCATGGTACCAGTTTCACTGTAGGAGGATGTGATTAGGGAGTTTCACACTTACCCTCTTGCAGTAAATCCCGGAGTGGCAAAGATTTACCAAGATCTCGGACGACATCACTGGTGGCTGGGTATGAAGAAGGTTGTGGCAGAGTTCGTTTCACAATGCCTCACCTGCCAGCAGGTGATGGTGGAGCAACAGGTACCGGCAGGCATGGTGTAGCCCTTAGAGGTCCTAGAGTGGAAATGGGATGGGATATCAATGGATTTCGTGATGGGGCTCCCACGTACTTCCCGAGGACACGACTCCATCGGGGTGATTGTCGACCGACTCACCATGTCAGCCGACTTCCTACCTATCAGAGAGCAGGGATCAGTGGAGATCTTGGGACCCCCCTAAATTTAGGAGATCGTGCGGATTCATGGTGTTACATCATCTATCATCTCCGATCGAGACGCTCATTTTACTTCCTGGCTTTGGAAGGGGTTGCAGGAGGCATTTGGGACGCAGCTACACCGGAGCACCACCTTTCACTCTCAGAAGCATGGTCAGACGGAGAGGACCATTCAAACTCTCGAGGACATGCTCCGTGCATGTGTCCTAGACTTTGGTCATAGCTGGGAGGATCACCTACCCTTGGTGGAGTTTTTGTACAACAACAGCTACCACTCCGGCATCGGGATGACACCATACGAGGCACTATATGGCCGACCATGCAGATCACCTCTGTGCTGGACTGACCCTGGGGGGTCAGCACTCATAGGACCAGAGATGGTTTAGGATACGACGGAGAAGGTGCAGATCATCTAGGAGTGGATGTGTACTACACATAGCAGACAGAAGTCCTATGCTGATAGGAGGTAGAGACCACTAGAGTTCGAGGATGGCAGCCATGTTTTCTTAGGGGTCTCACCTCAATGTGGATTATGTAGATTTGGATGAGGCGACAAGTTATCTCCGTGCTTCATCGGACCATTCTAGATCCTCAGAAGGGTATGTGAGGTGTCTTACCACCTGACATTTCCACCTCAGTTGCACCGGGTACATGACGTCTTCCATGTATCTCAGTTGAGGAGATATGTGCATGACCAGGTGCATATCATCGACCATGGGGAGTTGGATATCAATGATGGGGCGACATTCACGGAGGTTTCGGTGGAGATCGAGGATTGACAAGAGTGAGTCCTACATGCGCGGTCAATTCCTCTGGTGCACATTCGTTGGCAACACGGGAACCTCCAGGAGAGCACATGGGAACGAGAGGCTCAGATGCATGCTCAGTACCCTCATTTTTTCCCTAGTTTATGATGTAGCTTCACGGGGATGTAAATCCCTGAGGTGTGAGTAATGTAAAGACCCAAAAATTTAAAGGAAATATTTTTCTTAAATACTTTGGAATTTTACGAGTCTGTGGCTCTTGACGACACTTGATTCCGAGGCCCGGTGTGCTCGGAATCAATTTTCAAAGTTTAGCTCGGGTACATTTAGTAATAGAATGAACATGTTTTTCTATATTTTGAACTGGTGCTCGGAATTGAAATCTAAGGGAACCGACGAATTTTTAATGCCGGTAATTGCTTAAGGGGACCTTTACCGTAGTTGCATTTGTTCGGGAGGAGAAGTTAAAAATTGTGGATTAAATAAGAAGTGAATAAAAGTTGAGGTACAATTTTTATTTCTTTTCTAATTGGTTATATCCTACATGGGGGAGATGGGGTGGGCCCCTAACTACCCATGTGAGGATGTTTGTGATGTGGGGCCCACACGAGCCCCAACCCTTCACATTCCCTAAAACTCCTTAACCCCCCCCCCTTTAAACTTGTCAACTCCTCTTTAATGAGGACTCTTCCTCTCCCTCTCTAACTCCATTAAAACTTTCCTACCTATCAATTAATTAATTAGATAACTCATGGTTTAATTAATTAAGTGAATTGGAATTGGAATTTTTTAAATTTGAATGCATGGATTTTTTAATTAAAATAAGGAGAAGCCTTATTTTATATTTGGTTGGCTCATTGTGTTGTGTTTTGGGGAGAGAGCTCTTAAGTTTTGAAGAACGCTTTATCTCCTTTGTTGAAGAACACGAACTCTCCGAAAAAGAACTTCGACTCGGAAACCCTGAATTCTCCATCCCCTTCTTTTTCTGAAACAAAGGAGGAGACACCGACGTGGGAACTCACCAATGATGTCATGCCTTGTTTTCTTCTCTCCATGATAAAAATGGGATACACCGCTTCCTCCTCGGATGCTCTCCGTTGATGACTATGAATCCTTATCTCGTGATGCCGCCAACCGCGACGCCGACGTTCGTCATCATTTGTTGAGGTAGGGGTGTGTTTTGATTGAATAGTCATTCCTTCTTGTTTTGTTCTCTTTAACCGCCTGCTACTGAACTAATGCGAAGAGACCTGGCCAAACTGACACTATCCAAATCCTCTTCCAATTTTGTGATTGTTGACTGTTCTTCTTGGTCTTCATGGGTGAAGAACAATGGATCGTTACGAGTTCGGCATTCAATGAAACAATCCCAAATTGAATACTCATCCTCATGGAATCCTAAAGGATGTGCGACGACAATAGCGGGTGACAGTTCAGATCGGAATGGGATGGACCGTTCCTTGACCGTTCTTCGAGAAAGAATTCAAAACGTGTTTTCGGAGCCGATCGGAAGCCCGAGAATGAAAGAATCGACTTCAGGACAATGGGGAGACCTAGAGTCTGAAATATTGAGATGAACGAACGAATGGAATGAATAACCAACATCAAGGGAGGCATGCTAACAAGAGGTGTTGTTTATGGAAAATTCTAGACTACACGACGTGTACTCCTGGAGAACATGTCGTGAAGTGCGGGAATTCTATGGCTAGGGTTTCAGATGACAAATGACTAACACATAGTGTGTGACCTCTGTCACATGGCGTGTACTCGCCACACATCAAGGAGGTGGCGGCTATGCGAGACTTGGAGTATAACCCGGGAACACACGGACACGGTGTGGAGTATATGGGAAAGTACTCAACCACATAGCCAAACATGGCCAATGATGTGGGCTAACCTGTGTACCAATTACACGGGTTGGAGAACATGGGTTGAGGCCATGTACGGGCACATGGCCAGCCTACACGGAGCCGACCCCAGATGTTTGGACATGGAGTGTAACACCCCGACCCTAGATACCCAGAGTCGGTGCATTATTACATAACATTGGCATGATCACAAAAGATTAAGTCTCGAAAGACCGATTAGTTTAGTAGTCTTGGAAACACAAGACATATTCATAATTCTTACATTACATCAAATGGTAAAAAAACTACAACAAAATATTTTCTTGATATCCCCTCATACTATCCCTGCAGGTCATTCATAAATTACTTCTTCACATCCTAGGAAAAGATAAAACATTGAAAGAAGTGAGCTCAGATGCTCAGTAAGGATTACAATATAGCAGAAGCTTTCATAGATAATCATAAACACTTAAAGCAATTTATAACTAAAACAAAATCCTTTTAAACTTGAACTTCAGCATAATATGGCAATGATAAAATGAAATAATTCCATTTAATTATACACATGGATATTCTACTAGTCGAACAATCACATGCAATATCAATATCCACTTTCATAATGATGGAATGCATAATGCTAGACTATCATAACCACATAGCCAAGGCCTCGTGCCAAGACTACAAATAAGATTCTACCAAGGCCTTGTGCCAAGACACTAGTTTGTCTCATGAGACCCACCGATGCATCGAAGAGCTATAGCGGGCTCCACCCATCACTTACTAAGTCCAATGCATTCCTCATATGAACATGTTTAAACATAACATAAACATTCGTATTAAAACTAGCATACGAAATGTCAATACTTTAACCACATACCATGAATGGTATAAGAATAGAACATCCACAGTCAAACATAACTCATTCGATACAATATGAAAGATTTTATTGTATCATATTAACCTCAATCAATAATAATAAATGATATTGAAATAGATTAAAATAACCATCAAAACTATTTAAGAGAAATATCCCCCTTTTCTTGAAAACATTTAAAACTCACACTATTTGTCAAGAAGCCTTTTAAAAATAGATTTTTTGAATCAAAGTGTCCCATACTAATTTGAAACTTTTAAAAGGAGTTTTAATTTTAAATCTTTAATGTCCATATAAATAAATCATTAAAACATTTTTTTAAAATGTGGACATTAATGAGCAAGGTTTAGAAGAATAATTATTTAAAAATGGTATTTTAGTTAGAGTTTCTAACCAAAAGAAAGACACTGGAATACAAATAATTGAGGTAAAAAAAACTTTTTAATATCATGAGAATAAAGGGATTCATTATATACTATGTCAAAGTACATTATATACAACACATAAAAGTAATTTGGTGTATAACAACAAAAAAGTCTCAATGGAATGTTAATTGAGATGAAATATATCATAAAGGTTGTACCCTTAGGTTAAGGATAAATCAACGACATAGTTATGTGTGGAAAATATAAATACACTAAATATGATTGGATATTCAGTGTAAAAAAATCAAAGTACATTCACACATAATCTTGTAAAAACAACACCAATGAATTGGATGTTTAACTCAACAAATGGAGAATGAGTTAAAATTACTCTTATCAAATTCATATCGATGACTTGAGAAATTATCAATGGAGTGATTATGTGTATCAAAAGTATATCCACAGGAAAGGGGAGTGGCAATTATGACATAAGCAAATGAATAGTGATTCCACACATAATCTCAGAGCAAAATAATCAATGATGTTTACGTAAATCCGAATAAATGGAAATTGAAATGTCAAATTCTCTTATCAATTAGGTAACTTATGAAACATAAAACCATGAAAGAAGGATCATACAATAATGATTTAAATACCCATAAACTAAATTATATTACACAATGAATACTATCATGGGCAGTACACATACACCAAATGCAATAAATAAGTGGTGAACAATGGAATTCTCACGAAATTAAGAGTGAGATAAGAAACCCCTTACTTTGTACTTTTGTCTTGGTCGAAGGTATGTTAACCTCCTGTATAATGGTGAAATAATTGTTATTTAATTATACAAGAATAATTTACATTAATATGATTTCATATATGATCTTTTAACATTGATTTGTTAATAATATCTTAGTATTATCGTCATTTCAGGTGTTAACTTACTAGTTTTCCTTTATATTCTTTGTTACGTAAGCCGTGTTTGTCATTGATAGGTTGTATCTTATTCATATAAAGAATGATATCAAGTCCTTAAACATTATTTTTAAATAATCAAATGATAATTATACTTGAATGGATACGATGGAGAATGAATCTCATCGCGTTCGTGGAGACGGTAGTCCGTACGTACGCATGAGCGACAATATCATTTTTTGATATGAAAATAATATATAATTGGATGTTATATCATATATAAAGAATCATTATCATGTTATATTTATTATTTACATGAATTACACATCATTATTATACCCATCAAAATAATAATTTATTGAATGACAATTACACCACGACGTGGAGACGGTAAGCCGTACGTGCGCACGTATGGTGACATGTCATTCAAAGGATGGATTGAATACTGAATATGGTTGTACTATATTTATAATAATATTATAGTATATAGGAGATACTGGATTCATTAATTTAGAATGGGAATAACAAAGAAATAAGAAGTTGAAGAAGAAAGGAACTTGAAAAAGGGTGGTGAAATTATTACCTCTTCTTCAGGTTCTTCCTTTTGATTTGATCAAAATGGGTCTTAGGTTGGTTTTCTGACTAAAGCAAGGCCTATAGGATGAATTTAGGTAACTTTATAGAGTATTAGTCCAGGGTTTGGCCGAACCAAAAGTCTGTTAAAGTGTGAAGTAATGAGAAGGGTGAGTGCCCTTTTATAAGAGGGGTGAGGGGCACCTTTGGAAAAGCTAGAAATATTATTTTATAATAAATTCATATTCAGTTTATAATGGCTCCAAAGTGGATTATTTAAAGTATAGGGTGGGTATAGGTCGAAATCCACTCAACCAATAGAATTTATACAGGTTTGGTTCATTATATTAACCTTAGCTTTAAGTATTATCTCTTAGTTAATTAGTATCACTTTTACAAAGTCTCTTTGTATTTTTATAATATATGGTTAATAAAAATACTATATAAATCCAAGAGACCCCCAAGTAGTCCATTAATGATACAATTATCATGATATAAGTCTTTTGGCCGAATCTTAGATTTTTAGGAATTTAATATCAATTAATAATATAATATTTGTTTTAAAAACTCTTTTATGTCAATTTTGACACTATTCAATAATTGATTTTTGTAAAACTCATAAAAGAATGATTACTTCAAAAAAAGGTAATTAAATCATTCATAACATGTCATATTAACCTAAAAAATTAGTTTAATTCATAAAAAGTGTCAAATTATATTTATTTGGGTATCTACAATATCAATAATTTTAATTTTTCACTATTATAGTAATTACAGCATCACCATAGTGTCATAAATAAATTAAATTATATAATGTCTAAAATTTATAAATAAAATACCATTATGTATGAAATCTATTTTCCATTCTAATTAATATTTATAGTCTAAAATCCGACATATATAACCCTATGTAAAAATTGTTTTTCTAAAAGATGTATGCTTGTGTCAGTTTTGTATTCATTTTATCTTAATTAAAATAAAGTGTCCCTATCACTTACAAGTGGCACCATGGGGTCCCAAAATCAACCCAAATATTCCCATGGTTGGAAATGTATCAAAAAATAATGTTAGGACACGTTTTAGAGTAATTTGTATTATTATAATATTATTTGTTAACCCTTATTTACCGGATTTACCCTCTTACCATTTTAAATAAAATATTTACCGAATTAATTATTCAAAATGTCAAAAAATAAAATTTACCTATTTAAACAATTTGAAAATCCTGATTCCAAATATTGAATCCATTTTTCCAAATTCAAAACACAGAAGTGGCAGAAATTTATTTAAAATTAATTCCCGTTGTTAAAATGAAAAGCGTGTTTTTAAGAGATAATAACTATCAAAAGATTGGAACTTGTTTATGTCTGGTTTAATTGTGAAATTATGTCAAATGACAAAAATTGAATTAAATGGTACAAATATATTCTAAATATACTTTAAAACCACTCAAATTCATAATTTATCAATATTAATTGTTTCGATTAAAAAATTTGTTTTTAATTAAAATCTAGTAATTTTCACTATTCATCAAAATATGAAAGTTATCTGAAAAGTACCAAAATTTCACCCTATGCTCATTTCGATATTCTGAATCCAAAAATGAAGGTCATTTTGAGAAATAGAATTTATAAAATTTCAAAAAGTAGGTATTACTATTCATAACGGCTAGTTTGATTGGTTGTGGTGTGTTAGAATCTCCAAGTTGCGTACAATGCACGCCATTGCATTATTCAAAGGGAAATGTACCGTGGAATCTTGGGGTGTTACATTCTCCCCTCCATCAATAAATTGCGTCCTCACAATTTTTTTTTAAAAATTGGGCTTGAGAATATAATGGAAATTCCCACATCGGAAAAAGAGTCAATAAAACTATCACTTTAAAAGAAAGGAAGAGAGGTATAAGGGTCATCCAAGATAACCCATACTAGGATTCCATGTAGGCAAACATGGATATGGACGATAAACTAAGTGTTCAGTTCTGATGGAGAGGGATAGAAAACATGATCAGGAGAAAGTTAACAATAATAAAATCACAAACTTGTGTTGGGATAAACAGTCCTTAGTCTCCCAGTAGGAAAAGTAAACGAACAACATTTTTTGTTGTTGTAAGTTACATTACATAAGGACGAGGAATTCATTCATGATATTGACTAAGAACGTAAAGATATATACTTTCTTTTTAAGTAGAGATTCATTATTTAATAACTTTTTACCACTAACTCATTTTTTTGAACAATGAGTATTCAAGAAGACTTGGTCACAATGAAAGAGCTAGAATAAACATCTATAGAAATACATGATCCATGTAGGATAAACTATATATTTACCTTGTCTTTAGAGATTATTCATAACCAAAATGGTTAGTATAATATCTGATAACCCCCCCCCAAAAACAGATATTCCATTAGAGAAAAAAAACTAATCTTAATTTCTAAAATTAAACCATCAATACCCCAAAGATAAGTAAATACCATTAAATAATCAATTGTCCTTAAAATCCTTCAATATAATCCAAACTAATATTGAAACTCAAAACTTATAAGAATGCAGTCTTCCACGTTAAATTTTATCTCCAAATGAAATTAATTACTCTTAAAGTCACATACTTAAAAGTAATTAACCTAATCATTTCCATAAACAACCCAAATCACTATAAATCCATAATAAAAACATAGATAAAAATCCACCATTACTCATCAAATGAAATCCCATAATATTCTATTTTCCTTGGCCATATAGTGTTCACAACAAAGCGAACAACTTCCAAAATAACATTTATCACCTAATCACCAAATCATTTTCCTATACTAAGGGTATTTATTTGATAAGACACAAGATCCCAAATCAAATTATTATTGATCAATAAAATCATTTAACTAAAAATAATAGTCACACTAACTAGGGACTTCACGTAGTCCAGTGGTAGGTGATAAATCCCAATCACACTTTGGTTGTGGGTTCGATTCCCACAACTTTTTCCAAAGTGACGGGTTGTCACACGGTCTGCGTGTTGTCCTTTTTCAAAAACTATATTTTATAACAATACCAAAATGAGATAAATTCCTCATAATTTAAACACAAATCTTATCTCATACCTTGCATTTTCATCCCAAATTATAATAACTTATAATTTCCTCAAACCCAACGATCATATAAAACCAAATGGTTATTTATAACTATATCCGCAAGAGAAAAGATAATTCTTCCTCAAATATCATTCTCACATGGAAAACTGTAGGGTTAAAAAATACAAGAGAAAATTATTCCAAAGTAATCCCATCAACAAGAATCAATAATAATTTGTAGACATTTATCCAACCATTTATTTCCACATAGATTCTTCTTTGACCATGAAAATATCCTATAGAATAGGGCATTCACTCGGGTAATGGCCATGTCCCCTACATTTATGGTAAATGACTATAAATGGATTCTTGGGACCATTTTTATCATCTTCCATAGTACTATTCATATTTCTTCGGCAATTATTCACTTTATGTCCTTCCTTCCTACACGTAAAGCATTTCTTTGTCCCATTAAGACACCTTACTGGGTGTCTCCTTCCACATTTCCTACATGATGGAAATTGAGGATTCCTTTCTCCATGGTCTCCACTGCTGGAGCTCTTATCATTCATTACCTTTCTCTTCTTTGTTGAGTCCAGGAATTGGTTAATATATATATTTTTGATCATATTTTTGGAAAATTGATTTGGCATAAAGACGATATATTTTACGCCTATCAACATTCCATTTTGTTTCTCATTTCCACCACTGTTCGCACCTTTTACATCATTCTCAAAGTCACTATGACTTCCTTGGAATCCAGCCATTTACTAAAAGTAGAAACCATTGTGTGAGTCAGAGTGGTCAAAAAATCATTTAGAGATTAACATGTCACCATATTCTCAATTTGAAACACATTAGGATTAACCAAGGTCATTTACTCTCATCTTATATATATAATACTTCAAATCAATTTGTAAAGAAAATGTAAATTATCCTAAGCATATCCCCTGGGAGTGTCGTGACCAAGAGTGTAGCAAGGCCTGTTGTCGTGCACCAGTTCCCGTTCGATTCTAGCTCAAAGTGGTGTTTTCAGGTTTTACCCCTAGGTACATCTGTGCCAGAGCCACCTCTACCTGCTCATATCCAGACAGGGATGTATTTCTTGGAAAAATTACAAAATATCTACAATACGAAAATTTTAGGAAGTTCTTCTATAATAATTCTCAAAGTTCATCTTAGGTTTACGTGCTCTAATCAGAGTTTATCTAAATCGAGCTTCCAAGGTTTGTACTAAACTTCTCTGATACCAACTATAACGCCCCGACCCTAGATACCCAGAGTCGGTGCATTATTACATAACATTGGCATGATCACAAAGGATCAAGTCTCGAAAGACCGATTCGTTTAGTAGTCATGGAAACACTAGATATATTCATAAGTCTAACATTACATCAAAAGGTAAAAAAACTACAACAACATCTTGTCTTCATATCCCCTCATACTGTCCCTGCAGGTCATTCATAAATTACTTCTTCACATCTTGGGAAATGATAAAACATTGAAAGGGGTGAGCTTAGATGCTCAGTAAGGATAACAATATAGCAGAAGCTTTCGTAGATAAGCATAAACACTTAAAGCAATTTATAACTAAAAAAAAGCCTTTTAAACTTGAAGTTCAGCATATTATGGAGAAGATAAAATGAAATAATACCATTTACTTATTCACATGGATATTATAATAGTCAAACAATAACATGAAATATCAATAACCACTTTCATAATGAAGGAATGCATAATGCCAGACTATCATAACCACATAGCCAAGGCCTCGTGCCAAGACTACAAATAAGATTTTTCCCAGGCCTTGTGCTAAGACACTAGTTTGTCTCATTAGACCTACCGATGCATCGAGGAGCTATAGCGGGCTCCACCCGTCACTTACTAAGTCCAATTCATTCCTCATATGAACATGTTTAAACATAACATAAACATTCGTATTAAAACTAGCATACGAAATGTCAATACTTTAACCACATACCATGAATGGTATAAGAATAGCACATCCACAGTCAAACATAACTCATTCGATACAATATGAAAGATTTTATTGTATCATATTAACCTCAATAGATAATAATGAATGATATTGACATAGATGAAAATAACCATCAAAACTATTTGAGGGAAATTTCCCCCTTTTCTTGAAAACATTTAAAACTCACACTATTTGTCAAGAAGCTGTTTAAAAATAGATTTTTGAATCAAAGTGTCCCATATGACTTTGAAACATTTAAAAGGAGTTTTAATTTTAAATCTTTAATGTCCATGTAAATAAATCCTTTAAACAGTTTTTTAAAACTTGGACATTAATGAGCAATATTTAGAAGAATAATTTTTTAAAAATGGTATTTTAGTTAGAGTTTCTAACCAAAAGAGAGACACTTGACTAAAAATAATTGAGGTAATAAAAACTTTGTAATATAATGATAATAAAGGGATTCATGATATACTATGTCAAAGTACATTATATACACCACATAAAAGTGACTTGGTGTATAACAACAAAGAAGTATCAATGGAATGTAAATTGAGATGAAATATCTCATAAAGGTCGTACCCTAAGGTTAAGGATAAATCAACGACATAGTTATGTGTGAAAAATATAAATACACTAAATATGATTGGATATTCAGTGTAAAACAATCAAAGGAAATTCACACATAATCTTGTAAAAGCAACACCAATGAATTGGATGTTTAACTCAACAAATGGAGAATGAGTTAAAATTACTATTATCAAATTCATATCGATGAATTGAGAAATTATCAATGGAGTGATTATGTGTATCAAAAGTATATCCACAGGAAAGGGGAGTGGAAATTATGACATAAGAAAATGAATAGTGATTCTACACATAATCTCGGAGCAAAATAATCAATGAAGTTTACGTAAAGCCGAATAAATGGAAATTGAAATTTCAAATTCCCTTATCGATTAGGTAGCATATGAAACATACACCCATTAAAGAAGGATCATACAATGATGATGTAAATACCCATAAATTAAAGTATATTACACAATGAATAAAATCATGGGCAGTACACATACACCACATGCAATAAATAAGTGGTGAACAATGGAATTCTCATCAAATTAAGAGTGAGATAAGAAACCCCTTACTATGTACTTTTGTCTTGGTCGACGGTAGGTTAACCTCCTTTATAATGGTGAAATAATTTTTATTTAATTATACAAGAATCATTTACATTAATATGATATCATATATGATCTTTCAACATTGATTTGTTAATAATATCTTAGTATTATCGTCATTTCGGGTGTTAAATTACTCATTTTCCTTTATATTCCTTATTACATAAGCCGTGTTTGTCATTGATAGGTTGTATCTTATTCGTACCCAGAATGAGAAATAGTCCTTAAACAGTATTTTTAAATAATCAAATGATAATTATACTTTTATGGATACGATGGAGAATGAATCTCATCGCGTTCGTGGAGACAGTAGTCCTTAGGTACGCACGAGCGACAATATCATTCTTTTGATATTAAAATAATATATTATTGGATGGTATATCATATATACAGAATCATTATCATGTTATATTTATTATTTACATGAATTACACATCATTATTATACCCATCCAAATATTAATTTATTGAATGACAATTACACCACGACGTGGAGACGGTAAGCCGTACATACGCACGTATGGTGACATGTCATTCAAAGGATGGATAGAATACTGAATATGGTTGTACTATATTTATACTAATATTACAGTATATAGGAGATACTTTATTCATTAATTTATAATGGGAATAACAAAGAAAGAAGAAGTGGAAGAAGAAATGAACTTGAAAAAGGGTGGTGAAATTATTACCTCGTCTTCGGGTTCTTCCTTTTGATTTGATCAAAAGGGCTCTTAGGTTGGATTTCTGACTAAAGGAAGGCCTCTAGTATAAAGTGAGGAAAGTTTAGAGAGTATTCGGGTAGGGGTGGGCTCAACCAAAAGGCTTTGAACGTGTGAAGTAATGAGAAGGGGAAGTGCCCTTTTATAAGACGAGTGAGGGGAACCTTTGGAAAAGCTAGAAATATTATTTTATAATAAATTCATATTCGGTTTCTAATGTCTCCAAAGTGTATTATTTAAAATCTAGGGTGGGGATATGTCTAAAACCACTCAACCAATAGAATTTAGACCGGTTTGGGTCACTATATTAACCTTATTTTTAAGTATTAACTCTTAGTTAATTAGTTTCACTTTTACAAAGTCTCATTGTATTTTTATATTATATGGTTAATAAACATACTATATACATATAAAAGACCCCCAAATGGTCCATTAATGATACACCTATCATGATATAAGTCTCTTGGCCGAACCTTAGATTTTTAAGAATTTAATATCAATTAATAATATAATATTTGTTTTAAAAACTCTTTTATGTCAATTTTGACACTATTCAATAATTGATTTTTGTAAAACTCATAAAAGAATTATTACTTCGAAAAAAGTTAATTAAATCATTCCTAACATGTTATATTAACATATAAAAATAGTGTAATTTATAAAAAGTCTCAAATTATATTTATTTGGGTATCTATAATATCAATCATTTTAATTTTTCACTATTATTGTAATTACTGCATCACCATTGTGTCATAAATAAGTTAAATTATTTAATGTCTAAAATTGAAAAATAAAATACCATTATGTAGGAAATAATTTTATCTTACTAATTAATATTTATAGTCTAAAATCCAACATATATAACCCTATGTAAAAATTGGTTTTCTAAAAGATATATTCTTGTGTTATTTTTGTATTCATTTTACCTTAATTAAAATGAAGTGTCCCTATCACTTACAAGTGGCACCATGGGGTCCCAAAATCGACCCAAAGATGCCCATGGTTGGAAATGTATCAAACAATAAGGTTAGGACACGTTTTAGGGTAATTTTTATTATTAAAATATTATTTTTAACCCTTATTTACCGCATTTACCCTTTAACCATGGTAAATAAAATATTTACCGAAGTAATTATTCAAAATGTATAAAAATAAAAGATACCTATTTAAAAAATTTGAACATCCTGATTCCAAATATGGAATCCCTTTTTCAAAATTCAAAACACAGAAGTGGCAGAAATTAATTTAAAATTAATTCCCGTTGTTAAAACGAAAAGCGTGTTTTTAAGACATAATAACTATCAAAAGATTAGAACTTGTTTAAGTCTGGTTTAATTGTTAAATTATTTCAAATGACAAAAATTGAATTAAATGGTAAAAATATATTCTAAATATACTTTAAAACCACTCAAATTCATAATTTATCAATATTAATTATTTCAATTAAATTTTTTTTTAATTAAAATCTAGTAATTTTCACTATTCATCAAAATATGAAAGTTATCCGAAAAGTACCAAAATTTAACCCTAGGCTAATTTCGATATTCCGAATCCAAAAATGAAGTCCATTTTGAGAGATTGAATTTATAAAATTTCAAAAATTAGGTATTACTATTCTTAACGGCTAGTTTGATTGGTTGTGGTGTGTTAGAATCTCAAAGTTGCGTACAATGCACGCCATTGCATTATTCAAAGGGAAACGTACCATGGAATCTTGGGGTGTTACATGGAGTGTCACCATACCACACACCATGTACATACTTTTTACATGAACAACCCTTCGACATGGGCTATGGTACACAGACATTACCCGGGGACTGAAGACACGGTGTATAACCATACCACACGTCTTGTACTTACTTTTGATACAAACATCCCTTCAACACGGGCCGTGGTACACAGGCAGTACCCCAGGTCTGAAGACACGACGTGTAACCATACCAACACGACATGTACTTTTTTGAAAATGGCTTGGTCATCTTGTACTCAGTGTCTTGGACACATTTGTTTGTTTTAGCCCACTATGACACGGAATACCTTCGGGATACATCAACTCTAGACTTCATGACAGTTGATGTATCAACCCTCTCTTTACTCGTGGAGCGGAGCCTCCCGAAATCAAGTATGCTGTGTGCAGGAACCCTAGAGCAGGCAGTGACTGCGATGACGATGAAGACTGTACTTGGATCCTACGTGGGTTCCACAGCGAGGACAACTGTACTAGGATCCTCCATGGGTTCGGCAACGATGGTGTCTGTACTTGGATCCTATGTGGTTTCGGCAGCGATGGTTACTATACTTGGATCTTATGTGGGTTTGGTAGCGATGACTTCTGTACTTGGATCCTACATGGGTTCGGAAGGTGATATGATTCAGAGGCTACATCTATCATCTCCACCCCTCTTCGTGAATAATATACCTGTGTGAGTTGAGTCATGACTTTCAGTCATTATCATCGTTTTGACTGACCTGCTTTCCTATTTGGACTGGGTTGTGATTTCCTGTGTGAACTGGGTTGTGCTTTCTTATGTGGACTGGGTTGTACTTGGGCTCTTGAGTTGGAGTTGAACTGGAATTGATGACTTAGGTATATGTTTGGGCATATACCTAAGTAGAGTTGGTTGATACTTTGTGTTTGTATCTTTCCTTTGTGGTTTATCCTTTGTGGATTCTGGGAGACCATCAGGGGTCTTGGGGTCCCTACTGAGTATCGTATACTCACCCCTGCACGGGCTATGCCCGCACTACATTGTGTTGGATGCTGACAATGGACAACACTGATCGAGGTGGAGGCTTGTGGAGCTGGATGGTACCCGGAGGTGGATCACTTGGCGGGACATACACGGAGCAGACGGCTAGACCCGACGAGACTATTTGTACACACCCTTCAAGTGGGATTTCTGGAGTACGACTCGGTGTTGCTGTTTTACTTTCCTATTGTTGTACTTTCTTTTCAGTTGTACTTTACTTTTAGTTGGGTTTGTATACTGGCCAATTTACCTTTTAGCACTTAATTCGTACTTAGTTTTACTTGGTGCTTACTTCACTTGCGTACTCTATTGTGTTTGTTTACTTTTATAAAGGCAATTCCTTCCCTTTTACTGGGATTTATGCCTTTGGTGCTAGTCGCCAGCCCCTGGCCTTTGGACGGTGGGTTTGGGGTAGTCACGGCTCGGGCCCTGAGGACAGGTCGTGACATTAAGGGTCATCTTTCC
>CAUJRU010000060.1:2058947-2116639 GCA_963277665.1 Viscum album
TCTGGATTATGACTGGAGTGGGTGGATGGGATTTCTTAGATATTGGGGTGAGTATTAGTAGGAAACAAGGTTGCATTGAGTGTGGTGTCTTTGAAAGGAAATGTAGTTTAATGTTCATATTTTTAACCTTTCATCATCATAAATAAATTTCACTTTAAGATACAAAATATTACCACACACCCTTGACTTAATTTCATAGTATATTTAAACACTATATAAATATATATGTTATTATATATCGAATAATATCTAAATATTCCAATTATAGGATTATTAGTTGGTAATTGAATCATGGTATAATCCAAGAAAACTATTCTGTAATGAAAAATACATAAATAATATGAATAACTCATGAGTTATTATCCATGAATATTTATGATTCTTTGGTGTATATTGAACATATGATAGTGGAAATAATAGACTATTTTGATAAATTATATATAACCTAGAATCATCTAGAATATCTATGTAATAAGAAATAAAATTTTTGAATGGTTCATACATATGGAATATTTCACCAAAAAATAGCACTCACACAATGTCTTGCATGGTCGCAAACATCCACTCGAATTCCCCCACCCGTGCCTATGCATGGTGCTATAAATTAACTGTTATTTTCAAAATTAAATAATAGATTTAAAACTTAAGATTGTATAAAAATTAATGTTATGTTAGAATGAGGAAGCACAGATAAGGATTATTGGAATACTTGTAGTTTCTCATACAACAGTAGTAAAATAACATATAGTTTAAATTATAGAAAATAAGAATGAAATATGATACATGAAAATTGGAATGATAAATGTAAATAAATGATACATACATAACAGTAGGTAGAGACATAAGAATGTTAATGTAAAAACAAATAGTGAGAAATTAAATAGCAACAACAAATATTTGATAGTTTTCTATGTATAGATATAATAGAAAATAGTTTGGAAACTCATGTTACTAAATGCATAGCAGATATGTGAGTTTTTGTTGATGTAGAGCCGCACACCTAAATGTTGGCATCCCATTGTAGTCCACCTATGTTGTAAAAAAAATGAAAAATAAGAAAATTGGAAGCTAGTATTACTGGAAACAAACATGACAAACCCGGAAGTGGAAACTATATTTTACAGTGTATTATTGCCCTATAATATGAGTAGAGATAAAAAAGTTACCATAATCGATAATAAGGATTAAATCACCCTTGGAGTGTTGTACATCATAAATCATATCTATTAATACATAAAAAACATGCTACAATGCAGTTTTTCATTATATAAATAATTTTTGGAGTGGTGTGTAATAGTAGGGACATAAAAAACAACTTACAATGAAAAAATCATTATAAGTGAGGGATTTTATGTCACATACTTGATTAAGGATAAAAAGTAAAAAACATTAAATGAGAATTAACAGAAAAATATATTAGGAGAAAATAAAAACATACATGAATGCACTAATATTCTATATAAATTCTTACTGGTAATTCTTAATGGAAAAACAGTACATACATATACTAAAAAATAAATACAAATATGAAGCTAAATAATGAATAATAGGTGATTACATGTATAAGGAGAAAACATATCCTTTAATAATGTAACTCAAATCTTCACTAAAGGAACTTCATACATAGATGCATGTGAAGTTACATGTGATGTTTTCAACTCATATAATATGTTTACAATCAAAACAATTGAAAATCATGAAATATTTATTAGTCTTGAAATATTTGATGATATCCATTTTTTTGAAGATATTGTTACAACTTCCCCTATTTTACTAACTTATATCTATGCATATTTGTTTAGGTTATGATAAATTTATGATGGGGAAATCATCATGATTCAAATTATTTTAAATTTAAATATATTATATATTATAGGTTAACATATTAATTTTTTTGTGGGACTATCAATTTGTGTTCACTCATTAAATGTTCAATTATGTAAAAGGTTACTCCATAAATAAACATGCAATCTGCGTGAAATTTTTAAGGATAAACCTTATTTTAATGTTGGGACTACATAAATAATTTATATTAAAAATGAACCTTTTAATGAATGATAATTCCATAAAAATAACCTTTTTACATCAAAAAATTATACAGTGCAAATAATTCAATATTCCATGAAAATATTAGACAGTGAAAAATACATTGATTTAGTATATTCAATCTTACATGTTTTGTGTGATAAACAATTTGAGCCCACAAAATCTATAACACCACAACCCGCTATTGAAAAGACCTGATCTAGACCAGCCATGGAAGCAGTGTCACACATAGGTAGATCTTGGAAGAATGAAAGTCAGTTGTTTTTGCTTCCTAGGGATCCATGGAAGAATGAAAGTTAGCCGTTTAGTTTTACTCATTGCATGTATGGATAATATCAATGTTTTTTTGATGTGGCTCCTGCACTTTAAAACATATTCATATATCTTCCATAAGATGGATGTATGGCCATCTATATAATTTAATAGGAATTTCTAGTCGATTTATAATGCAAAAAATAATGATATTATAAGTAATGCATAGCTCCAAACCTAATAACATGGCATTGGATTCCTCCTCATGACTGTCGCCATTTAAATAGATAGAAATGAATGTGATAATAACAGATCCAATGATGTCAAGGATAATACCGCAACCCTGAATTTCTCCCAGGGTAAATGACCAATTGATATTTAACATGAAACCAGTACTTTAAAAATTCCATTAAATCTAGTATACTTGGGAAGGGTCGAGGAATGTCTTAGGGGAACTCCCAGCAAACTTGAGGGATCACCATCTCAATTCTTGTGTGATAGCAGCAATGGATCCCAAAGAGCATGTGCCACGAGGACTCATTGTTGGGTTCGCTACAATAGATTCACCTGGGGAATGATTGAAACTATTGAAATTATATTATCATCCATGGAAACATCTGACATGTCAGACAAGGAAAACAAACTAGGTTGGGATATCTATAAACCATAGTATATTCCCCAACATTCCATACTTCTCCAATGTTTTTAAAAGGCTGAAAAAGGGAAATACGAGAAGAATGGGGAATGATTATGAATAATTTATGGGGAGCGTGGGATTGACATACTCAAAGGTTGAAAATATAAGAAAACATGTTAGATTATATGTTAAAACAATATTTCATACATACAATTTTGATTACCTTCAATAAATATTACCTCAATTGTGTGTCTACAGAAAATAAATTCAACTCTACTATGACTGACAGTGTAGGAACTGAATTGAAAAACAAGCACAAATTTTGAAAAATGTAATAATGGTATTAGATTGAATGAAGAAGAAGACGAATGCGGGATGGTTGAATAATTACAATAAATGAAAAAATAATATGAATGTTATATTAATTTCAATAAATTTTACCTCCAAATGAACTAATTAAACCAACAAAAATGAAATTCAACATTGATATGTCTGATTTGAGAAGGTAAAAATTAAGAAAACTGGGGAAAAGAGAATCAACAATTTATAGGGAAAACCCGATGAATGTGGGAAGTTCAATTATTTTCAATAAATTTCACAATAATATAGGCGAGTTGATTAATATAAATAATTCTTACCTCCCCATGATGTCATCACATATAACCAACATAGAAATTTGGTTAAGCTATGATAAATTTGATAGGAAAATAAGAGCTGGGAAAAGATAATGAATAATTTATAGAGAGGGTGGGATTGATATACTTAATATTGAAAAAACATAAGAAAATAGATTTTATT
Source organism: Viscum album (assembly GCA_963277665.1). Classification (NCBI taxonomy): domain Eukaryota; kingdom Viridiplantae; phylum Streptophyta; class Magnoliopsida; order Santalales; family Viscaceae; genus Viscum; species Viscum album. The sequence continues at coordinate 2,062,681 of CAUJRU010000060.1, forward strand.
ATCCCCAAACAATATTGCATATATACATGTTCAATTAATTTAAATAAATATTACCTCCACAGGAAGTCACCGTGCATCTTCAATAAAGAAATTCAACCTTGCTATGAAATATTCAAATAAGTAAACCCAGAAAAAGAGGAGCAATAATTTACAAGGAAAAAAATAATATACTAAATGAGGTTTTTTCATTCTAAAAATGACACTAAATAGTAATATTAATATATGGAAAATTACAAAAATTCATCAACGGGTTATGGTTAGAGACACAACCCTGGTTGTTTCTTTTTACCAGAATAGCTGCTACAGGAAAATATATAAGACATAATAATGAAAAGAATCCAGAAGAATGTTCAGTGAAAATCCACTTGTATCAATATAGATACAAGTAATATATTAAACTATTACCTTTTATAATGATACAACCTAAATTACAGCGGCACCCCTGGGATTTGAATAGGGTCGGTTCTTCCTGTTTTCTCTATGAAAGAAAGAAGTCTATTTTAGTAAAAAGTAAAACACACATGATATCATATGCAGGGTAGGTACATATGAAAGTAAGAAGTCGATTTTAGACAAAATTAAAAGGCACATATGATATCAAAAGTAAAAGGCTCATATGAAAGAAAAAAAGACAATTTTAGTCAAAATTAAATGGCGCATATGATATCCCAAGTCATAAGATGGTACCTATAATCAAATCAAAGTATATGAGAGAATGTTGGCAGGGGCCTAATAATGGATCATGTTTAAGGTTCTTGGATCATCCATGACTTTAATGGTATGGGTCCCCATATCTACATTGATGAAAATTTCTGTGAAGTCTATAAATACAAAATAACCAGACTTTTTACTCAAATACAGAACATAAAATCCAAAATTAATAAAAAAAAATTGTTTAGATTTATAAATTCACTATAATTCCTCAAGAATAATACCTTTCATGTACACTTCCTAGAATAAAAAATTATTCTTTTAGAGGTTCCATAGCTCAAAGCTGGCCTAACACCAAGAGGAAGTAGTCATCAAAGCAGTTTGATGAATCATAAACATGGGGAATCCCTTTCACCTGAGAAAAGTATTGGAATGTCATAAATGATCGTCTCGTAAATTAATATATTGACATTTATAGTTTTCATTCAAGGATACTCATATAGATCCCCTACAGATCAAGAGTTAAATCAAAAAAACAATTCAAATACCAAATGATCAATCCTAGTAGCATAAACTTTGAAATTGCATACATAACGAATATCGACACTGGTGTTGTTGTTTATGCCTATGTATTTAACATATTTCTGAATACCAAATTGCTAATTTGTGGATAACATGTATTGAAGCATTTATATATTTTAGTGTAAACATATAGACTCTAAGTGTAACGTAGGCATGTTACATATTGAAGAATTTTACTCATTGTAGTGTATGCATACTGATGGATATTTTCATATTTCAATGTGTGCACTGTATGCATTTACAGTGTGAATATTTCAGTGTATGCATGGGACACAATAATTGCTGAAACAAATTTCCTAATTATGAATTGTAGTAATGGAGATATACAACATTGAAAAGATATATTAAGAATGAAAATAAAACAAAATTGTAAGTTTGGATTAAATAGAAAAGGGCTCATCTAGGTAGTAGGAAAATACATTCTTGGAAAGGGTCAAATGAAATGTAATGTTGTCTGGTTTGGATTAAATAGAAGCTTTCTGCTTGAACATGCTACTGAAATACAGTCCTTGGAATATTCTTAACATGCTCTCAACTCCCAGAAATATATGATTCAATATAGGGTTTCAACTTACTGATTAGCTCACCATCTTGAAACTTCTGTAGAATTGTTCTATGTCGGGGCTGTTGATGAAGTCCATGAGAGTGGTGGTGTAAATCCCCCATCAATTTCATGGAAGAGAATGAAGATCAATCTCAACGCAAAGACTCATGGAGCAGTCTCACATAGGTTGTCCCTGGGAATATGGTTCCCATGGAAGTAATTATTGATGCCATTATGATTTTGAACAGCTTTAAGCACTAGAACCTTCTATCCTGTTAACCAGTCAAACTGGTGAATTCCTTTAACCTCTATAGTTTTATTGGTAATAGCATTCAGAATAAACAATTAATTCATTCCAACATATGTTTTATTTTCAGTGATGACTTCAACTGAACCATCACTTTCCCATTAATTCAAACTGCGAAGTAGAGGTCCATCCCAGTTTCTCACAAATGAACATTATTAAATCCATCAAATTGAGATATGAATAGCTCCAACTAAAAATAATTTTTTAAAATTGTATAATCATACATATGAAGTAGTTTAGGGTTCTCAGGTGATAACTTCAACTGAACCATCACTTTCCCATTCAAAAACATTTTATTTGTTGTGAACTCAGTTACTGAAATCAATAGAATTCATAGATAAAAACCCAAAAAACGAAAAATGTCTAGGAAGTCTACATAATAAAATAAACAAATCAAGAACTATAGTATGCATTGACACATAAAAATAGTAGTAAAGAAAATGATGTTTTGATAGACACAGTGCAATCAGGTACCAACTTTATTTGAACCATCCATATCCCATGAAAATGTGATTCTATGATGCAAACCCATATCCAAATATAAATAGAAGCAACACAACATAAACCATACAAGGGAAAAATCCCAGTAAGTTGACATCTAAGAAAAATGAATCACAAAATTTAGTATGCATTTACATTGAAATAAATGATGTTTATAATAAAATGATTATAACAACTTTTGACATTTCATAGAAATTATTAATTTTAACTAATAGTATCATTGAACAAATACATTTCTGTTTAAGATAGAACATATATATTACTTAGAAACAAAACACAAAATTCATAGGAAAATTTTATGAGTATAAAAAACCATGAATTATAATAATTATCATTAATGAGGAATGTAATTAGTTTAAAATAAATAAACAATTTTTGAAGGATCTGATGCAAGTAATTGTCGGAAAAAGTACCTTAATAGAAATTAATGATAGTTAGAAATATGTAAAAATACCAACATACATAAATTAGAATATGTATATTTTCCTAAATACTATGTTTCATGATAAAAGATTGATGATTCAATTAATTAGTTTATGTACACATGTATATTATGGGAAAATATATTTATAACTAAACTTTTAAAATAAAAATTTTAATGGAATCATTATTAATAATAATAGGAAGCATATAAAACAAATCTAACCTTCAACTAATGGTACACTTCACCCATTTTCATGGCCTGTTTGTATAATGATGTTCCCATATCAATAGATATTATATTGGAAAATATATATCATAAAAAATGAAATTATAAGTGGAAAGAAGTAATGTAATGAAGTATATTAAAATATAATATTACTAAAAATTGATCCAAATCCTCCCTCTTCCAAAAATATTTTTTTTGAAAACCCACATGATGATATTAAAAGTTCCATTGTATGAAATTGATATGGATATAGTTCTTGGAATATTTGTAGTAAACGATGATCCCATTTTTGGACAGCTTATTGGAGTCACGATAGGTCCTCTAAAGATAATAATGATTCATTGTTGTCTTTATAATTCTCTTTGTCAACTTCATCTACCACATGCAAGGTATCAGCTGCTTCAGATTGTTTCTTCTGTGAACCTAATAAATATAAATGGAGAAACAATGGTCAATTAGAAGGATAGATAGTAGTTATAGTATTAGAGTAGGTAATTTATAGTATGATTGTATAAGTTAATAGTTTGCAACTACAAATAAATAATGATGGATAGAAGGGAGGATAATTACATACATTTTAGGGTTATTTTTAGAAAATAAGGTGAGGATATATGCTTGATAAATATACAAAGAACCTCGCAGAGGAGATCAGAGGAAAGAGACTGAACCACTTCAGTCGAGAAAGAAATTGTGGCGATACCTCGCTGTAAATTATTCCATGGATCGATGTGCAATGTCGTAAACTCTCCATGATTAAGCCACTGAGGATTTCTCTTTACAACAACATCCACAATGGATCAAAAATACATGAAATAGGTTACTCACTATAAGGTCAAGGGAGTGGGAACCCTAGGTGGAGCAGACGACCCGGACGTCGAAGAGATGAAGGCGGAGTTTTCGGTTGCGTAGGAGCTGAAGGCGGAGGAGTCTACAGCAGAGCACACGGAGGTAGCGCCGAGACTGGAGAGGAGAGTCCCGAACGGGAGCAGTATTGGGTAGTCGGGGAGGGGAGAAGGAACCCTAACAGAGCCACACGTAAATCGTGATTGGGGATAGGATACGACGATTTTTGTTTGGGTTTGGAGGGAGATTTAGAGGGTTTGGATGATGTGGAAGCATGATAACATGACACGTCAGTGGAAAAATTCCAACTTTAGTAAATATATAGATGTTATATAGGTTATTTTAATTACTAATTTTTAAAGAAAACATTTTCAACAGTGATTTTCAAAGAAACGGTCTTTCAAAAGGTCTATCATAACAATAGGATATTTTCCTCATGAATTTGTTTGAAAGATTATTTTATAGTATTTATATTCATAAACATCAAAAAACCTTATTTTTACTCCACTTGGGATTTGTTTTATTAATACCATCCTATTTATTCATTTAGATGTTTTTTGAATAATTTTCCAAGAATATTATTCATATTAACATCTAAGATTCATTTATTATCCCCATTGAAATATTAAATATCCTATAGTTATTGAACATTGAATTCCCATATATTATCTATTAATTTTATCACAGATATTATTATTTCCTAAATCATATATCTAATTAGATGTGGTGTCTACATTGATATTTGTTTGATATTTAAGAAAATATTGATAAATCTATATTATTTATTCATTACGTATATCTGATAAGGCATATTGTTTATGAATTAAATCGATTAATTGTTATGAAGAATTATTTAGAGATGCAATGAGAGGTGGAGCCCGGACATTATATAGCTCATTGATGCATCTAAATGTTACCATGAAAAAAATATAATGTGAAAATTAAATTGTTCTATATCCAGAGTTTTAAAAATTTTGGATGATGGATCTTAATAGTAGAGGTTTTCATATGCCTATGACATGATGTCTAATAATGAATCATTTCCTTCATTTTGGTTTATTATTATCTTTTCTATTAGAATTTCACATGACAAAATATATGGATTCATTTTATTCTAAGTTTATTTATTAAATGACATGTGTTTTCTGTTTATTATCATTCCATATTTATTTTAATTTATATAGTTATTTTAATGACTTGTGTTTAAATTTTAATATATATACATATATTCTATGCAATTCCTTCACAGATGGTTAATTATATGGTATGTGTGTTCTATTATTTACCCCGAAAAAATTATTAATCTCATTGATTCATTATTTCTTGTACTATACTTTACACTTAATAAGAATTTGATCTCACCTTTATTATTTTTATTTCATTAAGAATTAAATATCTGTTCAATAGAAATATATAGAAATATACCGGATGTAATGTTATTATTCTAAAATTTATTTAGTAAATTTTCTGTTGTAACTAGTGTATTCATTTGTAATAAAAGACTTAGGTTTGTATCTTGTAACGCCCCGACCCCAGTTACCTAGAGTTGGTGCGTTATTATATAACATAGGAATGATACTAGGAATCATGTCCCAAAAGACCGATCAGTTTAGTTGCCCTAGAAATACTAGATACATTCATAAGTTTTAGATTACATCATGAAATACAAACATCAACAGCATTTTTCCCCTTTTTTAACACACTTATATCCTTAGCCTATACCTTTAGGTCAACCATAAAATACTTCTTCAAATCTTGGGAAAAATAAAACATAGAAATGGGTGAGCTCAGATGCTCAGTAAGTATAACAATACAGTGGAAACATTTATAAATAAGAATAAGAATTTTAGGAAATGAATAACTAAAAAAAAAACATTTTCAACATAAACTTAAGCATAATATGACAAAGATAAAATGAAATAATTCTATTTACTAATTCACTTGGATATTATACTAGATGAATAATCACAAGCAATATCAATATCCATATTCATAATGATGGAAGGCATAATGTCAGACTTCATAACCATATAGTCAAGGCCTTGTGCCAAGACTAAAAATAATATTTTTTCAATGCCTTGTTCTAAGATAGTAATTTGTCTCATGAGACCTACCTATGCATCAAGGAGCTATAAAGGGCTCCACCCGCCACTTATTATGTCCAATGCATTCCTCATATGAAAAGGTTTAAACATAATATAAACATTCGTATTAAAACTAGCATACGAAATGTCAATACATTATCTATAAACCATTAATGGTGTAAAAATAACACATCCATATTCAAACATATCACAAAACCTTCAATACAATAAGAAAGTTTTGTATCATAATAAATCAATATCAAAGAAGCTTAAAATCCATCAAAATATATTGACATAGATGAAATCATTACTTTTTTTGAGAAATACCTATTTCTATTTTGAAAACATTTAAAATTTATATAATTATAAAAGAAAACATTTATTTTGAAAATATTCTTATAAGATTGTATGGGAAGCTTCGATGATGTTATAACGGTAGAAAATAGACGCACCCTCCGTATAAGTTAAAAAAATTCTTACCTTAATTTTGTCAAAAAGGTCATAAAGTACCTTGTTTTGAAAACAACAAAAAGATTTATTCCAAAACATATAAGGTCAAATAAAGGTATAAATGACATTAAACCATGTTATATGAAATATTAAAAATGTTTTGAAATATATTTTTATGAAACGTGGATGTTGATGATAATGAAGTCTTAGTAGATTACTTATATATAAAAAACCTTGGATAATAAAGAGGTTGTGAAATTAAACATTGCCATGTACTTATCCTTGGTTGATGGTACGTTATCCTCTTATATAAAATTTAAATTATTTTTATTAAATTATACATGAACCATATACATAAATCTGATACCTTATATGATCTTCCAATATTGCTTTGTTAATAATATTTTTGTATTATCGCCATTTCTGTTGTTAACTGATTTTTTTCCTTCATATGTTTTGTTACGTAAGTCATATTTGTTATGGATATGATATATTGATTTGTATCCATAATGATATTAAGTTCTATAAACATCATTTTTATTCATCAAATGAATATTATTCTAGAATGGTTACGATGGGGGAATGAATCTCATCGCGTTCGTAGAGATGGTATTCTGTACGTATGCACGAGCGACAATATAATTCTATTGATTCAAAATCGTATGTAAATACACGGTATATCATAAATATAGAATCATTAAAATGTTATATTTTTTATTTACATCAATTATACATCATTATTATACCCATACAAATAATAATGTATTGAATAACAACTACACCACGACGTGGATATAGTAAGCTGTACTAACACACGTATGGTGACATGTCATTAATAAGACGGATAGAATAATTAATATGGATGTACCATATTTATAATAACATTATAGTATATAGAAGATATAGGAGTTATTTTTTTAGAATTGAAACAACAAGGAAAGAATAAGTGGAAGAATAAATGAACATGAAATATCTGATGAAATATTTATCTCTTATTTAGGTTCTTCCTTTTTATATTTGTGTTGGGTTTGGTCTATCAAACTTTCTTTGGAGATGTAAATTTGTGAGCAGGGAAGTTCCCTTTTATAAAATAGGTGATGGTCACTTTAGGAAAACCTTGAAATAATATTTTATAATAAAATCATTTTCGATTTCTAATGGGTGAAAAATGATTTATTTAGAGGATAAGGTGGGAATGAGTCTAAAACCACCAAAAAAATATTTTTTATGTAGGTTTGGGTCACCATATTAACCCTATCCTTTAGAGTTTACTCGTAGTTAAATAGTTTGACATTTACCATTTTTCTTTATATTTTTATATTATATGGTTAATAAACATACTATAAACTACCCAGAGAACCCCAAGTGGTTCCCTATTGACATATATATTATTATATAATTCCTTCATTTGAATCTTAGATTTTTGGAACTGTTATATCATTTAATAATATAGTATTTGTTTTACAAACTCATTTTCGACAATTTTTAAACTGTTTAGTATTTTGTTTTTTTTAATGTAATAACAAAATGATTACTTCAAACTAAATTCATTGAATCAATACTAACATGTCAAATTAACCTATAAAATTTTTTTATGGCATAATAATTTTCAAATTTTATTTATTTTAATATTTATAATATCATTTATTTGATTCATTCATTAATAAGGAAAATATTGCATCATTATTGTGTCATATATAAATATATTTGTTTTTTTTCTAAAAATTATAAATAAAATATCATGATTTAATAAATGGTTCTAGCTTTCTAATGAATATTTATAGTAAAATAGATCAATTATATATCATCATATAAAAATTGTTGTATTAAAAGATATTTTCTTTTGTTATTTTTGTCTTCAATTTAGATTATTTAATATAAAATGTCATAATCACTACCATGTGGTTCCATGGGGTCCCAAAATCTACCAAAATTTTCCCAAGGTCGGAAATCTATCATCAAATAGGAATAGGACACATGTTAGTGTAATTAGTATTATTATAATATTATTTTATTTACCCTTATTTACTGGATTTACCTTTTAACCATTGTAACATAAAATATTTACCCAAGTAATTATTCATAATGTCTAAAAATAAAAGTTTCCTACTTACAGAATTCAGACCTCTTGATTCCAAATATGGAATCCATTTTTCCAAATTCAAAACACATAAGTGGCAGAAACTAATTTAAAATTAATTCCCACTGTCAAAACAAAAAGCGTGTTTTAAAGAAATAATAAATATCAAAAAATGACACTTGTTTATTCCAGTTTAAATGAGAAATTACATCCAATGACCTAAATTATATTAAATGATAAAAATATAATATAATAAAACATAAAAACCACTCAAATGTTTAATTTAACACTATAATTATTTCTATTAAAAATTTGTTTTTAATTAAAATTTATTATTTTTCACTATTCATCAAAATATGAAAGATATTGGAAAAATAACAAGTATTTATCATAATCTAATTTTGATATTCTGAATCCAAAAATTATTTCCATTTTGAAAAATAAAATTTGTAAAATTTTAAAAAGTGTGTATTAATATTCATAATGGCTGGTTTGATTAGTTGTGGTGTGTTAGAATCTCGATGTTGCATACAACGCAAGCTATTTCATTATTCAAAGGGAAGTGTACTGTGGAATATTGGGGTGTTACACTCTCCCCTACTTAAATAAATTGTGTCCTTTCAATTTGAAATTTTTCTTCGAAAATAAAAGGTTGAAAATATAAAATACCATTGGGGAAAACCAACATCGGAAATAGGGTTAATAAAATTTAGTTTTAATAAGTGGGAAAGGAAATTGAGAAAGTCACCACTAAATTTGGGTTTCAAATAAGAGAACATTAGTCGCAATTATAGAAACATAATTAGAGGAAAATGTAAATATTTATAGGGAGTGAATGAGATCATCAATCACAGTCAAGTCTAAAATTGAGGGCCTCAAATCCATCAATCTATAATGATTTAAAATAGCATGAGTTCAATAAAACATAAGTTATTAGGATAAAACATTTTTAGTTTTAATATCTCTTCCCTAAATATTAGGAATTAATTTCTTCATATAATAAGTGATATATATATATATATAAATATATGACAAGTAGAGTTTCATCCTTCAACTAATTTCTACCACAAACTCATCTTTCACTCCAAAAGATAATAGAACTCAAAAATATTCTATTTATCCTAATCGTATAAGGTTTAAAATATTAACATATTACATTTAAATGAAGAAAAATATTTTTTAATAACCAGGAACTTCTTGTAGGCTAGTGGTAGTTAATAAAGCATTGTCTCACTTTGGTTGTGGGTTTGATTCTTGCGGCTTTTTCCGATGCGACGGGTTATCGCCTGACCTACAAGTTATCCTTTTCCTAAAAATATTGTATTATAATATTCCAAAACTAATGTTATGATATTTTTTAAACATAAACAATACTATCCCAAGTTCAACATAATATATTCCAACCATTATAGTTATCCAAAATAACTTTATTCAGACTCTCTCTAAAAGGTCAATAAATTCCAAAATTAATTTCAACATCATATTCCCCAAACAAAGTAATGATTCTATTATAGTCACATACTGAAAATATTATTAACTACATCATATTAAAACCTTAATGAAAAAACAAGTACTATAATAGAATCCTTATATATATCACATTATTCTTATAACCAGAATATGATTCTTAAGTGCAAAAACACAAATACATTAATTATTCCACTTCAACTATAGTAAATGCATAATCTCGGCCTTGCTCCCTTGGAATTTTATGAAGTAAGTTTCCTTGGATCTTAGGACATTCATTTTCATAATTCCATATTTATCTAAAATTGTATCATTCAACATTGATTGCAGCTTTCATTCCATTGCAATCACGAACTTGGTGACCTTTTTCAACACACTTGTTATACAATCCCATTACATTTAGGCAAGTATCGGGGTGTTTCTGCCCACAATTATCACATAATGTAAAATCATTCTTTCCATTTTTCCCTTTATCTATCTCTTGCTCCACCATTCTCTTCTTATCTTACATTACATCATTTTCATAAGATTTAGATAATTCCTTTTCTGTCTTGATAGCACATGAGACACTATCTTCAAACGACAAGAAGGATTGTGGGGGTAATTCTTGACAGAGAAATGGTTTTAACCCAAAAAATAATCGATCAATCTTCCTCCTTGGGTTACGTATATCATCTGTTGCATGCCTTTCTAACCTTGTATATTTTTCCTCATACATTACGACATTCTAATCCTCCTTTTTCCTCTAACTCAGAAATTGTCTTTCCATATCTGCTCGATGGTCATAGGGAACGTATTTTTCAAAGAAAATCTCTTTAAATTCCCTCCATTAAATATTTGATACTTCTTCACATTCCATTGTGTTTTGGATCAATGACCACCATTGTTTTGAATCTCTTGTTAGGTGATAATCTTCCATGACACTTTTTCCCTTTCGCTACTTCCCAAAGCAATAAATATTTTCCCTAAGGAACTTATCCATTGTTCGGTTACAAATGGATGTATATTCACATTGAATTTTGGTGGTTTCTTCCTCAATAAGCGGTCTAACATTGATCCTCCACATTATGGATCAGGGTTATACATATGGTTAAGTTTATTATTCATAACTTGAGTGAGTCTTCCCAATATGGTGATAATTTGATCAGCACTAGTTGCATCGCCAGCTCCACTATGTTTATCTTTAGTAGGAGGGAAATCCCTACATGGATTACATGTATTGATACGGTTCCATTCCTTCCACTAGGATCCATTTCTAAACAATGGCATACACTAGATTAGTTTATGAATTGCAATATATAATTCCAAACTTGTAATATACTTAACATAAATTGAACAGTTTATGGATATAATCCATAATCATAAAAATGATTTCTTTGTGGAGGTATATACTCATAAATCCTTCATAATGGTATGTAAGGAAATTTTTAATTATCCTAAGAATATCCCCATGGGATTGATGTAACCATGAGTGCAGCAAGGCCCATTGTCGTCCACTACCTCCCGTTCGAGTGTTGATTAAAGCGGTGTTTTCGGGTTTTACCCCTAGGTACATGTTTACCAGATTTGCCTATACCTACTCATATCCATATAGAGATTTATTGTTTGGAAAACTCACAAAATCTCTACATTACCAAAATTCTATGAAGTTCTTCTATACTAATCCTCAATGTATATCTTAGGGTAATGTTCTCTAATCATAGTTTATCTAAATCTAGATTACATGGTCTGTACTAAACATCCTCTGATACCAACTGCAATGCCCTAACCCTAGTTACCCATAGTCAGTGCATTATTACATAACATTTTCATGATATAAGGAATCATGTCCCTAAAGACCGATTAGTTTAGTAGCCTTGGAAAAACTAGATAAATTCATAAGTTTTACATTACATCATGAAATAAAAACATCAAAAACATTTTGTACCCTTTTTGAACACATATATATCCTTAGCCTATCCCTACAGGTCAACCATAAAATACTTATTCACATCCTAGGAAAAATAAAACATAGAAATGGGTGAGCTCATATGCTCAGTAAGGATAAAAATATAGCAGAAACTTTCCTAAATAATCATAAACCTTTAAGGCAGTGTATAAATAAAACAAAATCCTTTTCAACTTAAACATCAGCATAATATGGAAAAGATAAAATCAAATAATTCCATTTACTTATTCATATGGATATTATAATAGATGAATAATCACATGCAATATCAATATCCACTTTCATAATGATGGAATGCATAATGCCAGACATCATAACCACATAGTTAAGGCCTTATGCCAAGACTAAAAATAAGACTTTATCAAGGCCATGTTCCAAGACACTAGTTTGTCTCATGAGACATACCAATGCATTGAGGATCTATAGTAGGATCCACCCCTCACTTACTAAGTCCAATGCATTCCACATATGAAAAGGTTTAAACATAACATAAACAATCATAATAACACTAGCATACGAAATGTCAATACTTTATCAATAAACCATTAATGGTGTAAAAATAACACATCAATAGTCAAACATGTTAGAAAACCTTCAATACCATATGGAAGTTTTGTATCATAATAAATCAACTTCAGAGAAGCTTAAAAACCATCAAAAGATGTTGACATAGATAAAATTAAAACTTTTTTAGAGAAATATCTCTTTCTATTTTGAAATCATTTAAAAGTTAGAAAAGTATAAAATAAAACATTTATTTGGAAAATTGTATTATAATCTAGTAAGAGAAGCTTCGACGATGTTATAATGGTAGAAAATAGCCGCACCCGTCGTATAAGTTAAAAAAAATTCTTACCTTAATTTTGTCGAAAACATCATAAAGTACCTTGTTTGGAAAACGACAAAAAGATTCCTTCCAAAACATATAAGATCAAATAAGGGTATAAATGACATTAACCCATATTATATGAAATTGTAAAAAATTTTGATATACATTTTTGGGAAACATGGATGTGGATGATAAAGAAGTCCCACTAGATTACTTACATATAAACAACCTTAGGTATTAAAGAGATTGTGAAATTAAACCTCAACTTGTACATTTCCTAGATTTAGGGTACGTTAACTCCCTATATAATAGTTAAATAATTATTATTAAATTATACAAGAACCATATACATAAATATGATACCATATATGATCTTTTAATATTGATTTGTTGATAATATTTTATTATTATCGTCCTTCGGGTGTTAACTGATTCATTTTCCTTTATATTTTTTGTTACGTAAGTCATGATTGTTATAGATAGGATGTATCTGATTCACATCCATAATAATAATAATTTCATTAAACATCATTTTTAATCCTCAAATGAAAATTATTCCTGAATAGTTACGATGGGAGAATGAATCTCATCGTGTTCGTGGAGATGGTAATTAGTACGTATGCACGAGCGACAATATCATTCCTTTGATTTAAAATAGAATTTAAATAGATGGAATATCATATATACATAATCATTATCATTTATATTTATTATTTACATCAATTATACATCATTAGTATACCCATACAAATAATAATGTATTGAATAACAACTACACCACGACGTGGAGACGGTAAGCCGTACGTACGCACGTATGGTTAAATATCATTCATAGGATGGATAGAATAATGAATATGATTGTACCATATTTATAATAACATCATAGTATATATAATATACTGGAGTAATTATTTTATAATGGAAACAACAAGGAATGATGAAGCGGAAAAAGAAAAGAACTTGGAAGAGGTGATAAAATATTTACCTCTTATTCGGGTTCATTCTTTGGATTTGAACAAAAGGGCTACTTAGGTTGGCTTTATGAGAAAAGGAAGTCCACAGGGATTAAGGGATGATAGTTCAGAGGATATTGAGGTAGGGTTTTGATGATCCAAATGCCTTTGTAGGTGTGAATTTAAAATAAGGGTAAGTCCCCTTTTATAAGATAGGTGAGGGTCACTTTAGGAAAACCATGAAATATTATTTTATAATAAAATAATTTTCTGTATCTAATGGCTCTAAAAAGATTCATTTCAAGTATAAGGTGGGTATGAATTGAATTATACCCAAACAATAGGTTTTAGACAGGTTTGGGTCACCATATTAACCTTATCTTTTGGATTTAACTCTTAGTTAAATAGTTTTACATTTACCATGTCTCTTTGTATTTTTATATTATATGGTTAATAAACATACTATATACTGCCAAGAGAACCAAAAGTGGTTCATTATTGACATATATATTATTACATTAGTTCTTTTTCCGATCCTTATATTTTTAGGACTATTATATCATTTAATATTATAGTATGTTTTTTTAAAACTCATTTATGTCAATTTTGACACTATTTGGTATTTTGATTTTGTGAAAGTCATAACATGATGATTACTTAGAAATAAATCCATTATATTAATATTAACATCCCATATCCACCAATAAAATTCGTGGATGGCATCCAAATGTTCAGATTATATTTATTTTAATATTTTTAATATAATTTATTTGATTCTCTCATTAATAAGGAAAATACTTCATCATTATTGTGTCATATATAAATAGATTTATTTTTTTCGAAAAATTATAAATAAAATATCATGATATAGGAAAGATTTTTAAATTTATATTGCCTACTTATATTAGAATAGATCAATTATATGACCTCATATAAAAATTGTTTTATTTAAAGATATTTCCTTTGATATTTTTGTCTTTACTTTAGATTATTTAATATAAAATGTCATTATCACTCCCAAGTGGCTCCATGAGGTCCGAAAATAAGACCAATGATGCCTAGGGTTGGAAATATATTAGAAAATAGTAATAGGACACATGTTATGGTAATTTATTATTATTATAATATTATTTTGTTACCCTTATTTACCAAATTTTCCTTTTAACCATGGTTAAATAAAATATTTACCGAAGTAATTATTCATAATGTCTAAAAAATAAAAGTTGAATATTTACACAATTTGAGCCTCCTGATTAAAAACATGTAATCCATTTTTCTAGATTCAAAACACAGAAGTGGCAGAATGTAATTTAAAATTAATTCCCATTATCAAAACAAAAAGAATGTTTTTAAGAAATAATAACTACGAAAAGATTGAAACTTGTTTATGTCCAGTATAAATGTGAAATTACATCCAATGACCTGCATTATATTAATTGATAAAAATATAATCCAATTACATATCAAAACCACTCAAATGTATAATTTAACACTATAAATTATTTCTTTTAAAAAAATTGTTTTTAATTAAAATTTATTATTTTTCACTATTCATCAGAGTATGAATGTTATAAGAAAAATACCAAAAATTTAGGCTTAGATAATTTTGATATTACGAATATAAAAATGAAGTCCATTTTGAAAAATAAAATTTATAAAATTTCAAAAAGTTGGTATTACTATTCATAATGGCTAGTTTGATTGGTTGTTGTGTGTTAGAATCTTGAAGTTGCGTACAATGCAAGCTATTGCATTATTCCAAGGAAAGCATACTATAGAATCTTGGGGTGTTACATATTTGGGGTCTGGTCTCTATAGTTGGAATCAAGTGAAGTTTATTAGAACCATGGGAACATGATGTTGGAAAACATATATTAGAGAACATAACTGTAAGGTATAATTTGAGGATAAGTATAGAATAACACTATATAATTTCTATTAGATAGAGATTTCATGGTTTTTATAAAAATACATTACTATCTAGATAATATAAGTTGATGTGGTTTTGGAACATATGCACCTAGGAGTAAAAAGTCTGACAATGTGGGTTGGCCTTGACTCAGCATAACTCAGTACATGAAAATAGGCCTCACTGGGCACTTGGTTTGACATTCCCTGGGGATATGCTTAGGATGATTTACATTATATTTACAAACCATTATGAAAGATTTTGACAACGAATAACCTTGGTTACACCAAAGTTGTATTAAATTTGAGATAAGGTGTCAGGATTTATAAATAATATAAAAGATATTATGGATAAACCTGACACCATGGAAATACCTAAGTGTTAATTAGTGGAAGAACAATTTATGTATTAGTTTTGTTGAAATAATTAGTTAAAAGACTATTTAATGATTTAACTTATTTCAAGGATATCCATCGTATTTATATTGGAAACAATACTAATTTTATTTTAGAAAAGAGAAACCTGAATGTCGAGTGACAACCCATCATGTCCGGCAAGAACGTGGGGCTTGACCCTATGAATGAAAGATGATAAGGGTTTTGAGCCTACCACTGGTCTACGTGATGTCCTTGTTAATGTGAAATTATTTAAACAATTTGATGAATAAATATTAATGATGAACCAATAATGTTACTTTTTAGGTTTTGAGATTAATATATTAATCATATTGACATTGGAGAATAGTTAGAGGAAAATAGTTATACTTGTCACTCTTTTGATAGGCCATATATTACATTAAATGTTTCATTTCTTCAGGGATCAATGTTAATTTTTTGGATACCCATTTCTTAAGGTAAACTTTGAATTATAAATTGATAGAATGATATAGAAAATATGAAATTATTTTATGAGATTGTAATATATGAATAGAATATATTTCCTTATATTCATATGTAGTAAAATAATTACTAAACATTAGGAAAATTGTCAAAAAAATGTTGTCTTAAAATATAAGTTTATATTGAACTGATGGTATACTAAATCATCATAGATTTAATTCATTGGGGCCCTCATCTTTTCATGGATCACTGAATTTTTTTTGAATGCTGACCTCAATCAATCCATATAAATATTTACGCTTTTCCTCTATGTCGGTATCTCTACCATCCACTATTGTTCTCCTAATTAGAGACATACTCAAATGTTAACCAATGTGACCACTACACTTCCCATTCTCTCTTTTCTAGAGGATGTTTTACAAACCCTTCTCACAATGTGGAATTTTAGGATATGATATATAATACACTCTACAACAAATATTGAGTTTAAATTGTGAGGATGCAATTTAATTAAGATAAGAATAATATAACGACTTGAAAATCTAAAGTAGTAACATTTTATTCGATGGCGTGTATGAAAAACAACACCAAGCATGTAATGGAATATGATATCTTGAGTATTTATAATTTTTATAATATTTTAAATAAATTCAATATAATTTTTTTATTGTAATGCAACTGACATTGAGATAGCGTGCAATAAATGAAACAATTATTTTCTTCAATGGATTGTATTACATGCAAGACCGAGTTTTATAAAAAATAATATAATATTAAATATTATAATTTAATATACTACAATATAAACAAGATCGTAAATTATTAGTTATGAATAGTAGTAACTGAATTATTTATATTATATTTTAAACAAACATTAAATGTGTTTATTGGTTACAACTTAATTATAAATGAATATAAAAACTAGTTTAATATAAATTAATTTTTTTATAGAAATCAATTGGTATGCCCGTAAATGTGTTAATTATAATAAATAAAATTAATTTCAATTATAGTGTAATATCAATTTAATATATATATTATATATTAAATAAAATATTTTATATATTCACCAAATATATTTGGTAACCATAATATAGGAACTAAACCAATATTACACAAGAAAACCTATATTTTTATTAAGGCACTTCTATGACAATTTATTTTCAAGACTATTTTAAATCCAGTTTTTGGAACTATTATAAATTTTCTATGTCAAAATAAACATCCTATTTAAAATAGAAACATAAAATTTAGGTAAGTAATTATTTTTTATAATTTTTTTGTGAAGTTTAATTTTTTAATTAATAGTGAAAAATAGTAAATTTTAATTAAAATTGATTATTCATATAATATTTTTACAAGGATAAATTATATTTTAAATTGTTTTTAAAGTTTAAATAGATCATATTTTTTCAATCAATTAAATTTAGGTCGTTGAAAATAGTTTCACTTAGAAATTGAATATAAAAACATAGATAACTTTTGGATGATTTTACATTAAAAACATGCGTTGTAATCCCCTTTGCAAGATTAAATCTAAATTAATTTATTCCACTCATTTTTTTGGAATTTTGAAAAACGGATTCGATATTTGGAGTCATAATAATATTTAATTTATTAAAAATTTATTTTATATTTTGACCAAAAATATTAGTGAATGTAATTAATATTATTTATATCAAATAAAATAAAATTAAGCATAATATGTCATGAACCGTCCTCAGGGCCCGTGTCATGACTACCCCACACCCTCCTTCCATATGTCAGGGGCTGGCGACTAGCACCAAATGTGTAATCCTGATAAAAGGGGAAGGAATTTCCTTTTAACCTGTAACTCACACACAGTCTGAACACAAGCATTAGAGGCAATAAGTTCTAAAATAGTAAAGTAAGGTGTGCTGATAGTAAGTGGGCCAGTATACAAACCCAACTGAACAACAAGTACAAGTACAAGTAAAAAGGGAAAACATCTCCTGGATCGTTCACCAGAAATTCCTACCTGAAAGGTAGGTACAGAACTTGAACAACTAGTCCTAGCGGTATGTCCCATCTAGTCTAGCTCCAAGCAGTCTCTCGTCCGTGACCCTCATCCTCGATCACTGTCATCCTTCATCTGCACAGAACACAACAAGGTGCGGGCGAAGCTCGTGTACGGGTGAGTATAACAATACTCATTAGGGGACCCCAAGACCCCCAAAGTTCTCCCAGAATCCACAAAGGATAAACCATAGTAGAAAGATACGATCACAATGTTTCAACCATACCTACTTAGGTATATGCCCATACATATACCTAAATTACCAGTCACAGTACCTGCTCCAACTCTCGAGCCCAAACACAACCCAATCTATAAATGAAGTAAAGTCAATCACCACGATGATAATGGTTGAAAGACATGACTCAGCTCACATAGTTATACATATTTCGTAGAGTGATAGAGATGATCAGATGTAGTCACTGATTCATCTAAGTTGTCAGACTCACATAGGATACAGGACCATCTAAGCTGTCGGACCCACACAGGATACTGGACCAACAATTCTGTCAGATCCACACAGGATACAGGAACAGAAGCAAGAACTGTCGGACCCAAGGAGGATCCCGGTACAGTAGTCGTCGTTGTCGAACCCATGGAGGATTCTGGTTCAGTAGTCATCATTGTCGAACCCATGGAGGATTCCAGTATAGTATTCATCGCTGTCAAACCCACGTAGGATTCCGGTACAATAGTCGGTGCATCCAGCTACGGTTCTTGCACAAAACACACTCGATTCCAGGAGGGTCCGCTCCATGATCCAAGTGTTGATACATCAACTATCATGAAGTATCAAGTTGATGTATCCCGTAGTTTCGTCTCATCAAAAGGAACCCAACGCGATAGATGGCATGTCAATCGGATGCCCAGTTTAAGAGTTATTGACATTTCCATTCAAGGGGCCTGATTGGATTTAGACTCGATCCAAACCCGACTGTTTTCCAAATTTTTCCAAAACTCACTTAGAGTATTTTAAAATAAACGCTTCATCGTGGGGGTCCCAGTGCCACAGACAGCGTGTCTTTTGGACGCGTGGTCTTAATGATATTTGCATTTAAGCGAAGTTGGGCCTGACCTGTCAAGCCCAGTGGGTTGTGGCTGGTCGGCCCGACCCGGCTCGGTGGGTCCAACCCGTTCGGGGGGGTCTTCTAGGCCTGGTGGGGTGCGGCACACCTGCGGACTGGGCCTGACTAGTGGTTGGTCTGGTTCTCCTAGCATCGTCAAGCGGTGTCGCCTCCTTACTACCGGGCCGGCCGTAGCTGGCTGGTTCTGCCCAGTGCACGCGGCCTGCGTAGTCGGCCACAGTTCTGCCCACGTGGCCCTTGTTGACGTTGTGGTTTTCCATCCCATCTGACAGGCAGCCGGCCAGTTCGCCCACCAGAGTGGCCTACAGAAGCGGGCCGCAGTCTTCTCCACGCGGCTCCTGCAGGCGCCGCGGTCCTCCAGCCCGGCTGGCAGGCGGCTGGCCAGTTCTCCCAGCAATGCGGCCCGCGAGTGTGGGTCACAGTCCTCTTCCCCATGGTGCCTGCGGGCACTGAGGTCTTCCAGCGGGCTAGCTGGTCGTCCCGTTGTCCGGCACTATGACAGTCGGCTCGGCCGGCCGCCTGCACCCCTCCACCGCGGTGCGATGGTGCCTCGGTTCTTCTCCGGCGTGGTGCGACGACACCGTGCACTTTCGGCTCCTCCACGGCTACTCCGCCACAGTTTTTCTTTGCATGGAGCGATGGCGGCCCTTGCACCGTCGACTTCTTCCTCGATCCACCTCCATCATCAAAAATATCAACAAGAAAGGGGGAGGGTAGGGTTGTGTTCCTGCGGAACGAGCCCTCCTTATTACATTGATAACAATCTGCATATCATTCCACCAACATAACGATGTAGAACATAAGGTAGAATAAAATATTAATGTAACCCATACCTCGATTCGAAGTACATTGTCAAAGGCGCGGAAAAATAATTCGATGACGTCGTCGAATGTTGCGCTCGTCACACGCCTTTGATTACGGGCTCAAGTGTTGTCCTTATTCTTCGTCGGTGATGGTGCGTTTTTCGTTGGACAGGAAAGCCTCTCTCAAGGTTCCACCCAAAATCTCCACACAAGGATTATGTCAACCCAAGAAGAACAATAGAATTGTCTATTATGTAGTTGTTTGAAGAATAATTCAAATAGATTAATTAACTAAAAGATTAATTAATCTTTAGGTGTTGGCACCATTATGAGGGAAGGTGGAAGGTGGAGGGTTTAACCCAAATAAATATGGGATTCCAAAGGTTTCAAGCCCATGTGGTCCCCACCTAGTAATATCTTCCCAAGGGAGGTTATGTGTGGGTGGTCCCTGTAACATCCCAAGTAAGTAAAGAATTATGGATTTTCATATCTATGTCTATTTATGAATTAGATAGTGTTTTAGAGTCTTAAAATGAGAATAAATCCAATCTTAAGCATTGAATACTCTAATATTTTTTTAACAAATTGTCTTACCACCTTTTGATGGAAACCCATTTTTAAATATATCTTTTTAAAATTTTATAAGCTCTATTTGTCAAAATAATACTATTCTTTAGAATCGGGGCACTGAAATTTACTTTTGATAAATTTTTGGTATATTTCAGACAATGTTCATTTTTTAATGAATAGTGAAAATACTGCATTTTACTTCAAAATTACTTTTTCATCTAATTTAATTATATTAATATATTGTCCTTTTAATTGGTTTTAAAGTTTAATTAGAATATATTTTTACCATTTAATCCATTTTTGGTCATTTTAATTAATTTCATTTGGAATTGGGCATAAACAATTGTCAAACTTTTGATAGATATTGTTTCTAAAAACCCACTATTTGTTTTGACAACAGGAGTTATTTTTAAATTAATTACTACAGTTTATGTGTTTGGAATTTGGTAAAATGGATTCCATATTTGGAATCATAAGGTCCAAATTATGTAATTAAGACTCTTTTGTTTTTGGACATTATGAATAGTAACGATGGTAATTATCTTTAATTATCGTGATTAATTAGAAATCGGGTAGTTAAGGGTAATAAAATAATATAATAACAATATAAAATCACCCAAACATGTGTCCTAATGATACCAGTTGTGTCATTTCTGACCATGGTATGCCTTTTTCCAACTTTGGGACCCCATGGAATCACTTTTGGGTGATAGTGACACTTTATCATTTTATGTTTTTAAAAAGGAAAGTATAAACAAAGTTTGTATCACCCAAGTAAACCAATTTTAGTTTTGTCTATGTAAATTATATCTTAGACTATAAATAGTAATTGGAAATCTAAAAATATTTCCTACATCATGATAATTTTTTTATAATTTTTAGACATTAAATAAATTAATTAATTTATGACACGATGATGATGTAGTGATTATTTCATGAATGAACGATTTAAATAAAATGAAAATATAATGTAAAATATAAGTCATACACTTGTCAAAAATCTATTGGTTGGGTGTATTTAGAACCATTATCACCTTTTCCTTGAAATATATCATTTTGGGACCTTTAAAATCTGAAACTCATTATATAATAAAGTAACATTTCTTGACTTTCCATGAGTGCCCCTCCTCCCTCTTATAAAAGGCTCCCACCTCTACCACCTTACCCACACCTCTCAATCAATTGGATCGGCCAAGATATTATCATTTTATCTCTCCACATCCCTCTCTTCATCATAGAGGCCTTACCTTAGGCATAAATCTCTTCAAGAAACCCTTTTGGTTCAGACCAAGAGGAGTTACCCGATTTAAAGGTAATGTCTTCACTTGTGTTCTTTTGTTTTATTTTGCTTCTCCAACCCCTTAACTCTTTTTATTATTTTATTTTGTAACAACACCATTATCTCCAATATACTATAATTTTTTTATTAGAATTATTTGATTTACACTTACACACACCTCTGTCTAATGGTTAAAGAACATACTGTTTCTGTGGTTGGAAAATTTCTACCTCACGAAACGATGATTGTTCAATATTCTTTTAACACCTTTAATGGTGTCCATTATGATGTCACTCTATTTATATATGATATATATTATGTATATTTTTCCTTATGATTCTTTATTTTTCATTTATGGCATACCTTTTGGTTTCCATTATCGGTAAACACGATATCTTTATTTTAGGAAGTGCGGACTACCGCCCCCTCAAAGTGATTTGATTCGTTAATTGCATATGTCAGATGTAAAAAAGATGGAGTTAATTATATTATATATGATATTATACTGGAATTATAATATACCTTTATATCATTATGATTTCACTCCATTAAATACGAAATATAAATGAAAGTAGCGTTCATGCGTACGTACGACTTACCGTCTCCAGGAACGGTGGATTTCATTTCTTACCTCTAAATGTTATGTAATATTATAAATGCATGTATATAATGGATATATATGATATATATGATATCTATATCATGAATATAATTCTGGATATAATGGATATTTTACCACATGAACAACCTGTAATTATAAGAAGTTTATTTTTTTCTCAACTACCAAAGATTGACAAAACGACCGTTATTAACTTAAATAATTAAATAATGTTCATAACATGGTAATAAGTTATATAAAAGGAATAATGAACTTGAGAAAGGATATAATGAAAGTAGAAATTAACTCTAGTTTATTATTTGGGAGATTAAAGAACGATCGAGTCAAGTCAGGCACGAGGTATGGGACTTCGTCTCAATCTCCATTCATTAAGGCATATTTTGTTTTATACACAACTTTATTTAATACGGTGTATAAACCCCTTTGACTTTTACTTTTATTCAAATGGAATATTTTTTATACAAAGAATTTTACTAAACGAAAAAAGGTAATGTTTTTGTCGTACGTATGCGCCGACAATGACTTCTTAGCCGCCATGACCATTATTTGAGTTTCAGCTTCCACTACAAGACATAAAATTTTTAAAAATGAAAAATAAATACCATGTTTTACTTTTCATTTATTATGGTATTGAAAATAGTTTTGATAATTTTTTGATTATATCAATGTGTTTTTGATATCTTGTGATTAAAATGTGGAAATATTATGTTTCCTTTATGCATGTTTTATGTGAGTCGATTATGCTGTGGTTCATGGGAATTTTTTATGAAGATGGGTGGTTTCCTGATAAACTAAGGGAGGGTGAGCCCGATATAGCTCTCCAATTCATTGGGTAACGCGAAGGAGTTAAACGCTATGGTTTATCCGAAGAGATTTAGGGAATATACTGTGATGGTTATTCCAAACGTAACCATGAGGGTTACTCCCTACTTAAGAATGTTATGAAAGCCTCAAGTTACCTTTATGTCTTATGACTTCTATGATTTATTCATAAATCTTATGATTTCATGAGGTATGATAAATTTCTTATGTTTTATGAGTAAAGTATGATTTCATTAATTCTTACATATACATGGACTAATTTTTTCATTTCGTACTTTTATATCCCTTACTGAGCTTTTTATGCTCATCCTAAGTTTTTGAAATGCTTCTCACAGGTCAAGGGAAAAGTACATGATGTGATGACAGTGTCGAGGAAGTGTCATGAAATAATCCATGTTTTATTTTAAGTATGATTCCTTTGATGGGAAAAATGAATACTTTCTTTTATGTAACCACATTGTTGAAATTTGGAATGTAATGCATGATTTATGATCAAATTCTCTAAAACTCTACACCTGAAAATATCCTCAATGTGTATTCTTCTAATAACTCAAGATTAAGTAATGTTTAAGGATGAGGACTTATAGTTGGAATCAGAGGTCGATTTAGATAACTTTAGGAGTAAGAATTATATTAAATAAATATCCAAAAATATTTTTTTATGGTCAAATTGAAATGATATAGAATTTAAAGATTACCATGTTGCTTCATCAAAGACATGTTTGTTCAGAATGGTTTTCCGCAGAGGAAACAGGGAAGCAGTTCTAGGAAGGCATACAGAAGTAAATGGCCTTCCAAATCAGCATCCTGAGATGGTCAGGATTAGAAATGAACAATTTGTTGCAGTAAGGGCATAGATGACTCAAGTGATAAATGACGGTGGTATCCATGCACGTGATCAGCCAGATGAACTGCAGATTATCATGTCAGTGGTGGAACTTTTCATGAGTAAACATCCCCCATCATTCAAAGGATTATCTTACCATGTGCTAGCTGAAGGGTGGATTAAAGCACTGGAGAATATTTTCAATTTCATGGGGTGTTCAGACAATCAAAAGGTTAGTCTTGTTATTTACCATTTGGAGGGTGAAGCAGATTAGTGGTGGTCGTAAGGTAAAAATATCAGGGACGTTGATGAGATTGATGCTCTTGACTAGGATGAATTCAATGGTATGTTTCTTGAGAAATATTGTCCTAAGGCTGATGACTTAGGATGGAAAAAAATCTTGGAATTGAGGTAAGATGACGACTCAGTGGCTGCTTATGAAGAAAGGTTCACTCAATTTGCAAGGTATGCTCCAAATTTTATCCGAGACCTTGATAGTAAAATCAATTGTTTTTACTCAGGATTAAAGCCAAAATATCTAATGGAATTAGATTATCATGAGTTAAAAAGTTTTTAAAAGCTTGTTCGATGTGCTGAGAAGGTGGAAATGGAGTTTTCCGATGATCAAGTGTTCTATAACAACCAACAGAAGAAGAGACTGAGGTGGTAGGAGAAAGGTAACAATCCTTCAAAGAGGTCTGATGGTAAGAAAACTAAGTTTTCAATTTGTGATAAATGTGGTAAAAAGCATACTGGGTAATGTCTTTTGAATTCTGGGAAGTGCTACCGATGTGTTAAGATGGGACATAAGGGTCTTGATTGCACTGAAAAAGATCAGTGTGATGGTAAGACCAAATTTGATTTATAGTTAGTGAAATGTTTCAAGTGAAATGAGATGGGTCATAACGCAAATGAGTGTTTGACAAAGAGCTCAAATGATGGGAATCAGTCAGACTACAAGTAGAAAGGTGTGGTGAAATCCTTTGCAACTACTTCAGCAGATGTTGGTCCATCAAATGAAGTGGTATTATGTAATTTTTTTGTTTTCTCAGATTATGCCAATGTGTTGTTTGATTCGAGGTCTACACATTCTTTCATCTCTGAAAAAGTTTCTAATAAATTGAGAATTCCATCTCAAGAAATGACTCCTTAAATTGTGGTAAAAACACCTGGGGTAAATGTTAAGGCAAAAAGAATTTATAAGAATCTTCTTATCTTATCCGTGGAAAGAACCTACTTGTAAACATAATTTTTTTACCTCTAGTAGAGTTTGATGTTATCCTAGGTATGGATTGTCTCTCTATTTACCATGCTAAGATTTATTGTAGAGCTAAAGAAGTTTTTTTTTTCAGAAATACTTTCAGCTTGTGTACAAGAATGAACCCGTACTGTTGATAACATATCAAGTGGTAGAGAAACCTGTAAAAGATAGAAATGAATGTTACCTTTCACATATTGTTGGAAAAAAATGAACCATTCAGATTAATGATGTGTCAGTGCTAAATGAGTATCCTGATGTTTTTTCTGATGAGTTCCGTGGAATAATACCAGATCAGGACGTTGAATTTACTATTGACTTAGTTCCTGATGCTAAGCCAATTTCGAAACCCCCTTATCGAGTGGCTCAAATTGAACTTTTAGAGTTGAAGGAGCAATTGAAAGATTTATTAGAGAAAGGTTTCATTCGACCTAGAACATCACCTTGGGGTGCCCCTATATTATTTGTTAAAAATAAAGATGGTTCTATGAGACTTTTCATTGATTATAGAGCCTTGAATAACATCACTGTTAAGAAAAAATATCATTTTCCTTATATCGATTATTTGTTTGATCATCTCTAGGGAGATCAATATTTTTCAAACATTGACCTGAGATCGGGGTACCATCAGTTAAAGTTAAAGGAAGCAGATGTTCCGAAGACCGCGTTTCGTACAAGATATGGCCATTATGAATTTTTATTAATGCCTTTTTGGTTGACCAATGCACCTGCTATATTCATGGACCTTATGAATAGAATTTTCCATGACTTCTTGGATATGTTTGTGGTTGTTTTC
The DNA here is from genome assembly GCA_963277665.1 of Viscum album. NCBI lineage: Eukaryota > Viridiplantae > Streptophyta > Magnoliopsida > Santalales > Viscaceae > Viscum > Viscum album. The sequence continues at coordinate 2,089,410 of CAUJRU010000060.1, forward strand.
AATGATGATATTTTTTTGTTTTCTAAAAGTAAAGAAGAGCATGAAAGTCATTTAAGGGTTATTTTGCAAACCTTAAAAGAAAATAAATTGTATGGGAAATTCAGCAAGTGTGATTTTTGGTTGCAACAAATTTCTTTCCTTGGTCACATTGTTTCTAAAGATGGAATAACTGTTGATCTTGAAAAATCAAAGGTTGTTGAAGAATGGCCAAGACCCACTAATGTAACTGAGATTCATAGTTTTCTTGGTTTGGAAGGCTATTACCAAAGGTTTGTTAAAACAAATTCATGTTATCTAGTCCAATGACTAAGCTTACTCGGAAGGGTGTTAAGTTTATCTAGACAAAAGAATGTGATTATTGGTTTCAGGTATTGAAAAGAAAATTGGTGAGTGCTCCAGTTTTGGCACTACCTTCCAAGAATGGTGAGTTTTTTATCTATAGTGATGCTTCATTGAAAGGACGTGGTTGAATCTTAATGCAGAATGATCATGTAATTGCTTATACTTAATGTCAGTTGAAAACTCATGAGGTAAATTACCCCACACATGATTTGGAATTACCTTCTGTTGTTTTCACTTAAAAAATTTGGAGGCATCATTTATATGGTGTAAAGTGTGAAATATATCCTGATCACAAAAGTTTAAAGTATATATTCACTCAGAAATAATTGAACATGAGATAGAGGAGATTACTAGAATTAATCAAGGATTATGATTGTACAAATCATTACTATCCAGGAAAATAAAATAAAGTGGATGATGCATTGATTCGAAAAAGTAATGCTTCATTAACCATGTTACGTTTGGAACGTGATCCTTTAGTTAAGGATTTGATGAACCTTGGCATAGAAGCTATTGGTGAAGGAATTTATTCTATTTTGATTCAGGTATCAGTGAAATCTTCTCTATCGGACAGAATTAAGCAAGCTCAAAAGCAAGACAGTGAGTTACAGAAAAAGGTAGAGCTGGTTCAGAAGGGTAAGTTGCCTGAATTCAACATTGATAATCTTTGTGTTTTGAAATTTGGGAAGAGATTGTGTGTGATTTGTGTTTCACAGTTGAAGAGAGAGTTGTTAGATGAAGCTCATAATTCTCTTGTTTTCAGTTCATCCAGGCAGTACTAAGATGTATAGAGATCTTCAAGAGTATTACTGGTGGGATGGAATGAAAAGAGATATTACTGATTTTTCTATGGAGTGTTTGACTTGTCAACAGGTTAAAGTAGAGCAGCAGTTACCAAAATGGATGCTTCAGCCTTTACCAGTTCCATAGTGGAAATGGGAGAATATATCCATGGACTTTGTTGTTGGGCTATCGAAGACTCCTCGAGGTAATAATGCGATCTGGGTTATTGTTGATTGCTTGAATAAATCTACTCATTTCCTTGCTATACGAGATAATTTTTCCCTAGATCAAATTTCTCATTTGTATCTTAAAGAGATAGTCAGGTTACATAGAGTTCCCATATCAATTGTATCTGATCGTGATCCCAGGTTTACTTCTAACTTTTGGAAAGGCCGTTAGAAGTCATTGGGAACTGAATAAATTTTAGTACAGTTTCTCATCCTCAATCAGATATGCATTCAGAACGAACAATTCAGACTTTGGAGGATATGTTACATGCTTGTTCGATGGATTATCAGGGAAGTTGGGACCAACATTTTTCTTTGGTTGAGTTTTCTTATAATAACAGTTTTCATTCCAGTATTCAAATGGCACCATTTGAGGCATTATATGGGAAGCGGTGTCGAACTCCAGCTTTTTGGGATGAAGTAGATGAAAGGATGTTGATAGGACCAGAATTGGTAGAAGAGTTGGCAGAAAAATTTCAGCTAATACAGAAACACATGAGAACAACTCAGAGTAGGCAGAAAAGTTATGCGGACAACAGGAGAAAGGATCTCTCTTTTGAGGTAGGTGATCATGTCTTCCTCAAAGTTTCACCATGGAAATGTGTGATGCGATTTGGTAATAAAGGAAAGCTGAGTCTAAGGTACATTGGACCATATGAAATTCTGGAAAGATTTGGATCAGTTTCATACCGAGTGGCTTTACCTCTGAGTTTATCTCAGGTACACAATGTTTTTTATGTTTCAATGTTAAGGAAGTACATGCCAGATTCATCTCATGTTTTGAGTCCAGTGGTAGTTCAGTTGGAAGAGAACCTATCTTATAAGGAACAACCGGTCCATATTCTTGACCACAGGGATAAAATATTGCTGAATAAGGCGATCCATCAAGTAAAAGTTTCTTGAAAAAACCACATGATTGAATAGGAAACATGGGAATCTGAAAATGCAATGAGGGATAAATACCCCCACTTATTCGATAAATAAATAAATTGTGGGGATGCAATTTTCAAAAGGGGGGAAGGATGTACCATCCCAAGTAAGTAAAGAATTATGGATTTTCATATCTATTTCTATTTATGAATTAGATATTGTTTTAGAGTCTTAAAATGATAATAAATCAAATCTTAAACCTAGAATACTCTAATATTTTCTTACAAGATTGTTTTACCGCCTTTTGATGGCAAACCATTTTTAAATCTATATTTTGACAATTTTATAAGCTCCACTTGTCAAAATAATCTTATTATTTACAATCGGGTCATTTGAATTTACTTTGGATAAATTTGTGGTATTTTTCTGATAATGTTCATTTTTTAATGAATAGTGAAAAATAATGCATTTTACTTCAAAACTGCTTTTTCATCTAATTTAATTATATGAATAGATTGTCCTTTTAATTAGTTTTAAAGTTTAATTAGAATGTATTTTTACCATTTAATGCATTTTTGGTCATTTTAATTATTTTCACTTTGGAACTGGGCATAAACAAGTGTCAAACTTTTGATAGACATTGTTTCTAAAAAACCCGCTATTTGTTTAGACAACGGGAATTATTTTTAAATTAATTACTAAAATTTTTATTTTTGGAATTTTGTAATATGGATTCCATATTTGGAATCAGAAGTTCCAAATTATGTAATTAAGACTCTTTTGTTTTTTGTAAATTATGAATAGTAACGACAGTAATTATCTTTAATTATCGTGATTAATTAGTAATCGGGTAGTTAAGGGTAATAAAATAATATCATAATAATATAAAATGCCCCCAACATGTGACCTAATGCTACTGGTTGTGTCATGGCCGACCATGAGATTCCTTGCACCAACTTTGGTACCCCATGGAATCACTTTTGGGTGATAGTGACACTTTATCATTTTATGTTTTTTAAAAGGAAAGTATAACCAAAGTATGTATCACCCAAGTAAATCAATTTTAGTTTTGTCTATGTAAATGATCTCTTAGACTATAAATAGTCATTGTAAATCTAAATATATTTCCTACATCATGATAGTTTTTTTATAATTTTTAGACATTAAATAAATAAATTTATTTATGACACGATGATGACACAACGATTACCTCATGAATGAACAATTAAAATAAAATGAAAAGATAATGTAATATATAAGACATACACTTGTCAAGAACCTATTGTATGGGTGTATTTAGAACCCTAATCACCTTATCCTAGAAATATATCATTGTGGGACCTTTAAAATATAAAACTCATTATATAATAATGTAACATTTCTTGACTTTCCAAGAGTGCCCCTCCTTCCTCTTATAAAAGGCCCCCACCTCTACCACCTTACCCACACCTCTCAATCCATTGGATCGGCCAAGATCTGCACATTTTATCTCTCAAAATCCCTCTCCTCATCATATAAGCCTTACCTTAGGCATAAATCTCTTCAAGAAACACTTTTGGTTCAAACCAAGAGGAGTTACCCGATTTAAAGGTAATGTCTTCACTTGTGTTCTTTTGTTTTATTTTGCTTCTCCAACCCCCTAAAATCTATTTATTATTTTATTTTGTAACAACACCAGTATCTCCAATATACTAGGATTTGTTTATGAGAATTATTTGATTTACACTTAACACACCTCCGTCGAATGGATAAAGAGCATACTGTTTCTGTGGTTGGGAAATTTCTGCCTCACAAAACGATGTTTGTTCAATATTATTTTAACACCTTTAATGGTGGCCATTAAGATGTAACTCTATTTATATATGATATTTGTTATTTCTATGTTTTCTTTATGATTTTTTATATTTCATTTATGATATACCTTGTGGTTTCCATTATGGGTAAACGTGATATCTTCATTTTAGGAAGTGCGGCATACCGCCCCCTCAAAGTGATTTGATTCGTTAATGAAATATGTGGGAAGTATAAAGGATGGAGTTAATGATATTATATATGATATTATACTGGAATTATAATATAACTTTATATCATTATGATTTCACTCCATTAAATACCAAATAGAAATGAAAGTAGTGTTCATGCGTACGTACGTCTTACCGTCTCCATGAACGGTGCATTTCATTTCATACCTCTGAATGTTATGTAATATTATAAATGCATGTATATACATGATATATATGATATATAATATATCTATATCATGAATATAATTCTAGATATAATGGATATTTACCACATGAACAACTTGTAATTATAAGAAGTTTATTTTTTTCTCAAGTACCAAAGATCGACAAAATGACTGTTATTAACTTAAATAATTACATAATGTTCATAACATGGTAATAAGTGATATAAAATTAATAATTAACTTGAAAAATTTTCTTAGGAAAGTAGAAATTAACTCTATTTTATTATTCAGGAGATTAAAGAATGATCGAGTCAAGTCGGACACGAGGTATGGGACTTCGTCCCAATATCCTTTCATTAAGGCATATTTTGTTTTATACACAACATTATTTAATATGGTGTATAAACCCCTTTGAATTTTACTTTTATTCAAAAAAGAATCTTTTTTATATGAAGCGTTTTACTAAATGAGAAAAGGGAATGTTTTTGTCATACATGTGCGGCGATAATGACTTATCTACCATCGTGACAATTATTTGAGTTTCGGCTTCCTCTACAAGCCATAATTTTTTTTTAAATGAAAAATAAATACCATGTTTTACTTTTCATTTATTTTGGTATTTAAAATGGTTTAGATAATGTTTTGATTGTATCAATGTGTTTTTGATATCTTATGATTGAAATGTGAAATGTTATGTTTTCTTTATACTTGTTTTATGTGATTCGATTATGTTATGGTACTTGGCCATTGTTTATGAAGACGGGTGGTTCTGTGATAATATAATTGTGGGTGAGCCCGATATACCTCTACAATGCATTGGGTAACGTGGAAAAGTTAGAATCTAAGGTTTCCCTGAAGAGATTTAGTGAATATACTATGATGGGTATTCCAAACGTAACCATGAGGGTTACTCCCTGCATAAGAATGTTATGAATGCCTCAAGTTACCTTTATGTCTTATGATTTCTATGAGTTATTCATAAATCTTATGATTTCATTAGTTATGATAAATTGCTTATGTTTTATGAGAAAAGTATTATTTCATTAATTCTTATGTATAAATGGACTAATTTTTGCATTCCATACTTTTATATCTCTTACTGATATTTTTATGTTCATCCCATGTTTTTGAAATGTTTTTCACAGGTTAAAGGAACGTTACATGATGTAATTATAGTGTCGAGAAAGTGCTAAGAAATAATCCATGTTTTATTTTAAATATGTCTCCTTTAATGGGAAAAATGAATATTGTCTTTTATGTAACCACCTTGTTGAAATATGGAATTTAATGCATGATTTATGATCTAATTCTCTAAAACTCTAAATCGGAAAAGATCCTCAATGTGTATTCTTGAAATAACTCAAGGTTAAATAATGTTTAAGGTTGGTGCCTTATAGGCCCCACCACTAAACTCCCTTTGGAGGTTTTAACCACTGTACAATAAAAATATGTTGCACATCTTTTTATTTAACTTATTTAGAAAACCCCCAAAATTAACTTCCACTCTCGATAAAACGCAACTGCAGTAAAGGTCTCCTTAAGCGAATACCGGTGCTATGAGTTCATTGGTGTCCTCAAATTTCAATTCCGAGCACTGGTTCAAAAGATATAAAATCTCGCACGTAGGTTTATTGAATATACCTGAACCAAACTTCAGAAATTGATTCTGGGCACACTGGGCCTCAGAATCAAGCGCCGTTAGAAACTACGGACTCGTAAAATTCCCATGTATTTAAGATAAAATTTTACACAAGATTTGCATGTATTTAAATTCTCCTCACCTAAGGGATTTACGTCCCCGTAAACTAAAATGCACACTAATAAACAGATGGGGGTACTGAGCATTAATCTGAGCCTCTTGCTCCCATGTGCCTTCCTGGAGGTTCCTATGCTGCCAGCGAATGTGCAACAGAGAAGTCGACCATCCACGCAGGACCCGGTCCTGTCGATCCTCAATCTCCACCGAAACCTTTGTGAAATTCACCTATTCATCGATGTCCATATCCCCATGGTGAATGATGTGGGATGGGTCGTGCACGTATCTCATCAGCATATATACGTGGAAGACATCGTGCACCCAGTGCAACTGAGGTGGAAGGGTCAGGTAGTAAGCCACCTCTTATATTCTGCCGAGGACCTGAAAAGTTCTGATGGATCGTGAAGATAACTTGCCACCTTGGCCAAATCCCCATAGGCCCCGTCGAGGTGAGACTCGTAAGAAGACGTGTTCACCATCCTCGAACTCCAGTATCCTTCGTCTCCTATCAGCATTGGACTTCAGTCTGCTCTGTACAGTCTTCATCTGCTCCTAGATGATCTGCACCTTCTCCGTCAAAGAATGTATCATCTCTATTCCTACAAGTGCTAACTCCCCTAGGTCAGTCTAGCAAAGTGGTGATCTGCATGGTCGGTCGTACAGTGCCTCGTAAGGTGCCATCCCGATGGGGGAGTGGTAGCTATTGTTGTACGCAAACTCCACCAAGGGTAAGTGATCCTCCCAGTTGTGACCAAAGTCAAGGACACATGCATGAAGCATGTCCTTGAGATTATGAATGGTCCTCTTAGTCTGACCGTCCGACTGAGGATGGAAGGCAGTGCTCAAGCGAAACTGCGTCCTGAAAGCCTCCTGCAACCCCTTCCATAGTCGGGAAGTGAAACGAGCATCTCGATCAGAGGCGATCGTTGATGGAAGACCATGAAGCCGTATGATCTTCTAAATGTAGAGGTGTCCCAAGAACTCTAATGAGACCTACTCTCTGATCGGTAGGAAGTGGGGAGACTTGGTGAGTCAGTCAACAATCACCAAGATAGAGTCGTGTCCTCTGGATGTACGTGGAAGTCCTGTCACAAAATCCATGGATATCCCATCCCACTTCCACTCTGGGACCTCTACAGGATGAACGAAACCTGCTGTAACATGGTGCTCTGCCTTCACTTGCTAACAAGTGAGGCATCACGAGACAAACTCTACTACCACCATCTTTATACCCAGCCACCAGTGATGTCGTCTGAGGTCTTGATACATCTTCGCCACTCCTAGATGTACCACTAGAGGGGAAGTGTGAAACTCCCTCAACACCTACTCCTGTAGTGCAACTGATACCATGGTACATCCTCTGAAGAAGATTACGTGCTCCCCACCTTCAGAAAACCCATCTGGTGTCTACCCTGAGGATATCCGGGCACATCATGTCTCAAAGACAATGTCTCCACACTTTGCCTCTCTAACATGTTGAAGAAGTGGATGAGTGACTGTGAGAGACTGAAGAAAGGCTTCTCCATCTCTATCCACAAATGATATCTGCAACGCGGCCAGCTGCTCTATCGCCTCTCCTAGCAGCTGAATGCCTGATCTCCTACTGAGAGCATCTGCTACAATGTTCCCCTTACCAAGAGTCAATACTATCTTGAAGTCATAGTCCTAGAGGAACTCGAGCCATCTTCGCTATCTCAGGTTCATGTTCTTCTATGAGAAGATGTATCTAAGACTCTGGTGGTCAGAGTAGATTGTAAAACACGTACCCCTAAGATAGTGTCGCCACATCTTCAAGGAAAAGACCACTACTACTAACTCCAGGTCATGGGTAGAGTAGTTCTTCTCGTGATGTATCAACTACCGTGAACAATACGTGATCACTGCTCTCTCCTTCATCCGGACACACCCGAGTCTGGTCCCTGATGCGTCACAGTAGACTACATACCCTATGCCCTCCTCCGGTAAACTAAAGATGGGTGCATTGGTAATCCTCTTCCTCAGCTCCTGAAATCTCTTCTGGAATCTATCTTAACACACGAAGGTTTGCCCCTTCTTCTTCAATGATGAAAGCGGTGCTGCAACTCTGGAGAAGTCTCGCAAAAATCTCTGATAGTACCCTGCCAGTCCCAGGAAACTCCACACCTCTGTCACACTACTGGGTGGCTCCCAAGAAAGTACTGCATCGGTCTTCGCTGGATCCACCAAAACTCCAGCCTATGAGAGGACGTGTCCCAGAAAGTGAACCTCTCGAATACAGAACTAGAACTTAGAGAGATTACCATATAGATGGTTCTCTTGGATTGTATCCAGTACTAGCCACAAGTGGTAGGCGTTCTCCTCCTTAGTATTCGAGTAAATCAGTATGTCGTCGATGAAGAATACAACAAAACGATCGAGTTATGGTTGGAGGATCATGTTCATGAGACTCATGAACATTGCTGGAGCGTTGGTTACACCGAAGGGCATAACCAAGAACTCGTAGTGGCCATACCGACACATGAAGGTTGTCTTCTGTACATCCTCATCTCGAACTCTGAGCTGGTGATAGCATGATCTAAGGTCTATCTTTGAGAACCATTATGCTCCCTTGAGCGGACCAAATAGGTCATCAATCCTCGGGAGTGGATACTTGTTCTTCACAGTCACCTGATTCAGGAGACGATAATCAACTCACAGTCGCAAGCTCCCATCCATCTTCTTGGAGAACAAAATCAGAGAAACCTAGGGTGAAACACTTGGTCAAAAAAATCCTGCAAGTCCTCCAGCTGTACCTACAGCTCACGAAGCTCAGCGGGAGCCATCCGATATGTTGGAGTAGATATCAGTGTTGTCTCGGGGTACATGTCAATGTAGAAGTCTACCTCTCTATGAGGAGGTAGTCCTAGAACGTCGTCAGGAAAAAAATCCGCATACTGATCCACCACAATAGGAAAACTCATAATCCGTACATCAACCGCTCCGAGGATGAGACTAGCCAACTAATGTGTGATCGGTTTCCCCCTCTTCTGCGTAAGTCCATCCTGCGCTGCTAAGGCTCCCTTATCAGCAGTGAAGGTGAACTTGGTCCCATCTGTGTGGATACACTGCACTTTGCAGCTAATACAATCAATATGAGCCTTAACTATGGATAACCAGTCCATACCCAAGATGACTTCGTAAGGCCTCGATGGCGCTATAATAAGATCTCAGCCGAAGCTCTGACCTCCTAGAGTAAGCTCACACTTCCATCACCAGTGCGTAATCATTGAGTCTTCTCCCGTAGGAGTCTTTATCCGTAAGGATCGAGCCAACGGCTCTATCAGAATCTTTGAGCTCTGAATGAGGGAAGTGGAAATAAAAAAATAACACACACCTATGTCTATAAGTACTGAAACAAGGGTGGATTAGACACATATAGTACCTCGAATCATCTCAGGTGCATCGTGACCGTAGGCCTTGACTGTCTGGAGCTGAGCCTGCTTCTGTCCTCCAGCTCCCTGTGGTCGGGGTGGACCTCCTGGTGGTGGTGGTGGTGGTAGAACCTTGAAATGTCTTCCACCACCCATTGCTCGGCCATCTCCTCTACCACGTACTCCTTCTCCTAGAGGACCACCATGGTCGAACTTCTACCTCTGCCTGGGAGGTCTTTCTACTATCTTCTACTCATCTGCATAATGGTCCGGGAAGTCACGAGCAATGTGGCCCTGCCCGCTGCATGCATAGCACTGCCTGCTCCTCGTATAGTTGGCTCTGTCTCATGTGCCCAGCACAACCGAACCTTTATCCTGGGGTCGCCCACCTAATGTCCTGGTCCGCTTGGACCTATGCCTCATATGTCTTCTGTCGGTCACAGAAGACTCCGCTACGTGTCACCCTGTAGTGGGTCTCACTGCTGGTGACTGCTCAATGAGAAAAATATCCACTAGAAGGGCTCGCTCCAGCACCCCCACCTGCATCGGAATGCTGAGGGGAATCGTCGAAGCCCTGATCTAATGCCTGAGTCCCTACTTGAAGGTATATTCCATGAAGAATGGGTCATGCACCATGTCCATGGAGTAGAGTGAGAGGTTGGTGAACCTCGCTGAGTACTGAGCTACTATCATGCTGCCCTACTACATATAAAGTTACTCCTGAATCCGCACCACACGAAGGGTGACTAGAACAAGCTCTGAGGGGAAGAGACTCTCGAAGTCTATCCAGAGTAATGATGCCTTGTCATGCACCTGGAGCATCAGGCTCTGCCATCTGCCTACTGCTTCTTAGAGGAGACGAGCGGCAAGAATTACCATAAGGTGGGCTGGTGTCCCTACCAATCTAAATATTCTCACAATAGCCACCAGAAAATTCCCAACTGCCTGTGGGTCCATCTCCCCCCAGAACCTGGGCAGCCTCTGGCACTGGAACTCGTGCAACGCACTCGGGTGGCATGCACTCTCTACTAATAGAGCTGGTGGTATTGGTGGCCCAGTGGGTAGTGGTACCGCTGGTACCTCTCCTGTGAGGGGGCCCTGCACCGAGGCCGCGTTGCTCGGTGGGCTACCATCTCATAAGAAAATCAGAACCCTAGATGGCTGCCTTCGTGGGGCCATCCTGAAAAGAAACAGGTGTGCCATGGTTAAAACAGTATACCTGGTGAGCTGACTAAAAGTAATCATAATGAAAGCTTTTTCAAAGAAAACACACAAGCAATCAGTCTTTTTGTGCAGTAAGTCGGAAATTAAAAGTCAGAGCCCTAGTGTATGGATACGTCGTTCGCCGCACCAACACTGATTTCCCTAAACTGATAACCACACCCAAATCACTTAACACTATTGTTGTTAAAAGAATCAGAGTCCATGTTTTAAGGTAGAACTGAATCCTCTGATACCAATTTTTCATGACCCGTCCTCGGGGCCCGTGTCGTGACTACCCCAAGCCCACCTTCCATGGGCCAGGGGCTGGCAACTAGCACCAAAGGCATAATCCCGATAAAAAGGGAAGCCATATCATTTTAACATGAAACTCACAAACAGTATGAACACAAGCAGTAGAGGCAAAAGGTATTAAAATAGAAAATTAAGGTGTGTTGATAGTAAGTGGGCCAGTATACAAACCCAACTAAACAACAAGTACAAGTACAAGTAAAAAAGGGAAAACAACCCATGGATCGTCCTCTCAGAATTACTACATGAAGGGTAGGTATAGAACTCGAACAAATTGTCCCTGCGGTATGTCCCATCTAGTCCATATCCAAGCAATCTCCCATTGGTCAACCTCATTCTCAATCACTGTCGTCTGTCATCTGCACAGAACACAACAGGGTACGGGCGAAGCCCGTGCATTGGTGAGTATAACAATACTCAGTAGGGGACCCCGAGACCCCTGAAGGTCTCCCAGAATACACAAAGGATAAACCAAAATAGAAAGATATGATCACGAAGTATCAACTATCACTACTTAGGTATATACCAATACATATACCTAAGTAACCAGTCACAGTCCCGGCTCCAACTCTCGAGCCCAAACACAACCCAGTCCATAAAGGAAGTAAAGTCAATCACCGTGATGATAATGGTTGAAAGACATGACTCAGCTCATGCAGGTATACATTTTTCATATAGTGATAGAGATGATCTGATGTAGTCACCGATTCATCTAAGCTGTCGGACTCACACAGGATACAGGACCAGCTAAGTTGTCGGGCCAACACAGGATACAGGACCAAATATTATGTCGGAACCACACAGGATACAAGAACAGAAGTCAGAACTGTCAGACCCACAGAGGATCCTGATACAATAGTCATCACTGTCGAACCCATAGAGGATTTCGGTTGAGTAGCCATCACTATTGAACCCATGGAGGATTCAGGTACAGTAGTCATCGCTGTCGAACCCACGTAAGATTCCAATACAATAGTCCTCACAACCATCTCTAGGGTTCCCGCACACAACACGCTCGATTCTGGGAGGGTCCACTCTATATTCCAAGTTTCGATACATCAACTATCATGAAGTCTCAAGTTGATGTATCTCATAGTTCCTTCTCATCAAAAGGAACCCAACGCGACAGATGACGCGTCAATCGGACGCCTGGTCTGAGAGTTATAGGCATTTCTGTTCTAGGGGCCCGGTTGGATTTACGCTCGATCCAAATCCCGATGTTTTACAAATTTGTCCAAAACTCACTTACAGTATCGCAAAAGGAACACTTCTTCATGGGGGTCCCAGTGCCACAGACGGTGCGTCGTTCGGACGCACGGCCTTAAAGATATTCACATTTAAGCAAAGTCGGGTCAGGCCTGTCAAGCCCAGTTGGCTGTGGCGTGTCCGACCCGGCTGGGGGGGTCGACCCGACTCGGTGGGGCGTGGCCCACCTGTGGACCCGGCCTGCACTACGGGCAGGTACGGTTCACCCAATGCTGCCAAGCGGCGCCACCTCCTTGCTGTCCGGCCGGCCGTAGCCGGCCAGTTCTGCCCGGCGCACGCGGCCTGCGTAGTGGCCTGTGCTTCTTCCCACGCGGTACCTACGGGCACCGCGGTTTTCCTGCCCGGCCAGCATGCAGCCACCCTGTTTGCCCCGCAGAGCGGCCCGCAGAAGTGGTCTGCGGTCGTCTCTGCACAACGCATGTGAGGGTCGCGGTCTTCCAGTGGGCCGGCAGGTCGGTCGGCCGGTCCTCCGGCTTGGCCGGCCACCTCCGCACCTCCACCACGACGCGATGGTGCCGCGGTTCTTCTCCAGCGCTGTGCGACGGCACCGCGCCCTTTCTGCTCTATTGTGGCCCGCTCGGCCGTGGTTTCTCTTCGCGTGGCGTGACAGCGGCCCTTGCGTCGTCGGCTTCTTCCGCGATCCACCTCCATCATCAAAAATATCAATAAGAAAGGGGGAGGTTCGGGTCGTGTTCATGCAGACTGAGCCATCCTCTTTACATTGATAACAATCAGCACATCATTCCACCATCTTAACGATGTAGAACGGAGGGTAGAATCAAACATTAAAGTAACCCCTACCTCAATTCGATGTACATTGTCGAAGGCACGGAAAAAGAATTCGATGATGTCGTAGAATGTGGCACCCGTCACACGCCGCCGATTCCAGGCTCAAGCGTCGTCCTCGTTCTTCGTCGGAGATGGTGCATTCTTCATTGGAGAGGAAATGCTCTCTCAAATTTACACACAAAAGCTCCACACAAGGATTATGTCAACCCAAGAAGAATAATAGACTTGTCTATTATTTAGTTGTTGGGAAAATAATTGAAAATAATTCAAATAGATTAATTAATTGAGACATTAATTAATCTTGAGGTGTTGGAACCTTTATGAGGGAAGGTGGAGGGTGGAGGGTTTAACCCACATAAAGAGGGGGTTCCAAAGGATTCAAGCCTGTGTGGGCCCCGCCTAGTAATATCCTCCCAAGGGAGGTTATGTGCGGGTGGGCCCCACCACTAACCTCCCTTTGGAGGTTTTAGCCACTATACAATAAAAATATGTTGCGCATATTTTTATTTAACATGTTTAGAAAACCCCCAAAATTAACTTCCGCTCTCGATAAAATGCAACGATGGTAATGGTATCCTTAAGTGAGTACCGGTACTGCGAGTTCATCAGTGTCCTCATATTTCAATTCCGATCACCGGTTCAAAAGATATAAAATGGCACCCATGCGTTTACTGAATGTACCCGAACCAAACTTTAGAAATTGATTTTGGGCACACCGGGCCTCGAAATCAAGCGCTGTCAGAAACTGCTGACTTGTAAAATTTCCATATATTTAAAAAAAATTACACACGATTTCCGGGTATTTACATAATAAGGGACTAAACCCCAACAATAAGGGTCCAAATGACCTATAAATATTTTGGAGAACCATTTTATGGAAATATTTTGACCTTGTAATACCATTTCAAGAATTGGGTTCCTTATTGGAGCCTCTTGCAGTGTGAAAAACTTTTATAGAATTTCATTTTCAAAATATTACAAGAGAGCCAGTACTCCTTCACTATAAAAGGACTCCTTTCATACCACATCATCAAAACCCTAAAGAAACATTATATTGACCAATATTATTCCAAATAGATCCTCAACATCCCTCCCCTAATACTATACACGTCACCTTGGTATGAAATCCAATCAAGAAAACCTTTTGGTTCAAATGAAAAGACGTCACTTGACTAAGAGGTAACATCATTCCATAGCCTATTTATTTTTATCTCCATTATCCACCCCATAAATATTATTTTTACATGATAATATAACAACAATAGTATCCTCAACATTCTATGATTTTTTTATTCTAAGGGCTCTACCTACACATATACACAAGAAATAATGATTTTTCGATTTTCCATTACCATATCTCATGGTATCCATTATGATGAAAACTATGTATGTATATGATATATATGATATTAATTATCTATTTATATGTCTTTAATTATTTTTAACACATACCCTTATACATTCCATTTTGTGTAAATACAATAACATCGTTTGTGGAATTGTGGACTACCACCCCCACAAAGAGATATGATTTGTTCACACGATACATGGAATAAATAAACGATAGTTTTAATTAATCATACGTGACACACAAAAAATATGATATTCAAGAAATAATTAAATTTCTGGAAATATAATATATCAATTTCTTTATTAACTATTCACACACTAAAAAATTGATAACGTCGTTCGTGGACGTGTGGACTACCGCCTCCTCGGAACGATTTAATCCCCTTTATATCAAAAGATTATATATATATAAGAATATATGATTAAATAATATGGTATTGATGACATAATGATAATACTTGAGTTATATGGAATTTCTTTCCTTCTTTTCATAATGATCATTGTAAAATGGGAATGTTACTCAAGAGTACATAGAGCCTATAGTCTCCATGATTGTAACGTTGGTCCATTTTTCCTCACCATATTTAATGATTTGTTTGGAATGTATAATTGATGTATAAATATGATATTTATGTCATTATTAATACTCTTAATATGTAATATAATAACCCCTATGACCATAGTTTACCTACCAAAGATGTTTTTGACACATAAACCGAATTTCATCAAAACAACTAACATAATCATAATGTTTTAAATAGATGTATACGGCATAGTAATAAGTGAAATAGAGATTATGATAAACATGAAAAAGTTTCTCAAGAATGTATAAAATTAATATAATTTTATTATGTAGGAATATAAAGACACACGAGACAAGTCAGACTCAAGGTAAGAGATTATCATCTCACTATTTATATCTGTGTGATAAATGACATGTTCACCACTTACTTATTTTGTGTGGTGTATCTACTACCAATTTTTATATATTATATAATTAATCATTTTATCTTCGGGCTATTTAAACCATTCAAATAATTTTATTCTTTCATGATGATTAAGATTTAATATGTCTCAAAGTGGTACAAGACACATTGAAATTTTAAATATTATTTTCCTCAAAAATATCTTTGATGATATTTAAATAATATTTTAATTAAAGGAAATTCAATAACACCTTTACTTTTTCTCTCCTCTGGTTATTCATAACTTTTTCATGTATTATTATAATTTTCTCACTTTTTGGTACACTAAATGTTTTAGAAAATGTTTTTTAGAAAACCCCATTTATTTATCTATTTAGAAGAAAACCATATTTTCTTATAAAATCCTTGATTTATTAAAATATTTTAAAAATTATTTTAAAATGAATTAGTGAAGTCATGTTTACCCTTTTTTCCTTTTACCAATTTTTTCAAAATAATCTTCTTA
The DNA here is from genome assembly GCA_963277665.1 of Viscum album. Lineage (NCBI taxonomy): Eukaryota > Viridiplantae > Streptophyta > Magnoliopsida > Santalales > Viscaceae > Viscum > Viscum album. The sequence continues at coordinate 2,105,313 of CAUJRU010000060.1, forward strand.
CCTATTTCTAAACATGGAATTTTTATATCCTTTAATAGTGTCAAAGGAATATTATTTTTACCTCATATGGATTGTATGGATTTAGTCTCCACCATTTATTTGAATAGACCTTTTCATTTTAAAAAGGATACTTTTTTACGAAAATATTTTCAATATTTATTTTCAAGGAAAAGGTGTTCCAAAATAAATTTACAATAAAAGAAAATTTTCATCCAGAATGATTTTAAATTATTGTTTTATAGTATTTATATTCATAAATGAATTCAATACTAATTCTCAATACACATGGGATATATTGTATTTATACCATACTATTTCTTTATATAGATATTTTTTGAATTATTTTTCCAAGGATAGTATTTGTATTCACTTCCTGGATTCATTTGTTAGTCCCCTTGATATATTATGTCTCTTATGATCATTGAATGTTAAATTTCGCATAAATTATCTATTTCCTTTCTCATAGATATTACTATTTCCTAAAACATATACCATTTTAAAATGTTTTTCTATTTTGAATTTTGTTTGATTTTTTTTTGAAATATTGATAACTTTTTATTCTTTATTCAATAATAATATTTGAAAAGAATTATTGTTTATTAATTAAACTAATTACTCATTATGAAGAATAATTTGGACATGGAATGAAGGGTGGATCATAGAAAATATATATATTCTCAATCTATTGATAGGTTCTCTTAAAACAATTATTTCTTTTAAAATTAAATGGTTTTATATCTATAGTGTTAAACTTTTGGACAGATGGATCTTGATAGTATATGTTTTCATCTTCCTGTGATATGATGTTTAATAATTAAGCATTGCCTTCATTTTTATTCATTATGTATTATCCGTTATATTTTCACATGATAAAATCTATAGATATATTTCATTCTCAACTTATTGATTAAATGGAATTTTTTTAGTTTTCTTACATTTCCAATTTAATTTTGACAAAACTAGTTATTTAAATATCACATGAATCCATTTATTACCATTCCATATTTTTTATGCACTTCCTTCCCGGTTTTTTGATTTTATAGTATATGTGTTCTATAATTTTCTAGGAAATAATTATTATTATCATTGATTCATTATTACATCTGCTATAGATTACCCTTAATGAGAATCTGATCCCACCCATATTATGTTTCTTTGAATAGGAATCAAAGAAGCATATTGTGAATGATATATATGAATATAATAGAAGAAATGTTATTATCCTCATATTTATTTTAGAAAAATATTATGTAATTAGTGTATTATTTTATATTAAAAAACTAATGTGTGTATATGGTTTGACAATACTACTAAACTCTCAATATTTCTGGATTTGATTCCTTTTAATTATGCCAATTTAATTTATAGCAGTCACCAACTCTGGGCTATATGGTGTTGGGTCATTACAATGTCTCTAATCTGATATCAATCAGTTAAAAAATTACTCACATGCCTCTGACAAGTAAAAGTTTTGTGATACCTTGTAGAACGATGATCCTTCTGGTAACAATATTTTCTAAACCTATGTCCAGATATTTATTCTTCTTCAACCAATAGATTCATTAGTTAGAAAATCACCATGATCAAATATTGAATTTTTACTTTTTTATGTATCTTGGTATAATACCTTTTCTAAAACACTTCATCTTTCTAACATCTATAAAAAATATTTACCCCAAACTACACTTGATCCCAATTGTTATAGGCGCACATGAATGAAAATGGGTGAGAAGTCAAATTCAATTTCCCTATCAATGAAAAATCAAATTTCAAATCTCCCCCTCATTTGAAATTTGTTTTATACCTCTCCAACATTATAGAGTCTTCATGAATGTACACGTAGTTTCTCTATAGACTCCAGAATATTCAATGTTCTTTGGACATCATTAATGACATTGTCAAGGAAACTATTTTAAATTTCAATAAACATGAGTGATAATTTACCTTGAATGATTATTTTATCATTATAATTGTCACGAACTAACACGGGTTGACCCAGAACCAGTCAACTAAGCCGATCCACGATAAGGCCCGATTGGCATTCCTGATCCTCACGGGCTGGTGATAAGCTCTAGGGCATCGATGAAGACGATGGGAACGATTTATCCCAATAAAAATAAATACAAGAAGAGGAAATACTTAAGAGTAGTTCAGAATAAATAAACCAAAAAAATAACGAAACATGAAATGAAGGAAATAAAAAAAACTAACTGAACTGAAAACACTCTCTCTGTGTGACCCCACGGGTCACTCCCCGACTCCACAATGAAGTGTCGCCAAGGCGAGGACATCCATGATGGAGTCGGAACATGAACTAAAACCGAAAATAAATATAGGCTTGAGTATTTAAACTCAGTAGGCTAGCCCGCTATCTATTCACAATGCATTTCCATTAAAATAAAATTAAAATCCATTTTCAAGTTTGAACTACAATGTATACAAGTAAGGTTTTCTGCATGTTACTCAAAAAAAAGTATGAGTCATTGACCTCATTCATTATAAAAAACCCAAGTCATTCTTTTTATGATACATTAGCATTTTCAAATGGAAAGTGATATTTACATTTCCAATTTTCACAAAAATAATAAAACACTTTTCATTGAAAACAATTTTCACAAGACGAATTAAAACCAGACATCATTTTCCAGTAAAAACATTACACATGAAAGCGCTACAGTATTTTCACTACAAGGGAAATGGAATGAAAATATACATACAAGTAACACATTCAACCCTGCAAGCACTAAGAACGAGTAGACATTGGCGAACATAAGAGATAAAGAATAATCCAAAAGACACCAATATATGGGACCACATCCTCATTGGCATATCACACACGATGAAATCAAAATGTTCAAAATGCACGATCATCCTTTCTTAAGAGGGCCAAGGGAAAATCCTATAGCAATGAACCCAAACATATCCACCTACTATGGGCCACTAGTCAGTACCATAACCTACTACTGGGTCAATTATTCTAAGAATATTTTCTCAATATGCCCGGTTCCTATTTCTCTTGTATTTGAAAGGGGGGTGGGCCAAATGATGTAATCTGAGCATCCAATCACAGTATATATATAATAATAAATCACAACAGGCATAACCCTGCGTCATTCCAAGGACCGATCTCATGCCATTAATCAAAATAACATAAAGAGTCCAATCTAAGGCATCCTTATAATGGATCAGAAGGATTCCTTAGTAAGGACATCACATCCATCATATACATACAATCATGGCATGAGAAACATCCAAAGTATTTTTTCCTAATTAAAAATGAAACCATTTTTTAGAATATGCTAAACAGGTATTAAACACATTTAAGAAACCACAAATTTTAAAAATCCCAAATTCTTTTTCCAAAAAGGGTAAAAAATACCACTTGATCTTCCACAACCATTTAGAAAATCCCATTTCATGAGGAAACCAAAAAGAGTTCAAAACCATTTAGGGAGCCTCAAAATACTACTTCTCCTGCAGCCAATGTTTTTATAAAACCAAACCATATAATTTTATATCCTAAATAAACAATAAGAGACAACCATGCATTTCATAAAATGCATTGTGTGCAATATTTTGAAAGGCAATAATATTTATCACATAACAAATCCTAAACAAAATTTTTCATGCTAAATAATGAATCCAAGAATTAATCTTCTATATTTATTAATCAAACAAAGTGCAGAAAACACGAAATAAATGAATCCTGAATTAAAAAGGAAGTGTGGAGGGAAATCTTACCTCAGAACCAAGATAAAATGGTAGGACGCGCATCCAATACCACGTGGTACAGTCTAACACCCCACACACTAAATATCAGGGACTTAAAACACATAAAAACCCTTATTAGATAATGTGAAACAAAGCAGCAGGGAGAAACTCTGACCTCGAAACAGAAGCACGACAAAATTAATTATACCTAGGGGAGAAACGCGTTGTAAGGAGGCATCACACTAACAGGAGGTCGTAGTACTGGCTGGACTTGCAAGAATATGGAGCGTCATCGGCTATGGATACAACGCACTGGGTGACCGTCGGTGCGGGTTCCACCGGAGAAGATGAGGTGCGCCAGAAGGGAAATGTTGGGCCACTGGTTTGATCAGGTAAAGGGGCCACATATAGGGGGCAACAACATGCTACGACTAGAAAGAGACTACCGATCAGAGGGGGTTTGTGCTGCCGGAAGAGGATTTGCCACCGGAAAAGTGGATCACTGAAAAAACAATAGTAAGGGGTTGTCCAAGGGTATTTCCAGCTGGAGGAGGGCTGACCGAGGGTTATAGCAATGGATACGCCACATAGTAGGGGATCCAGGGGCTGGCGCGCTAGGGGGTGGATGGCCTACTCATGCGCAACAAAGGGAACAAGTCGGGGGAGCGACGTTCATTGGCTGCTGAGCTGGGGAAGGGTTTCAGGGATGCTGTAGAGGAGGGTGGTGCAGGCAGTGGTCGGCTGGAGTGTGGAGGAGGAGGTCGGGAGAGTTTTTTTTATACATTTTTTCAAAAAAATAATTTTGAAAATACCACCAGGTTAAAAAAAATTAATTTTTTACCCCCCAAAGGCGGCACCTGGTGTGCCGCCTTTGGGGGTTTTTCCGCCCAGGGCAAGGCGGCACACGGTGTGCCACCTTTGCCCAAAACTTTTCAGCAGAATTTTTCTACTATTTAATATCCAGCGGTTCTGCCATTACAGCAGTCTGGATTCTGACTGATACCCTCACCCAGGACTCCCTTTTATAAGGGGTTTTGCCTTGAAAATTAAACTGCATTTCCGATGTGGGATTCTGGTTCTTCTTTTCCCATGCAGTACATTCTGCTTTTCCGATGTGTGATTCTGTTTCAAGTACACAACTTTGAAAGACTATAAAACATAAATTATAAGACTAATATAAATGAAACTTTAAACACTGATTAAACTTATAAGAAATAGTTGAAAACAAAAATAATTTCATAAAAAATGTTGATACAAATTAATTTATATGCTTTCAAAACCACCGACTTGAAACTTAAACATATTTCAATTACGTGACTTTGAAAGATTATAAAAGATAAACTATAAGACCAATACAAATGAAACATTAAACATTGATTAAACATATAAGAAATAGTTGAAAACAAAAATAATTTCATTAAAAATGTTGACCAAAAACAATTTATAAGCTTTCAAAACCATCAATATGAAACATAAAAATGTTTCAAGTTCCCGACTGTTAAAGACTATAAAACATAAACTGTAAGACCAATAGAAATGAACCCTTAAACATTGATTAAACATATAAGAAATAGTTCAAAAAAATCATCCTAAAAATTGTCCATAAAAAGTAATTTATAATCTTTCAAAACCGTCTACTTGAAATATAACAATGTTTCAAGTACGCGAATTTGAAAGACTATAAAACATAAAATATAAGAACAACATAAATGAAACATTAAACATTGATTAAAACATTAATACATATAGCTTTGAAATAGAAACATTGCTACATATAGCTTTGAAAAATAAACAATTTTTGGTTAACATATGATGAAAATTCTTGGGAAAAATGCAACGTAAATCTGTAGGAATTAGATTTTTTATCAAAACATGGCAGTCATGTGAATTGAATCCTTTTAAATTCTTATAATTCATTGACACAGTGTTATTGATATTTGATGAATACCCCTCTAGAACCTTTACATCATTTAACAAGTTAAAAAACAAATATATCTCTCCTCCTTAGAAAGAGAATAAACAGCATGTGGAAGAAACTTTGGATTTTCACCCTTCACAAGAGCCAACTCATCTCGTATTCCCATGTCAACCATGTCTAACCTTGCCTCAATTCTATCCTTTTTTTTCACGGGCATTTAGAAATGTTCCTATAACAGTGTCACATACATTTTTTTACACATGCATCACATCAAGAAAATGTTTGACATACAAAACAATTCCAGTGTGGTAATTCAAAAAAAACTGGTCTCTTTTTTCAACCGATTTTTGTAAGGTTTTTTGAAAATGGTTTACCAAAAAGAGTCTTCAAATTTTTTACATTCTCAAACAACTGATCACCTATTAGTGGAGACAGTGTTGCATGTTGTTCTGAACATCCATTGAATGATGTTGTCCAAGATCGGTACTTATGCTGATGAGGTAGAAATCTACGATGTCCTAGAATCACAAATTTAGATGAATGTTTCGACCTAATTGATTCTTTATTTTCTTCGCACATGGGACTCCCTTAAGTTATTTTAATGCTATAGCCAGAAAAATTTCTATACGAAGGGAAATAATTTATTATCCCAGACAACATCACTCTTAACATGAAGTATTCACTTTTATAAGCATCATACATCATAACACCTGAATCCCAAAATAACATCAAATCAACAATCAAAGGATCCAGATAAACATCAATATCATTACCTGGTTATTTTGGTCCTGATATAAGCATAGATAACATGATGAATTTCCACTTCATGCATAACCAGGGTGGAAAGTTATAATTTACCAACATAACAGACCATGTACTATGAGTGCTGGAGAGTCATCCAGATGATATAATTTCCCATCTTTATTTCTTTTAGCTTCATATGCCCAGCTTGGGAGCTTATTTTCTTCTGGGAGCATGTCATTCAAGAGAGAAAGTAGTTCCGTAAAACTGATATCACTCCATCCGTTGCATAATTTCAATTTATACAACATCAGTATAGTTGAAAATGCTGAATAGTTAGTGCAACCAGCATACAATGACGTCTTTTCACAACTCTTTAACTTCGCAAACAATTTTTGGAAATCACGGAGTTTATCTTCAATTTTCTTTGTTATTTCCTCAATACGATCATCATCATAATTGACATCTATAATCACATCCTCCATATGGTCTTCTTCATTATCCATATTTGTATTCATATCTGATGATACATAAAACATAGTTTTATCCCAGCCAGTAACTATATTCTCTTTTTCTCCATGTTTATTCCAACATTTATAACTCCGATCTATTCCGTGACATATAAAATGTTCTTCCAACTCCTATGGAGTAAGTATTCTAGAATAACAACAATGTAAACATGGTCAATGGATTTGAGAAGGATCCTTTGCGTGATCCTTTGAAAACATTAGGAACTATTTCACTCTGTTCTCATACACTATTGTCAAACAAGTAGAATCCATCAAATCATTATTCATATCCATCCTATTTGAATCTCAAATATTAGTATTTATGGTTCAAATACACAAAACAAGAATTCCAAATATAGAAGAAGAAAACCACTTCCTTACGAAAATAGAGATTAATTGAGCCTAAACATTTCTAATAATGATTTGGAAATCAACAAAACCAGGATAGACCCCCCATCAAAATCAACACAGTTTCCAAACACAAAGTGGTTCGTGGGGATAATCACTTGTGTCATAGATGGTAAAACTCACACATCATCATCCTCTATGACTCATCCTCCTCTATTGGGTCAACCCTTCTATGGTCAACTAGTCTATCCTTTTATACCTCCCAAACCTAAAATATATATGGACGAAAACCAGTAGCCAACTCTATTTGTAATGAAAGGATTATCATAATCTCTATAATATGGAATTCAGAAAGTATAATTACTTTAGATTCATTATAGTTTCCTCAAATCACCCTAGTCCAAACAAAAGAATAATCAAGAATGATAAATCTACCACTCTTAGGTCTCTTCCCTACATTCAATATAATCATGCCTAATATTTTTGGTAAGCTCAAGTTACTTACTTTAAATCACAGGGGGTAATCACTTGTGTCATAGATGGTCTCCCATGTTATTCTATATGAAAATTTTAACAAATATTATTTACCTATCATCCCATTCTATCTCTATTAGTGTCTAATTCCAAACTCCATCTTAAGTGTAATATCAAATGAGTATATATTAATAAATTACCCTACATCCACTTCCCCAATAATGTGGTCATTCATACAGTCTAATGGAATATTTATTATACTTAAACCCCTTCTATATAATCCCATAACCATATATACACACATACACATGTCACAAACACTTAAAAAACCATATCCACATAACAACCACACATCACATCCAAATCACAGTATGATATCGTGAACATGAAGGACATAAAAATCATACTCTCCTCCTACAATGCACAACCCCCACTTTGTATCCACACCAAATACACATAATCATGTAAAAAAGAATATATATACACCAAAACCTAAAATCATTATAGGTCATACATATACACCCACTGTGATCCATTACAAAGCATATTAAGTGTGAAGGGGGGAAGGGAATAGGGAGTGGTTCTATATTGTTCCCTCTATATTCTAGATATTGAGAAAAACTCTTAGAACCAAAGTACCCATATGGATTTCAATCAGGTTTCTCGACTCAAGTGGTGGTGTGTAAGATATAATAAGAAAATATAATAAGTATATAGTCACACATAAATCTTTCCTAAGGGTTTACACCAAACTAACACTCCAAACATCCTCGTCAACCATTGCCTTGTTACTACCACCCTCTTATAACCAATTACATTATAATGACACAAGTAATCTCCAAAAAATCACATAAGCATCCATATCAACATTACCAACTTCTTATTGCATTTAACATTATAATTTCTTGGATTTTTATTACCATATGCATTTCAATTTTTAACCATTTTAATGTAAAAACAATCATTAAATCACTACACACTATAATCCATTTGTTAATCATTAATAAGATTTATTCTATCATTAACCATTTATTAAAAATATGGAACTACAGTTTTATCAGTGCTAAAAAGTCGCTCATTAATCCTTCCTGTATCAGCGCTAACATTTTAGAATTGATACATGCCTTCTTTATCAGCACGTTTTTTGCATTGATAATGGGGATTTTTATGAGCGCTTTTTCAGTGATGATAAAGATTACCCTACATCCGTGCTAAAATTTTAGCACTGATACATGGCTTATTTATCATCAGTCTTTTCTTAGCAGTGATATAAAGTGGTGCTTCCCTTGCCCATTTTTTGTAGTAGTGATAGCTAGGTCAAATGCTTCTCATTTACAAGACTGAGATGGTGATTCCACAACTGGGTGTTGTATGAGTCAGTTGAGTTTGTTTCTTTATCGATTTTCAACACTTGGTTTTCATAATTTAATACATTCAAACTATTATTTAAATGTGTCATATCATAACATACGTTGTTCTTATAAAAGAAACAACCCTTATTTCCAAACATGAAAATAAATCCATCCATATCGAAACATGATACAAAAATTATGTTCTTGGTAACACTAGGTACATAATAACAGTTATGTAAAACCAGAAGCATTCCAGTTGGCAATGAGAGATGGTAATCATCAATGGCCAACGCAGCCAGCCCTGCGCCATTGGCAGCTCGAAGATCCACCACTCCACTTGAAATATTCCTAAATATACTTATTTACAACATTTGAATAAAAATTTGATCCCTAAATGCTATATTTATTATATGTTTAATCAATGTTTAATGTTTCATTTCTATTGGTCTTACAGTTTATGTTTTATAGTCTTTCAAAGTCGGGAACTTGAAACATTTTTAAGTTTCATGTTGATGGTTTTGAAAGCTTATAAATTGTTTTTGGTCAACATTTTTTATGAAATTATTTTTGTTTTAAACTATTACTCATATGTTTAATCAATGTATAAAGTTTCATCTGTATTGGTCTTATAGTTTATCTGTTATAAGCTTTCAATGTCACGTACTTGAAATATGTTTAAGTTTCAAGTAGGTGGTTTTGAAAGATTATAAATTAATTTGTATCAACATTTTTTATGAAATGATTTTTATTTTCAACTATTTCTTATATGTTTAATCAGTGTTTAATGTTTCATTTATATTGGTCTTATAATTTATGTTTTATAGTCTTTCAAAGTCGCGTACTTGAAACAGAATCACACATCGGAAACGCAGAATGTACTGCGTAGGAAAAGAAGAACCAGAATCCCACATCGGAAATGAAGTTTGATTTTCAGGGCAAACCCCCTTATAAAAGGGAGTCCTGGGTGAGGTTATCAGTCAGAATCCAGACTGCTGTAATGGCAGAACCGCTGGATATTAAATAGCAGAAAAATTCTGCTGAAATGTTTTGTTATATATATATATATATATAAAACAAATAAAAACAAAAAAATAAAAATTAAAATAAAAAAAATTTAAAAAAATATTTATCCAAAGGCGGCACCTAGAGTGCCGCCTTTGCGGTTAGTATTTGGGCAAAGGCGGCACACCGTGTGCTGCCTTGCCCTGGGCGGAAAAACCCCCAAAGGCAGCACACCAGGTTCCACCTTTGGGGGGTAAAAAATAATTTTTTTAAACTGGTGGTATTTTCAAAATTATTTTTTTGAAAAAATGTATAAAAAAAACTCAGGTCAGGACGTTGGGTTGCGAGTTGGCTGGATGGGAGGAGGGCACTATGTGTGCGATGCAAGGAGGGAGGAGTCGGCGGCGCTGCTACGAACAAATGGGAAGAAGCAGGAGAGGTCGTGTCCGAGGGGGTTCTCTACTGAAAAAGTGGTGGAGGTGGCGTCCGAGGTGTGTCGCGCCACACACACTATAATTGGACAGGGAAGGGCAGCCAGGTGGGAACCTAAAAAAATGTAAAGCCAACCTAAAAAAGTAATTAATTTTTTAAAAACATAATAATGATAATAATAATAATAATAATAATAATTTTAATAATATTAACAAAAGGAATAATAATAATACAAATACTAATAATAATAATAATAATAATACTACTAAATTATAATGATAAAAATAAAAATAATAAAAGTATTTATTTATTTCAATGATAATAAAATCATCAACCACAATAATAATATTAATAAAACAATTAATGTTTGTCTTAATTACAAAATTTGTTTATTTTAATTATCCGAGAATGGGCGGTCGCGCAGTAACAAGGGAAAGCACCATGGAATCCAAATCATACTCTGCCCGTGCACCCGATGATGTCAACACACAAACTGCACTTTTTAACATAACTCATAATAATATTTCGGCTCGGAATCACCTCAACCCCAACAAATATATAGTAAGAGGCAACAAAAATAATTAAAAAAATAAAACATATGGATTGGGGTGTGACAAACCTCTACACCGTAACACTTTCCACCACCGGAAATCCATAAAACTATCCAACTAATCGATCTACACTTAAAGATTCCACATAAACATGACCCGACCTATTAACCCAAATACATTTTCCCGACAACCAACGTGACTCAACCTCATTGCCCGAAACAAACCACTAGCACAAGGGAGGCCCAGACGAACACCCCACCATAAGAATTCAAATAGCTTCAAGTAACAT